>OY284481.1:43336832-43384659 GCA_958336345.1 Dorcus parallelipipedus
TGAAATATTAAATACTAATTAGCCCAGTTTTTCACTTGCACGAATGAATTGAAGCAATTATTTTTTATTGCTCTAAATTGCGTCCGCATCGAACAATTAATGCGAATACAATAGGGCCATGGATTAGAGGAATTCTGGTCTGTGCGTAACTCGAAACTGCAACCTAAATCTACTAGATAGTACAAGTGTCTTTGAAGGTCTCGTCGGTCGACACTAAATATAATGGTGACTGGCGTAAATCATTGCAAGTAACAACGATCTGCAACGCAGACAACTTTCACTCGATCCTTAAAAATTTGATCCCAAGCATTTGCGATTAGGAGCCGATGCAACATGCATATAACGTTATGTAAGATGCTTTGCTCTGAACGTTTGCCATGCATTCTGCGAATTTAATAGGTCGTTCTAGGAATCTATTAAAATTAATGACAATCGGCGTCTAGTCTATGATTCCACTTTATTTCAATTGTGTGCTTTGGTTAATTATGTATTAATATAGATAAGTGGTGTCTCATCTAAATAATCTATTCGTGTGTTTGAATGTGGACAGTTATTCGGTGACATGCACGTGAGAAGCGTTCTCGTCTCGCTTCCAAATTATTCAGCTTTAGTGTATCTTTCCGTCGATGGTCTTAAGTTTAATTAAGTGCTTAATAGCTTAGTTAATTAAAGGTGAGTCTTTGTCATTAGAAAGGTGAGTAATTTGTCATTAGAAAACCTTATTTATTTACTGATTTTAAAATATAATAGTCAAAATTGCGTTTCGAGAAAGTAAATCAGTGTTTGGCGCAAATTGGAAGTAAAAAAAATTACAAATTTAATATAAATATAATATAATATAAATCAATAAAAATCTATTAATTAATAATTTTCTTTTCCATTTCAATTTAGTTTAATTTTTACTTCTTAATTTACACATTTTTCATTTCCTATTCATTTCTCAATAGGTATTGTTTCGCCGTTCAATTTCTTTCTTTAAAGGGAACACTTTTCGTATGAGTTTCTAAATCTGTGATAATATTTCAGTTTTTTAAATTAATTAGAATTTCTTGTGTTATGTTTATCTTATCTTTGATGTTGACTTTTTAATTAATGTGACTCGTTAACTTATTTGAAATTACATACACCGTGTCCACAGAATATGGAATATGTTATATACTGCAAAAAATACGCGTTACATCAAAAAACCCTGAAACAGGTAAATTTTTGATTTTTCTTGCGGATCCTATGACATGATTAAAATTTTAATTTCGCTTGTCATTTGTCATTAGTGACATCATTGACAATTTTTTTAAATAGCATGACTAGGTTTCATTTATTTCAAAGAAAGCACACTACTTTACTCTTTACAATGGTATCCTACTTTTGAAGTTCACATTCTTTTTTCACGTGAAATAGAAATTTTTACATCTTGTCCCAAAAGCATGGAATATAGTAGATATCTACTTAATAAATATGCATTAATCAAAATATGTTTCAAATAAAAGTTGTTTGACATTTAGTTTTCTATCATGAAACAGTAGCCAATCGTTATCTTTTTCACAGACAAAAGCACAACGAGTAACAAGTAAATATTTTTAATTGCTAAGGTACCCCCATATTATACTCATTTGACAGAGATTTTTCGATGATATAAAACTATTATTTAATCCTTCATCAATTTTGAGAAAACAGTAAACAGTAAACAATGTAACAAATTTAAATGATTCTTCGAATAATAAATGAAATCTTCAAACGAGGGTCACAATCAATAGAAAAAATCCAAATGCCGCTCATAAACTACAAAAGATGTTCAAATTGTATTCCATTTACTGTTAGACAATGATAAACTCGATTTTCAAATCCATTAATGACATTATCAGTCATTTCTGGTGTGATAGCTCTCATCTCTGTTCTTATGCTATCTTTTAAGATTTCAATGTTTTCTGGTTTATTTATGTATACTCTGTCTTTAGGATAGCTCCAAAGGAAAAAGTCTAACGGGTTTAAATCAGGTGAACGAGCTGGCCACTCTATTGCACCTTCTCTCCCTATCCATCGATTGGCAAAGGTAACATTCAGAAAATGACGGACGTTAATACCGAAATGAGGAGGAGCCCGGTCCTGCTGCAACCAAATTCTGTTATGAGGTATATCCGGATCTGCTTCGTTTGGATATAAAATAGCTAAAGCAGGAACTAATTCATATCTCAAAAAGTCTAAATAAGTTTCTGCAGTTAGATTGTTCTCAAAAAAGAAGGGTCCCAAGATTCGATTTCGAATAATTCCTGCCCAAACATTGATTTTTTGCTGGTATTGAGTATGTCCTTCTACATGCCAGCGAGGATTTTGTGAAGCCCAGTAACGTGTGTTTTGTTTGTTTAATTTTCCATTCAAACAAAACGTTACTTCATCTGTGAAAAGAATATTTTTGTGAAAATTTCTATCTGCTTCAAGTCGATGCGTTATGTTTTCACAAAATTCAGTTCGTTGTTCAAAGTCATCTTCAAATAATTCTTGAACAACGCAGGGCCGATACGCATGCCACTTTTCTTTTTTTATGACTTTATGTACAGTTGACTTCTTTAAGTTATGATTTCGAGCAATTTGTCGAATAGAAATATGAGGATTTTCTACTACAGCTAACATAACGTTTTCACGATTTTCATTATTTTCAGGTAAAT
Source organism: Dorcus parallelipipedus (assembly GCA_958336345.1). Lineage (NCBI taxonomy): Eukaryota > Metazoa > Arthropoda > Insecta > Coleoptera > Lucanidae > Dorcus > Dorcus parallelipipedus. Next base: position 43,339,496 of record OY284481.1, read on the forward strand.
TTCTTACTGTTTTCGGCAAGTCTTTGACAGTACCGGTCATTTCAAACTTTTGCAAGATTTTACTAACAGTAGACTGGGAAATATGATGCTCGGGGCATACGTTATTAAATAAATTGCAAACATCTTCCTGTCGTCTCCTTCTGTCTCCATATCCCAACATCATCAATATTTCAATTCGATGCTTTTCAGATAAATGCGCCATAAGTTTTATTACTTTCGTGCTTTTTTAAATCTTCCAAATCACAAGCGTAACTTTAAGTTCAAGTACCACTCTGACATTTAGAAGAATGCAAATGTTTTGATAAATAAGAAGGTTCAGTAGTGCCTTAGCATGGATAACTAGAATACTTTTGTGAAAAACTTCAAAAGTAGGATACCATTGTAAAGAGTAAAGTAGTGTGCTTTCTTTGAAATAAATGAAACCTAGTCATGCCATTTAAAAAAATTGTCAATGACGTCACTAATGACAAATGACAAGCGAAATTAAAATTTTAATCATGTCATAGGATCCGCAAGAAAAATCAAAAATTTACCTGTTTCAGGGTTTTTTGATGTAGCGCGTATTTTTTGCAGTATATAACATATTCCATATTCTGTGGACACGGTGTATAATACTTTAGTCCTTGAATTGAAATTTCTTATGTTATCTATATCTTTTCTTAACTTTGTTGCCTTTAAATTAACTAAAACACTTACTTATATATTGAAAATTATCACAAAATTTGCAATTATAATCATCGGACAGATTGTAAAATTCACAATGAGCTCATTGTGACACCAAAAACACAGTCACAAAGTAGCTCATTGTGAAACTGTTTTTGGTGAAATTTTAGACCTAAGAGTGACAATATTGTTTAACCATTAAATGTCAAATCAAGTTTTAACCTAACAATCTTTTCTTTTACTAAAGAATATAAAAACGTAATAAGCAAGTAAACATTTTCGGTTACTGCGTAAAAGAATTTTGTTGACACCATGAATTAAATGAAATTATATTATTTTTCATAAATAGGTTTAGATTTACTTGGGAGTAATTTATTTGTTGCGTTCATAGCTGCTTCTCGTATTTCTGCAGGCGTACAAGAAAATGATTCATCTTCAATTTTAAATTGAAGACCTTTAATAGAATTTACAAAATAATTCATTATTTAGTTGTTATTTAACAGAATACTTAGAATGAAGGCGGACAAGAAAATTTAGTAACTTGCCAATTTGATTTTTGTTTAAAACAAAAGGTTGTCAGTGTTGCCACAAATTACAACTAAAATTCCTCATATACTAAGGAGATCCAATTTCTAGCAATAATTTTTCATACTTTTGTTCAATAAGCGACGCAAAGTAGAGAAAATAGTAACATATGTCCAAATAAATTTCTGATAAAGGTAGGCCATGGAAGATAAATTATTACATTATTTACATTAAAATATTGTCCAGTTTTTGAGTAGCTAAGTAAAATTGAAGTTTAATTGGCCATATCTTACAGCTTGATATGTCACTAACTTCAAAAACTGCTTGGTGTTGTAGATTTTTATACTCCATGACCTACCTTTATCAAACATTTATTTGGACATATGGTATATTTTACACGTTTCACAAGAGGCATTGTATCACTCGTTCTGTTGGGGCGCTCCCAACCCCACTCGTGCTACAATAAACCTTCTTGTGAAACTTGTAAAATAATGTACTGTAGGAGTCTGTAGCTAAGCGTTCGCTACCTGGTGTCAACTAAACAAACCTTTGCATGCTACATAACATATCGTGTTTTGGCGTCGATACTGAGTGTATTATATATCAGGATTGTGTTATGTGTGACATTCAAATTATACCAACTTATGTATTTGAATTGGTACGCACTTAAACACGTACATTACAAAAATTCCGTGTAGCTACAGAGGTTCAGATTTATCCGCGGTAGCGCTGCGATATTAAAATCAAACGCCTACATTTTGCTGTCGTTCTGTGCAATAAAATTAAACACACTTATTTTATAGTTTATACATCTCAAAAATAATATTTCTGCCAATTTGTAAGAACAAGGTTCCATTATGTACAGTGTTTAGGGCAGTTTTAAGGTTTTCACTTGACTCTGCCTGGAATTTTATTCTGACTAATTTATCTTTGTTCTTTACGGCCGACTCAAACTGTAGTAGTTCAGTGTGATTAATTTTATTGCACAGAAGTGTGTACATTGACTATCTATTCGACGAATAACTGAAAGGTCCAATGCAAAAAATTGCTGCACACTTAATATGTCCGGAGAATCTGCCCTACTTATCTGGCGTACAAATCCGCACGTGTAGGTATACTTGTTCGGTGTCCACGTCTTGCTTCCCGTCCGTGATCGAAAATGACGAGCATAGATAGTGAGCCGAACAAATCTCTATGTGAGTAGCCTTTGACGATAAATTTGTTCGCCACCCGCGGAAGCGCATGCCCCTTAATATATCGAGATTTAAATCATGACATTTCTTAATTGACACTGACAGCACATTTATTTTGTTGAAGATTGCTAGGAGAGTGCTTCCATATCCTGAAATGCAATGACATGTTTCTTTTTTTTTAACTGAACATAGAAATATTATGTATGTTCAGAGGTATAAAAAGCTCACGGTATACAGCCTGTGGCATTTAACCGGGTTTCTTCATTAACGCCGTTCCTATTGAAAATATGGAAAAATGTTTTGTACAAAAGTATCTTCCTTTCAAGCTCCAAATAATTTAAAATTATTTTCAAATATACAGACTATGCCAATTGGGCTATATGATGTGTAACTTCAATATTTTGAATGGAACATCCTATGTTTTATAACGAATTTGAGCTTGTCAGGTTATTTCAGGGTAAGTGTGATAAGGGTTCCCTGTACCTAATGCTTGTTTTAGACGGTCATATTTTTGTATTAAATTTATTACGAAGTGAGAGAGATAAGCCACCACAGTGAATGTTGATTGGTTGAGTTGGCACTTCTCATTCACTTCATAATAAATTTGATACAAAAATATGACCGTCTAAAACGGGCATAAGACCTATGGTTTTTAAGATACTAGGCTTTGTTTACGGTTTTCGGACAATGCAGATGTAACTTTTATAATTAATATCTCATTAACGAAGAAAGTTAGAAACCAGATATTGTGATACTGTTACAAGCTAAGTGGAAGGTATCTACCGCAGTAACAAAATTTACTTTTCATTAAACAGGGATCCACTAAAAGTATTTCCATTTCGACAACAAATTGAATGGCAATAACTTTTGTTTTTTAAATGGAATGGTGTTATTTTTATGAATCACCGTGTATATTTTTGCAAGAATAAAATATAGAAAATTAATGGTGGGCTGAATGAATGAATCTGAGAGAGATGAATCCAAGGGTGTAATTGTATATTATTTCAACAAGAATTAAAATAATGAATACGTAAAATTCTGGAAATTATGCATTATGACTTATGAATCGTACAGAAGTGGACCATTCTTTTGGTAGGTTATTTACAATTCCCATGTTTTTAACAAATTTTTAAGAAAATTGTGAAATTTAAAACTTAAGGCCGGTATTTTCATTTGCCCGTTAAATTTATTCTGCAAATAATTTTATTAATTCTATGATTACTTGTAAAACCATGCTGTTTGTATATCTTGATTTGTTTAAACTGTGTTTGTGTGTTTCTCATTAATTAATACATTATACATAATAAAACATGTTTATATGTAAAATTAAGATTAATTTCCAGGAATGTGTAGATAAAATATTTATTTGACTCGGCGCCTAAGTTTCACAATCACATGTTTTTTTTTTATTAATTAGGACATTATACATTTTTGTTCTCGTCCTCCGCCATATCTGAGTTAAGATACGTTAACTTCGCCGAAATAAAACGCCCTAAAGGCGTCCAAAAAATTAAGTTCATTAAATTAAGAACATTAAGTTCGCGTGAAACCTTGCGAGAAATAATAGAACACGGATGTATTTTTTCGCCTCGTGTGTAAACAGAACATTAACGACTATTTATATCACGAATTGATAAAAGTAACTAACGCTTATCTGCGCATTTTCATGAATGTCCTTTTTTAGTCGGTTATTGAGTTCTTAAATAAACTTGACACGAGATTAGTAGTATTTTAGGAAATGACTTTGTCCTGGACCTAATTTAGCAATGCTACATATAGAATATTATACATATATATATTATACATATACATATAATTTAATATCAAGTACGTACACTTCTGTACAATAAAATTAAGTATAGTAATTATTATTATTTTACACTTTATACTCAAAAATAATATTTTTGTAAAATCGTATCAAAATGAAGTCATTTATACAATAATTTGCGGGCGAAGTGATTTAATTTGCACGCTCAACAACAATTTTCATACAGGTACCACAGTATAAAAAATACAGTAGCGCAACTCGCTTGTCGGCACTTTGATCTCTTTACTGGATTTTCATTGACCTCGAGTAGATTAAAGAGGATGTGCCGAACTGTTTGTTCTGCTTTAAGTGTGAGTGATATTGTTGTAAATTATAAATTCACACGTGCTCACACACCAGGGCCGGATTGTAGTGTTTAGTGGACGTGGTAAAAAAATAATAAGGCATAAATAATGTGTATTAACATAATTATAAAGATCCATTGGGCACCAGAGCCGTGAATGAATGAGCTCTGCATCCCGAGATTGTGACTCAGACCTTGCGCGGGATGTTATGCGCGAATTTAATATTTTCATGTGAGTCGCGCTACTGTGTAATCTTTATACTGTGCAGGTACGTAGCAAATTTGACGCCTAACATGTGACCTGGAATTTTTCGAAATTTTAACCAGTTTTGCGCTTTGTCTTTGTTTTTATTTTTGACGTGTCAACTTGTGCTGTGCTATAGAATAAAAGCTGTTGCCAGACACACACACGCTTTAGGCAGGGCTAAACGTAGCTAACCAACGAATAATGAGAAAACTCAGCATCGGTCAGCTTTGTTTAATCCCTTCACTAGATCGCTTACTTATTTGATAAAAAGTTCACGACTTACCTTCGGCAATGGGACACAGCCAAGGACTTCGTCGCCTTCGCCTTCGTTAGACCTGTCAATTATCGCGGATCATTTTAACTTTGATCAGGCATCTGTTTCATGCGTTGAACCTCAAAATGGACTTAAAATCCGATGTAGACATTGACGACGACACAGTCACGTTTAAAGGATGATTTACATTATAAGACAACGACACGACACGTAGCGTAACAGACAAGACACGGAAACATTATTCAATATAATTCAATGATATCATGCACACTATCCTGCAACGACACGTATCGGCTAAGACAAGACGAGACGACAATCTGACCAGGAATGTTTTTCGTGTTTGTGCGTGTCGTTGAAGTACAGTGTATTTTGCGAATCTGACTGTCTGATGTGTGTCTGATAATGTACACATTGCGTATTTTTCGTGTCGTGTCTGTTACGCTACGTGTCGTGTCGTTGTCTTATAATGTAAATCATCCTTAAGGATTAAGGATTAACTCCTTAAGTTAGGCAGGCAATTAGAGGTTCGTAAGACTGCAGTGGAAGCTTACACTCCCCCACCGTGAAAGAATCTCACCCTCGAGCCTGACTAAAGCACACGTTCACCACCTAAACCGGAAACGTCTAATCTCAGCCAAAGATCGAATCTCGTTAGGTACTGGAATTGTAAGAAGTCTAGTCATGTTTCTCGCGAATATTCTGGGAACAAGCGAAGACACTGTTTTCGTTTAATGTCACTGCAAATTCGTGCCCGAAGTGTACAAAAAACTCGAAGTCCACGAGTTAAAAGATCGGCTAGTGCGATGTTTCAAAATTTCAAAACCGATTGAACTACCATCGACGAGCCCAATTTTCGACTATGTCCTAAGGCGACAAGCGACCCTATTTGACTGTTTCGATTTTAGACATCCCTTTTCTTGGCTTGCTAGATTCGAGTGCTTCTCGTATCAGTCGTACCATTGTAGGTGGGGCCGGATGGGAAATTTTACAAACTTTAATTTACCGAACAATTTAAGTAGCGACATCTTGCGATCGCTTTTTGACCTGACATCGCAGTAGGATTGACAAATTGAAGTCAGTTCGCTACATAATAAGTCATCGCATGCTTGCATGGCCGCCTCGCATGAGATGACTTATTATGTAGCGAACTGGCTTCAATTTGTCAATCCTACTGCGACGTCGGGTCAAAAAGCGATCGCAAGATGTCGCTACCTAAATTGTTCATTACTTTTACATCGCAAGGGCGAATAACCTAGGACAGATCGGTTTAGTTTGCAGTAGATTTCTCGAGCTACGGTTCTGGCTCAATTAGACCTGAAACAGCTGTATAAAGCATGCTCGAGGAATCTACTGTAATCAAAACCGATTTGCACAATTTTTTTTTTAATTTACCCTTTATGAGACATGTGACCTGTTGTACCGTGGCAAATGGGCAACCTTGCTCGAGTCCTGGCTGATTTCTGAAGTTGATGAGCATCGTCCCAGATTTACGATCAGGTGACTGGTATTTTGGGAATGCGAATGTTGATGCTATCGAGCATGTTACTTCTTCGGGACATCTGACGAACTCTGAACAAGAACAGCTGATTGAATTGACTGATAAGTTGTTCGCCAATTCCAACAGTGGTGAATTAAGTTGTACCAAGCTGTCCGAACATGTCATCCAGACCGACAGTCCACTGATTAAACGAAAATATTATCCAATCTCCCCTGCTAGACAGGCCATCGTCAACAAGGAACTTGATTCGACATTGGAACGAAGTATCGTCGAGAGGTCAAAGAGGCACGGTCTTCTCCGATTTTACTCGTCCCCAAGAAAGAGGGAACCATTCGTTTCTGTGTCGACTATCGTAAGTTGAACCAAGTCACAACCAAGGACGCCTACCCTATAGCTTATGTGCCAAACAATCTTGACAAATTAAGAGATACTAAATTCTTTTCGTCACTCGACATCAAGTCACCTATTGGCAGATCGCAGTCGCAGAATATTCTCGACAGTTCACGGCGTTTACGGTGTCTAACCGTGGTTATTAAAGTTTCGAAAGATGCCGATTGGTCTTCATAATTCGCCAGCGATGTGGCAAAGGTTTATTATTATTATTGGTGCTGCCCTTGAGCCACATGTTTTCGTCTACCTTGACGAAGGCCCAACTAGGCCTGAAACAGCTGTACAGAGCATGCTCGAGGAATCTGCTGTAATCAAAACCGATTTGCACAAAATTTTTCTGATATTATTATCGTAACTCCAACCTTCGAGAAACATCTTGAGGTCCTTGAGGAAGTTCATAAGAGATTGACCGACGCCGGTCTGACTTTAAGTAAGGAAAAATGTCATTTTTGCTTTACTGGGATGAAATACTTAGGTCCAGTTTACAGAAACTTTAATTGCAATCAAATTTTAATGACATTGTTAATTTGACATTTCGGAATGTAATTCTTATGGCAACTTGATCGTAAGTAGTTTAATTCGCAATTAAATATATTTGATTTGCTTTCTGTAAATCCACCCTTAGGGTATGTCGTTAATTGTCATGGCCTCCATGTTGATTCTAAGAAAGTTTAAGCTATCATGAAGAACAAGTTTATTGACGACATACCCCAGATAACGTAATTCTTCACGACAAAATTGACACTTGTCCTTACTCAAGGTCAAACCCGCAGAGACAATTCGATCAAGAACCTTAATCTCCAGATGCTTTTCGAAGGTTGACGTAACGATAATGATGTCGTCAAGATATACAAACACATACGGTGCTAAGTCTACTCCAACGACTCTATCTATAAATCGTTCCCATACGGCCAGAGCATTATGAAGACCAAAAGGCATTCGTCGAAATTGGTAAAGTCCACGATTCGGAACTGTGAAGGCCGTATATTGTCGAGATTTTTCAGCAACGGGAATCTGCCATTAAGCGGATTTAATAGAGAGTTTTTGCAATTACGTTTTCGTATTAAACGTATACGTAAATGAGCAGTTGCTTAGTTACATTCAGCTTTACCGTTTACGTTCACGTTTTTTGTATGACGGACTACGTGAAACCTAAGTTCATCACGTATGCAATGACGGGCCGGTCAATTTATAAAATTTGACATTTCAAAGCATTGGACTAGGGAGTTTTTGCAATCACGTTTCACGTGCTCGTCATCCTTTAACGTTAACTTTATTAACCCCGGTGTAGGGATTTACGTAATTTACACTTTGAAAGTTTTTGCATCATATTACGTCGACGTAAACGTGAATGTAAATCAAAAAACTAAATCAAGTATTTTGTCTTGTCAAATTTTTTTGCAGTCATTGTCATTTAATTTATGTACCAAATCTGAGTTTTGTGACTTTCGATAACATATTCCAATGCTTCGAAATGTCAAATTTCATAAATTGACCGGCCCGTCATTGCATACGTGATGAACTTAAGTTTCACGTAGTCCGTCATGCAAGAAACGTGAACGTAAACGTTAAAGCTGAATGTAACTAAGCAACTGGTCATTTACGTATACGTTTAATACGAAAACGTAATTGCAAAAACTCCCAACTGTTATCGAAAGTCACAAAATTCAGATTTGGTACATAAATTAAATGACAATGACTGCAACCAAATCTGACAAGACAAAACACTATGATTTACTTTCTTGATTCACATTCACGTTTATGTCGACGTAACATGATGCAAAAACTTTCAAAGTGTAAATTACGTAAATTCCTACACCGGGGTTAATAAAGTTAACGTTAAAGGATGACGGGCACGTGAAACGTGATTGCAAAAACGCCCTAATATCTAAAGACGTAAGATACCTAGTATCTCTAAGCTTATCTAGGATATCGAATACGTAAGGGAGAGGTTACGCATCTTTTTGGGTAACTCCGTTCAATTTGCGAAAGTCCACACAAAATCTGTACGTCCATCTTTCTTTGGGACCAACAAAATGGGTTTTTTATCGACGACTTTCTGCATTGCAGGCGAGATCGGATAATAACTTTGCTTAATATGTGGGTTGTCCGTAAGAATTTCATGCTCGACGAGAGTGGTACACCCTAAAGTCTTTCCTTCATTGCTCCGAAAATGAGCATTCACCATGCTGTTATCATGCGCAATTTTTTGTTCAGATGACAAGAGAGGGTGTGATACCACAGCATCAATCGAACAGAGAGGGTTAGATGAAAATTTCCATTCACCTTTGCGCAAGTCTGGAACTATTCCCATGATTCTTCAAAAACATGCCCCAAGAATCAAATTATGGTCCACGCCAGGTACAACAAGAATTTCTACCAACTTAATGACGTCACGAATTCTTACAGGAACTATTACTATACCAGGACTTTTACAAACGTTACCATTTACAACAGTACACGAAAACACTACTTGAAAACCTAAACTCTGTAAAACTTTCCAACCTGAATTTCCAACTACGTCCTAGAAGCTCTTGAATCAAGAAGTCCAAGAAAAGATGTGCCGAGGATGGTAACTTCTAAATAGGGTCTTTCGTCACCATTGGCATTTGCAAGAATAAAATCCAAAATTGTTTGTTGTTTCGAAAGGACCGAACTATAAAAACTGTGGACGCATTAGCCGGTCTCCTATTACATCCTTCTGCCGTTACCTGAACTCTTTGGACAATTTGGTCTAGTAACATTTGGAGTACCACAACGGAAACAATGTTTCTTTAAAGGTTTTGGACATTTAGCTGACACATGTCCTTGTTGGTTACAATTCCAACACTTACGATTCGAAGTCTGGGCCGAATTACACGAGGACGTCGAGGTACCAGAAGAAATGCACGCCAAATCGGGCTCCAAGTCTGATTATGTTTTGGTGAGGGCACATACGAATCAACTGCAACTTTTCTGGCATCAAGAGTACGACAAACATGTATCAATTGACTGACAGATGTAATTTCAGCAAGTCCTAATTGCGTTTGGTAAAAAGGCAAAATGTTCTTTAATAAAATCTTTAACTGAATTTTTTCCGAGACCTTTACAGAGAGACGCGAAAAAAGATTCATCATAACCGAAACATAAACACCAATTCTCTTATGGGGTCCCTGTGTCCTTCTCTTAATTTCGTCAAAAAGTCTGTCATCATAATCGCAAATTAAGAATTCCTCACGAAGCTTTTCTACGAGGTCGTCCCAATCGGTAATAGTTTTACGATTCGCCTTAAACCAAATTAAAGCCGAATCCCACGGTCGGAAGCCGAAACAAAAAATTGTTCTTTAGTAACGTTCCTTGAAATTCGTAACTCTTCGACTCTTTCTAAGAAGACAGCTCAAGGTTATTGCCGGAATAAGTGAGGTTCCACTTCACTGGCAATTGTAGGTACCGCAGGTATCGAGAGGAGTTCCCTTAGGAGAAATTTACAATTTTTAGGTTTCTCATCAGAAGACTCGTTATCAGTTGACAAAGCTAGAAGTTAAGTGGAGTTAGCGATGGTAGTCATATCTAGAACTGTATTGTCATACGCAGTTGTGTGACGACTAGCCCTTGCTTTGATCTGAAGTTCAGAAAGGGCGGATAGGAACTTAGCAACAAGCGCGGAACGCTTCTGTACATCTCACTATTGGTGGCTACACAACGATTTGCACGACCCATGGAATGTGTGATTTTTGAAACTAACTTTTTATACGAAGTCGATTGTGAAACGTCATTAAAATTATCAACTAAATCCGCAATTTCGTTGGCTTTATGTTCAAGGGTCGCGAGGTCTTCAGCGACCGTGAAAGAATACGTAGGAAAAATAAAACCGGAACTTCTATCTAACCGCATTAAGTTTCTAAGAGTGGTACTCATCGTAACTACCGGGAATTCTGACGACACACTTCGAATTTTAATTTCGTACAATAATTCATCTCGATTGAGACGGTTGATCTCAAATTGGCTCTCCATTGTTTCAGAATTAGTTGAAGAAGCAATAAAAAAAATTAATGTCAAAGTCACAATAAATAAAAGGTCAAGGTCACGAACCGATTTCACAGTGATAAACTACAGGGATATCGCTAATCGAAACTAGATTTTAAAATAAAATGACTTTCAAATAGGAAAAATTCTAAGTCCAAGGTCAAAGGTTAAAATTTATGTCACGAAAGGGTTCATTTCGAAGAAAATTGGACCCACGTTGGGCGTCAAACATTTGTTACCTAACTATCAGCACAAACTTAGTTGACCTTGCGAGAATTGCGAACGTTGGGGGAAACTCGTTGATGTTGGAAAATGTCGCGCACACTCTCACCAAATTATAACGAGCCCACGAGGCGCAAACGGCAGTCGCAACGAATCCCGCAGTCGAGTGTGTACGGCAGGTTACCTGATGGCGAATAATGAAATAAATAAAACCGAAACGGATACAAACGAACCTACCTGGATCGCCCGATAGTTTGGCTGTTGCTGCGACCAAAATCGCGTGTCAGTGGAGAAGGCCGTGGGCAAACAGTTTCGCACAGGTAAATGTAGTTCGAAAAGGCGCGCCACCTGTTGAAGATCGCAACAACTTGCAATCGCGGGATTCCCCCAAAAGGACAGAAATCCCCACTCAATTCCGATATGATCCCGAAAGGAAACAGTAAAGGGGGTAAGATCCGCAAGATGTAGAAATAAAAAAAAACAAACGCCACGTTTTAATGAGAGATAAAACGTTAAGGGGCGTACAAAACGTCCCGTCGAGCGAAATGTCACAAAGACAGAAAGATAATTCCGCATTAAACTCTCTCTACCAAGAAAAATTGTGTAAAAGTATGTAATAACAAAAGAAACAACAATCACGCGAAACGCGCAATAAACTATGCCGTCCGTTAGGGATCCCACACGTCCGTTTACAGAACAGGACCGAAAAGCAGTCGTAAAACGTATTTAAAAAAAATTTAAACTACGGTAATAAATTGTAAACAGCAAAAAAAACACTTAAAACTAGGCGCCGAAACAAAACCGGTAATAATTTAACAAAATCGCTCGCCACTGTACATGCGGCGACCGCACAAATACGACATTAATCAAAAGATGTCGATCATTAGACAAACGGTGCGAGAACAAACAAAACCTCGGAGACAAAAACAATATCGTGGCGAAACGCCACCGAACGCGTCCAAAAGCGTAGTGAAAATCAAAATATTCAATGGGATACGATACCGTGTAGCCCTTCGATTGCACTCCAACTTGCAGCGCCTTGGGGGAAAGTTTATAGGTTTCACTCCACGTCCCCGTGGCTCCGCCACTGGTTTCGCCCCGTCGGGGAGATTGCAAACTGTACTCAAAGTCGAACGGCGAAGGTCAGAAGAAAAGATCGCTTCCTAAAATCCAGAAGTCGGTACACGCTAGCGTATCGCCCGGAACGAAGGGGGGGGGGGGGTAGCTACCGTCTAGAACTCGCTACCACCCGTAACTACTCGCTACAAAAGCAGAATAGATACAAACGAATTAAAATCAGCGGAAATACCAGAAAATAAAATGCAAGCTTACCTCGGCATGGAAACGCCGAGCGTTCGAGATGATTCGCAATCAATTCGTGATTTGGTATCACCAAAATTCGTAAGCCAAAATCGCCGAGATAGCTCAGTGGAAACGGGGTGGGCTATAATAGTATTGTCGGAAGATCGTTATCTGGATATTAAATAAAAGGGGCGCCACCTAGAGTTATGTTTATTCCAAGCAGTAGTAATACGTGGCACCGCTAAGAGTGTGCACGTGAATGTAAGCGTTTGAGTAACTCTCAGGTTTGATTTCCGCGTTTAAAAAAAATTATCAGACACCCTGTATAAAACTTAATTATCGGTCACCCTGTATATATATAAATTTTAAAAAATGTGACAAACAATGATACTGAGTTTATTATGCGTTTGGACAAATAAACAAGGAGCAGATCGCTCAGTAAACGAAAATAAGGAGTTATGTCATGAGTCATGATACCCTAAAGCTAGATTCGTTAGGTTAAATTAAATTATAATTTACAAAGCATAAGCAAACGCGCATTCACCGGCGAGGATATCCTGTACGGCTCACAAAATAACATACAATAAATAGATTCTGTCAGAATGACAGTAGACGTATTACATGATTGAAAGTTTAGGATCACATGTTCAGAGGTGGGTAAAATAGTCCATACAAATTATTTAAAATAGAAAATGCAAAATAAGTTGGTATCCCCTATTTAAAATACAAAATGGAAAATGTTTTGTGATTTTTATTTAAAATAGAAAATACTTATTTTAAATGACTAAAAAAATGCAAAATAGTTTTCAATTTTTTTATTTAAAATTTTGGAAGAAATTTTTGACTCACCAGTGGTTTTTATTATAATTGTCGAAAATATTGTAACGATTTTGAGGGTTCTATTAATTTTTATTTTAAGAACAAAACACGATATAGTTAATAAACTAATTTATTTAAAAGCAAACTGATTTATTTGTAAACTTACACTATAACACTAACATTTATTTACAAGCTTATATCTAATTTATTTTAACAGCCGAGCGAAAGTTTAACGCGAACTTTAATGCCGAACTCTCCAACGCCGAATTCAATTCTCATTTCCGGTCGCGTGCTTTTATAAGCCAGGGCTGTTTTTCACGAACATTCCAGTACGCGACAGAATGTCTAGGGTTGACTCCACTACTGGCGTGATCTTGAAATGCCCGAAGTTTCTGGTCTATGGCGCGTCGGCGATGACGCATGAGACGGGCTGACGCCGGAATCGTCACAATATTTAAAGTTTTGCGGCAACTGAAAGCCACTCCTGACTCAAGTATTTCTTTCAAAATTAATATCCAGTCAGAACAACAAAATCATAATCGACGCAAAACCGAAATACGTCCGGATCGTCCGGACAAGTTCATTGCGCTAAACAAGAGGTGCGGAAGGGGTATTATTTCGGTATTCGTTCGTATATTCGATAGTTCACTCTTTGAGTAAAACAAATCATAGTTACAAGATTACATTCGTTGTTTAATATAAAATAAAAATCTTCTTATTACACTTCTTTCGTTTTTGTAAAACTGTTTCTCATAACCATTTATTTTTAAACACAAAATACCTTTAATTTCTATTTAAAATAGAAAATAGAAAATGATTTCACCATCAATATTTAAAATAAAAAATATAAAATACATTTTGTATTTTCAACCGGCATTTGAAATGAATTAATTTGAAATAGTACCCACCTCTGCGCATGTTACGAAATACCGTTCTTAAGGAACCTCAGCCTGAAGCATACAGGTACGGTATCACAAGACACTTAAGGCACCCTTTATTCAATTTAGAGACGCAAGCAATTAATAAGAGAAATAAACAGAGAGTTTGTACAATACCACACTGCGCTAAGTTCGGGTCGTCTGGGGGTCACAACTTACGACGCTGGCTCGATTCCAAATTCATGGTATAAAAATGCTTATATCGAAGTCACACGGACACGATGTGACACGGAATTTACATGAATTCCCGAACCTCCGCGATGCTTGTCGGTACTTGGCACTTGGCGGGATTTGCTAATGGAAGAAACGCGAAAATAAGTAAAAGAGTTCGACGAATTTAAAGTTAAACCAAAAGACTTACCCTATTTTTAAGACAAGGGCCTGAAGCGTTAAGAATCTGCGACGCGTCTGTTTGAACACGTGAAGACGGAATTCGTGGCACTCGTTTTAACTGCTATTTCCGCACTTGAACTATTTCCAACAACCGTTCATGAGCGAAGAAAATCCCCAATATCTATTAGGTGGTCAGACTCGAACACAAATAACATAATTTAACTTACAGCGAACAACAACGACCAACGCTCAGGAATGCAATGAACCCAACAAGATGGCGACCGAAATTCCTTTGATTTTTGCAAAATCAACAAAAAACCGGAAAACGCCTACACGCGCCTTTTCGCTTCAAATTCAAAAATAGCCAATCTACACGTAAGAGGAAAGAAACAAAATAAAAGACCTTAGAGTTTGTAATCAAATAGAGTGATCGGTGAAGCCAAATCAGAACTTTAGAGTTTGTAATCAAATAGAGCAATCAAGGAAGTCAAAATTTAGAAAACTCTAAAATAAAAATGTCAAAGCAAGAACGAACCGTAACAAGACCTATAATGGGATCGCCCAAAATTACTGTTGGCCGAAAATGCACGCCGATGTGGCGAAATATGTTCTCAAATGTCAAACGTGTCTTCCAACTAAGCCTGAACAGAAGGCTCCTGCTGGCTTGATGGGTGGTCATTCCAAAATATCGCGATCTTGGTAGATAAAATCAGTAACGACCTTATTGGACCACTCCCTAGATCTACTCGTGGTTTCCAAAATATCCTCGTAGTCACAGACTGTTTTTGTAAGTTTACTTTATGTTTTCCCCTTCGTAGGGCAATCACGTTAAAAAATTTACTTACCCAAACAAGAAATACCATAAATAACGAAAGATAAAACAATACATAAAAATCTCTTAATTGCATCGGAATTTTAGAAAATAATTAGTATTAATCTAAAGAAAACGAAATTACGCACTAATGAACCTATTAAAGTAAGTACAATAACATTTTAGTAACTTTTTAACAATTGCGTGCGTATACGAACGGAACCGTTTTGTCAAGCAATTTCAACTTGAAGACGCTCCTAATCAATTGATTTTGACCGTTTATCTTGAAAATAATGTAGTTAGCACAATATGTGAATCAGTTTTATTTATATACGGTTTTGATACACAATTTCAGTGAACTAATTTTAATAGATATTTTAGAATCATCGAAAAAATAACAACTTCA
This sequence comes from Dorcus parallelipipedus, assembly GCA_958336345.1. Taxonomy (NCBI): domain Eukaryota; kingdom Metazoa; phylum Arthropoda; class Insecta; order Coleoptera; family Lucanidae; genus Dorcus; species Dorcus parallelipipedus. The sequence continues at coordinate 43,355,233 of OY284481.1, forward strand.
TTTATTTCAAAAACACACTAGATACTAAATAGAGAAACTGCTGTGAACGCATATTCCAACACCCCCTCTCGCTGTAGCAAGTTTCTACCATTCTTCACTCAAGACCTAAACATTTAGAAAATTTTAGAAATGACTCTTTTAACAGTGGCTTTGTCAATACGTCAGCAATCATTTGCTGTATTATTCCTTTTTCACGCAAGTCCCTTAAATGGTGATGACTGATGTCTATGTGTTTTGTGCGTGCTCCAAATTTATCTGATTCTACTAAACGAATACACCCTTGGTTGTCTTCGTAAATGATAGTTGGGCCTTCTGTCAATTCTCCCATATCTGACAACAGCCTTCGTAACCATAGTAGTTCACGACTAACATATGAAGCATCCACATATTCTGCTTCGGTTGATGACATGGCAACGGACGTTTGTTTCCGACTTGACCATGCAATGCTGCTGTCTCCCAGTTGATAAATATAACCACTTGTTGACTTACGATCGGTTTTATCTCCAGCCCAGTCCGCGTCTATGAAACATTTCAATTCGGTTCCTCCAGCTGAAGATAACCGCAATGATTTCTCAGTGGTTGACGCTAGATACCGCATTACTCGTTTTACAGCTTTCCAATCAGCGTCAGTTGGCTTTTCCATTCATCTCGCGAGAAAATTAACTTCTAATGTAATGTCCGGTCTGGACACTGTAGCAATGTACAAGAAGGATCCGATAACTTGTCGATAGGCAATATTGTTCGGTAACTTTGGACTATCCTCTTCTACTGTTCCTAAGAATCCTGACTCCATTGGCTTTGCTACCGGTTTCGATCCAAGCATATTATGCTTCTCCAGCAGATTCACGATTTTAACTAATGAGAAAAGTTCCATCTTGTTCGCGTCTAAACTTCAATGCCGAGGTAATGCTTAACTTGTCCCAAGTCCTTCGTTCTAAAGTGTTGATTTAATTCTTCACCTACTTTTCTTGTGCGGCCTGCCAAATTACCAGCTACGAGCATATCATCGACGTATAACAACACATAAGTGGTGCTCCCATCTTTTTCTTTTCTGAAATACAAACACTGGTCGGCATTCCCTTGTCTGAAACCTAACTTATACAATATTTCTGTTGCCCTCTTATTCCAAGCTCGTGCTGACTGCTTTAAACCATAAAGTCTTTTGTAAAGTTTCAATACTTTCGTCTTTTGTTCTGGGTCTTCGAATCCAGGTAGTTGCTCCATATAAATCTCCTCATCAAGATTCCCGTTAAGGTAAGCACTTTTAACATCTAAATGACGAACATACAGTTTTCTCGAAGCTGCAACCATAATGTTTCACAACTGGAGCAAACGTATCATCATAATCTTCTCCGTAGCGTCGTGAATAACCTCTTGCCACTAAACGTGTCTTGTAAGTGTTTGTCCGTCCTTCTTCACCTAATTTCGTTTTAAATACCCATTTGCAACTCACTGTATTCTTTCCTGGAGGAAGATCTACCAACTTCCAGACCTGGTGTTCATTCAAAGACTTAATTTCTTCTTTGGCAGCTGTTACCCATTTACGTTGCTCTTTAATTGGTAACTCGAACATTTCCTCCCAAGATTTTGGTTCTGTTACAAAGTCTGTCTGTACTTTGTATGCAAAACGATCTGGTGGGATTCCTTTGTTGATTCGTTGCGAAGTACGCTTCCTTGGTAACTCAGTTGACAGAGAAATTTCTTGCGTCTGACAATTTTCATTAGATTCTTCATCTTCTGAATTATCTTCTTCCACAACAACCGGAGATCTACTATTCCTCTTCAAATCAAAATAAACTTTTCTTTCTGATACTTCTCGGGGAACTTCATTCGTCGTACTATTGCATTCTAAACCATTACTTGATCGTTTCACTTTCGATACCCTTTCACGTTATCATCATAGCCAACTAACACTGCTTCTTCAGCTTTATCATCCCACTTCTTTCTTTTCTGCTTGGGAATGAAAGAATAAGCTTTTGATCTAAATATTCTAACATGGCTAAGATCTGGTTTCTTCCCGATGAATAGTTCAAGAGGAGTTTTCTCAATACTGCGACTTGGCATTCTATTTTGTAGATACGCCGCTGTTAAAACTGCTTCTCCCCAAAATTGATTATCTAAACCAGCATCTAGGAGCATACACTTAGCTGATTCTGTCAATGTTCTCCGCAACTCCATTTTGTTGAGGAGTATACACAACAGTGAATTGATGCTGAATACCCTCTTTGCGCAAATATTGTTCCAGCTCTCGAGTAACGTATTCCTTACCATTATCTGTGCGTAGCACAACTGGTTTTATGCCAAACCTCGTTGTTAAGGCTGCAATGAATTCCTTTACCACTTCAGTGACTTCTTCTTTTGACTTCAACAATCGTAAAACTGTAAAACGTGAATAGTCATCTATAAGCGTCAAAAAATATTTGCTACCAATTGGAGTTGCTGTCTGCATGGGACCGCATAAATCTGAATGAATCATTCTTGTTGGTTCCTTTCCCCTCGTTGTACTTGTTGGAAACTTTGTCTGCGCCAATTTTCCCTTGATACAGTGCTCGCAAATGATTTCGTCAAAACAAGACTTAATCTTAATACCATTTGCCAATGCTTCGTTTACCAGACGTCTAATAGTTACTGGATCTCGATGTCCAAGTTTACGATGCCACTGATAAAGACAAACTGCGGCATTTACAACGCAAACAGATGCATCCGATGTCGCAACTTCCAGTTTAAACAGGCTGCCATGAACTTTGGTTTTTGCGATAATTTCTTTTCCGTTATAGAACGTACAGTTGTTATTTTCAAATAACACCTGATGCCCATGATGAGTAACTCTTTGTACAGAAATTAATCCACCATCCAGCTCAGGAACATACAACACATTTTCCAAACGAATCTTTTGAATTTTACCACTAGGTAAAATACAGTTCAGCCAACCGCTTCCAACTCCTTTTGCTTTGACCGATAAACCGTTTGCAAGATATACTGTGGTATCATCTTCTTGAAGTTTTGAGAAAAATTCCCAATTGTGAGTCATGTGTCATGTGGTTTGTTGCACCAGAATCAATATACCGATTTCCGGATTGTATGCGCGCGCCAGCACATACCTCGAATGTGGAATTGTCAATAGCATTACCCCCTCTGGTCGCAACCGAAGATTTTGCTGATTTACTTCTTGGTATCTGCTGCCCAGACTTCTTCAGCAAGTAGCAGTCTGCTTTAAGATGTCCAGTTTTATTACAATGGAAACACGTTCTTGTTTCTTTATTAACTTCTTTTCTCTTTTCCTTATTAATTTTAAAATTCCCAAATTGAATATTTTTCTTGCTTTTGTTAATGGACGCGGCTGCAGCCGATGATTGTAAGGCTACCTCTGAGGCACCAATTTCCAAACGTCTCTGGTATTCGTCCAGCATTTTGCCAGTGACATACTCGATTGTCAAATCTATTTCGTCACGACCCTCTAATGCAGTAACAAGTCCTGAGTATGACTCCGGAAGACTCACTAACAAAACTGCGACAACTTTTTCATCGTCGAGTGATTTTCCTGATCCACGTAATAGTCGAACCACTTGCATAATCGAATCAATGTGTTCACTCGTCGAACCGCCGTTGTACTGAATGCTGTAGAACTTGCGTCTCAAATATGATCTGCTTCCAAAAGTAGATCTTTCATACTTTTTCGACAACGCATTCCACATAGTATGTGCGTCTTCCAAATGTGCGATATGAATGAATTGATTATCTTCTACACTTAATGTAATGTACGCCATGGCTTTATTATTGTGCTTTTTCCACTTGTCGTCTACTTCTTTGTGCTTGGGTTTATCTACTATGTCCCACAGTTCATCACGTACCAAAATTGCATGTAATTTGGTTTTCCAAAATACATAATTTCCTCCATTTAGCAAGGAAACTGATAATTTTAAATTGTCTGTCATTTCAATGTTGACTGACCGCAAACAGTCTGATCAGGTAAGAAAAGACTTCTTGAAAAGCTCACGCAAATGACAAATCTTCCTTATTGTCAGTTGCGTAGATTCTAGGTCCATAACCTCTTGAAAATAATGTGGTTAGCACAATCAGTGCTAGTGAATCAGTTCTATTTATACAGTCTGAGTCCAAAAAAACGCCTACGCGAATAGCGTCGGTGTTTATTGTCGGATTTGACTGGTCAAAAAATCAAATGAAATGGCAGAAAAAACGCGTCTTTCGTCTTTAATACATTTAAAACAGTTGCATAACAGCTGTCAACTTTTGTTTTTTAAATGCAATGGTGCAATTTTTCTATTAGATTTCGAAAGAACTTTTTTTCTGCGTTCAATGATGTGCCGCAATAAACACTTATTTTTCAAAATAATAGAAGAAAATAAAAATAAATAAATAAATAATTAACATGAAATGACGTAATAAACAGTTGCCGAACAATAAATGATACCTGTTTTACGGTAAATAACGTAGTTCTACAGAGTGTAAATAAAAAAAACTGTACATCGCTTGGCAGGTAATAGTAGAGGTCAAAACAAGAAAAAAATTCTAATAAACCCATATCCAATTCTAAATACAGGCTGTACACGCCATGTGTTCACTCTTCTAAAATGTTTATTTTTTACATAAAATTCGGGAACGATAAATTAAATAAAAAGCTGAATTTTCCGACATACCACTTGCCACCGTAGGACTTCCGGTTTCGCCGGAAGTGATATCAACTTTCTTATTTTAAATGGAACCCTCTGTATATTTTTTCATATTTGGAATCTACAGATCCTTGTGAGTCCGAATATGTACCACTTGGTAAATTTGGTTTCCATGACAACGAGAAAATTTTTTTTTTGTTTTTCAGTTTGTAAAGCTATGTATGGTGTATTTTCGTTCTAATGCGACCAAGTAATTCGAGAAAGCAACTTCTTTGGTTGCACTTTGGTTTATTAACATTTTTACAGTATGTGAAATTTTCAATATGTCGTAATTTTTTTTTTAACGGAACTTATTTAAAAGTCATTGTTTATGCCAGAGAAATAATACAGAAGATGAACTTTGGCAGATAGTTGTTAACGCTTGTCAGCAACTGAAAAATCAAGTTGCTTTCAATCAAGTGCGCGAGTCTTTTCGACGGCGACTACAACTTGTTTACAACAGCTAGCAAGGACGACAGTTCGAATATCTTCTGTAATAATTTTAGTGTGTTAAATTCGTTATTGATTGTTTGATTCTTTTTTAATTAAACCATACTTCAAATACTATTGAATATTGAACCTGGGTTTATTAATTTTTTTTTTGTTTTGTTCTCTGCCATCACGTGCTAAAGTGTGTAAAGTTTTTATATTAACACTTGTATACCGGCAATGGCTTATTTTTTCAGTTAAGCTACAACATGTCTTCCCAAATTTCATTGCAAGAATTGATAAAGAATTTAAAAAATAACCCTCTATTTTATAATAATAATAATAATTTATAAAATAAGTGCGCCGTTATTTCTGTTATTTTGAAAAATAAATGTTTGTTGCAGCACATCATTGAACGCAGAAAAAAAAGTTCTTTCGAAATGCATTACAGTAATTATACCATTGCATTTAAAAAACAAAAGTTGACAGCTGTCATGCAGCTGTTTTAAATGTATTAGAGACGCAAAATATGGTATATTGTAGAGTTTTTTCTGCAATTCCATTTGATTTTTTGACTGCTCAAATACGACAATAAATACCGACGCTATTCGCGTAGGCGTTTTTTTGGACTCAGCCTGTATACGGTTTTGATACACAATTTCAGTGAACTAATTTTAATAGATATTTTAGAATCATCGAAAAAAAAATAACAACTTCATTTATTTCAAAAACACACTAGATACTAGATGGAGAAACTGCTGTGAGCGCATATTCCAACAGTTTCATTTAACAAAATCTAGAAATTATTGTTTTAAATGGTGCATTAGTCAAATGATTGCAAATGATTATATTCTTCTTTTAGAAAATAAAACCTCGTCAACAGTGCAAACATGTATTGGAATCATACACCACTAAGCAATCTTTTTATTATAATTTTGTATTTTGATTTGAGCAAATGATAAAATAAGCTTTAATATTTGAATTTGAAATGCCTAAAATTACGATTTTGCATCTTTTTGTGCACATGCACATGTAGTTATTAGTTAAGGCTAATTACTTGAATTTTTTAAGAAATCGGACCTTTGAAGTATAATGATGGAATTTGAAGGTTTTGTTTTTACATATTAAACAATCCATTTTCCAATTTTAGGTTTCAAATTAATTAGAAATATATAGTAGAATCTCGTCGACATAATTATTTATTACCTATTTTACCTAGATCAATTTCTAGTAATCCTGTTTGAGCTTATGAAATTTCCAGCATCTTAACACATCTACCGAGTGACTTTTAATGATTGAAGCAAATTTAGTATGTTTGGAACACTGAGGAATTGGCATTACTTGAAAGTTCGTTAATTTTGCGGGAATGCGTAGCTATAGGTTAGAGTTGATGTTTACATAGATGATGAAAACTGTTTAACAGATTATTATTATTATTATTCAAGACCTGGAAATGTTAACCCCCTTTGCGTAAGCAGCACCGAATCCTTTGAGATAAGTTATTGAAGACATTATTAACGTTTTAGGTTGTCCGACATTTGCAATTGCCTCTTCAATTGCCTGCTGCACAATTCATCCAAATTGTTTAATACGTATTCTGAACACCACATTATTGAAATGAGGAAATAAGAAGTCCAAATTTAATTGAATATTAGAACACATCTTCAAGCCCCCTTTGCGTAAGCAGTACCGAATCCTTTGAAATATGTTATTGAAGACATTAACGTTTTAGGTTGTCCGATATTTGCAATTGCCTGCTGCAATTCTTCCAAATTGTTTAATACGTATTCTAAACATCAAGTTATTGAAATAAGGAAGTAAGAAGTCCGGATTTAATTGAATATTAGAGGAACTAGACCACCAACCAGCACTGATTAAACATCATGGGAAAAACTCCTCTAAATAATTTATTGTGATTCGTGCTGTGAAAGTAGCCATTTGCTAATTCAGTGTCGTCTAACTGGTTTATAAATGGATTCAATATAAGTCTCTGATATCTATAGGCGTTAATTGTTTCCCGGAAGAATATTGGTACAATAATTCTTCTCCAAGACATTGCCAACCAAACACCAATTTTAAGTGGATGTAGTGCCTTTACATCAATCACATTAAAGGGATTATGTTCTGACCAAGTCCTGAAATTTTGTGAATTGATAAACCCAGAGAGATGAAACCAGGCTTTATCAGAAAAGAAAGTTGTATCTTGTTGGTCACTATTATTTAGGAGATTATTGTTATACCACTGACAAAACTGAATTTGTTGAAGAAAATCGAGTGGGTGAAGTTGTCGAACCATTGAAAATTTGTATGATCGGAAATGAAGGTGTTTTTTCAAGACCTTCCGAGTGGATTCGTATAGGAAACATGAGGATTCTGTTGTACAGTATCATTAACATTTTCTACAATATCGAGTGTTATTATATGTTGAGTTCGGAAATTCACGCGGTGCAAGCTCGGAGTGAAAAGTGGAGTGAGAACACAGCTGTTTTGATATACGTAAAAGTGAGACAAAAGTGCTCGAGGAGTGAATAGAGCAAGCACGGAGGAATTACCGAACCCAGCAATAGTGGGGCGACCAGTGAATTTTCCTTTTTCTGCATTACTGGTTTGCAAGAAACGTTCATTTATTAACTGATTTTGAACTGAACTGACTTTAAACTGAATAGAGAGACTCATAAAAAGGAATGATGTTTTGGAACTAAAATTAACATAACCTCAAAATACGTATGAAATCAGATAAAACTGATAACTGATTTAGAAAACCAGCTTGATCAGTACGGTGTGCGGGAGGGGCAATTCAATCACTTCCTCATCACTGGTCGCCAACTGAATAACTGTAAATGGAATGCAATCAACGATTTTTAAGTGAATTTTAATCGATTCGTGTTCGTTGTAAATGAAGAACGGCTATTCTAAAACAGTGTTGTGAAAAAAGGCAAAACTCAATTTGTTGTTCAGGGTATATTTCAATGAAATCGTCATAGGCATGCTGCTGTGAATAAATTCAATTTACTATTGGGCTGATTCAGAAGAACATATCAGTAACAGTTCCTGCTCCAACAGTTGAGACTGAGCACTCATTTCTGCTGAATGAAGTTCACTCATCATAACATGTTCCAGTCAGGTAGCGGAGAAGTTACGCTACAAAAAATGGCGACCCCTCCAACTCATCAACTTATGAGAGGTCGCATTCAGCAGAAATTTGGTCAACAGTTGCACAACTTTCGGGTCTGCTGAATGTGCCCATTTTCATTTTGTACTCTGCTTCGAAAATAAGCCATTACTAAAAATGTATTTTATTCTGTGCTCAAAACCATTTTAGTAATAAATTGAGATAATTAAATATCTGATTTATTTGGTTTTCTTGATTCGACAATAAACGAATTTATTTGTTTGACAATCTAGTGCACTAACCTAAATTTTGAATTTTTGTATTTGAAAATCCAGCACACCAACATAAACATTGAAAAGTGTTGCCAATCTAATAAAATAATTTTCAATCATTAAAAGTCATTCAGTATTATGCAAGGTCAAGTTTTACAACCTTCAAGCTACATGCTACATTTACATTCAATTTCGTGCCAGGTCGAATTCGTAGCACAAAAGTTTGACGTACGGCTAAATGTTACCATTTACATTACATTGACAGACAGTCTATCAATGTAAATTGAATATAAATGTAGCTTCACTGTGAGCGAATATCATAAAACGTTTATAACACAGGTACGCTGTGAATTTGGCCTTTTAATCTAAACACACCTACTCTTTTGGTAAATTTATAATTGATTAATATTTATAATTAATTACAAATTGTTCCACAGAATGTTTCCTACATTTTCTCGTAATCTATTATATTCATTCGCATACGCGATTTAATCAAAAAATGTACACATAACATCGACGTTTAAAACAACTTATTTAATAAAGTTCTTTGTATCCGTGCGGTATCGATGGGCGCAAATGAAATCAGATCAGATAACATTTGTACCAGATATTAACTGTTACACGTTACGTGAATGACCCTGTATATGTAGATCAGAAGAAGTCGTTGGTTTAGCTTATACAGGGTGTCCCGTGACGTAATGTCACCACTTCACCTACGTGATAGTCAATTCAAAGTAAGTAAAAACTCTAATAAAGTTTTGTTCTAAAGTAAACCGTTTAAAAAATACTGGGTGTTTAATGTTTAATGTTTTATTTTTTTTAATTTTAAAGTTCACCTAATCATTTATCCGTTCACCTAATAATCAATTCAAACTAAAAAAAAAAAAAAAAAACTCTAATAAAGCAAACCATTATTTTTTAACAATACGACGTGTTTTGTAATTTTCAGAATTTTTAAATCTCAAAAGGTCTTCAAAGGCAACTACATCTCTTTTGAAGCATGCCAGAATCTGTTTAGCAAGCAACGGGGGCTATTTTGAACACCTTTTGAGAGTTTAAAAATTCTGAAAATTACAAAACACGTCGTACCCTTGAAAAATAATGGTTTGCTTTATGAGTTGTTTTTTTTTTTAGTTTGAATTGATTATTAGGTGAATGGATAAGTGATTAGATGAACTTTAAAATTTTAGAAAATAAAAAATGAAACATTAAACATCTAGTATTTTTGAAACGGTTTACTTTAGAACAATACTTTATTAGAGTTTTTTACTTAGTTTGAATTGATTATCACGTAGGTGAAGTGATGACATTACGTCACGGGACAACCTGTATTTGATAAAAGTTATTAAAAGAAAATATTTTCAAAATATTTATTTAACAATTTGTCAGGGATCGTATGGACCTAATATTTTTTGTTTATTGTGAATTTTTAGCAGTGACCAACTCTGCTGTTCGTTTCGACCTTCATGTTATCTATTTTCTGCTGAATAATTCTAAAGGAACGATCAAATATTATGTAAGTTAAGTCTCTCTCACTTAATTAATATTTTTTCTCGGAAATCCACATACAAATGTGATTTGATTATAATGGCAATGTGAATTTTGTAATTATAATGTAGCATTATAGTTAAACGAGTGAGCTGTTATTCAAGCTGCATGCTGCGCGCGTGGAGCGTTTAAAATATTGCAGAAAAGTACAGGATAGTTTGTTTTGATGACTAATAATCAATTGAGAGTAGATGATGATGCACTCAGATTATAAGAACACTTCGCCTGCATATAAACAATATAATTGAGTACACAGGGTCGATGGATTATTCCTTTTATCGAGCGTTATTTATAGAAAAACAATAACGAAGCGCCAGACGTGGTACAGACTTTCATATAAAGAATTTGAACTACAACTTGAACTATATCTATATATAGCTAAGTCATCTGAGCGTTTTAAAAATTTTTGTAAAAAAATAAGAACAATAAACTCGCTGCAGACTAAATATAACCAACAAGTGACTATAAATAGATCTAATGAAAGTGAAAATGAAATATTGGACTAGCTTATAGCTGGTAATGAAAGTAATTATTTTATTTTTAAACGTAGTAAAAAACTCGTTTAGAGACTTTAAAACAGCGACTTGATTTTTGGATACACCTATGATTAAATTAATAAATTAGATTCGTACACACGAAAGCTTTGGAAACAAAGTAAACCTCAATACGATTTCTACTGTAGCATCACGAAAACATTGCATTTTTTGCAAGGGATCACATGCAATTTATATTTGTAAATGAAAACACCTTCGAAACGTTTTGATTTTATAAAAGAAATTCAAGCATATACAAATTGTTTATTGGACGTTCAATAGAAAATTGCAAATCTGGAAAATGCTTCAAACGCAATAAAAAAACACCATACATTACATTGCTTTACAATAACACCAAATATAATAACATGTCTAATAAAAACCACTATCTTCTGATGATATTAAAGAATAAATGACAATTTGTCACATTGTATTAATTAACAAATTGTGTCAAATATTTCTAAGTACAGCAGTAATTCAAATTAAAGATTCGAAAGATGAATTTATTAATACTAGAGCGTCATTTGAAAACGGCAATGATAGTACCTAATTGTAATTAAGTAATACTACTAATAAATTACTTCAAAAATTTAAAACATGTACTCGTGAAATGAATACCCCGTTCTAATTATCAGCTTATTTACTGTTAAAAAACGTAGAACGCATTAAATGCAACAACTATAGAGCCACGCACAAATACGTGGATCTGTCAGGGATGTGATTGTTTTGCAAATATTTGTGCCTTTGATTTGTGTTCATTAACCGACTTCGAACGGGAAATATTTATATTTGCCGAATGTACCTTTTTGTGCAAATATTTGTCTTTAAACATCCCATCCACATATTCGTCTATTTGCCAAATACACAAATATTTGTGACAAATACCCGAATATGTGGAGCCGGCTTTACTATTACATCGGTTATTCCTGTTACAAAAAGAGAAAATAATACTATGTATGTACGTAAATAAACTTATGATATGCAAATTTCAGAAAATATTAATTTAGCTGATCCACTCTTTTATGAACCCCATGATATAGACATTTTATTAGCAGCTGAAATTTTTGTTCAATTGGTGCTTCCTACACAAGTAACATGCGATCAATTGAATTTCAGCTTATGGTAGGCTATGAAAAAAATTTTCACGTCGTAACTTACATCATGGGCTTGTTTTTTCATTCAGCATCGTGTTGTGATGGATGCGGACAGTGATGAAAGTGATTGAACATAAATCCATCTCTGTTAGATTATAATGGATTTAAGTTGTATAGAAATTTAGTGACAGTTTTATGAAAAAGTTGAATGCCACTCAACCTAAAAATTATGGGCACAATAATTTTAGTAAAAAATATCATTGGGTCATCAAGCGAAAGTTCATCATCCAATGAAGAATTAATAATATTGTATAAATCAAACAATAAACATAAAAAAAATTGGTTAAACGCGTAACATATTTTTTTCCTAATCATTTAGTTCGACTGCAATTCTTTCCATTTTTTTTTCTTTTATTAAATTATGTCAAAATAAAAACGATGAAATAACCAACTTGTAAGTAGATGGAAATAATTGATTTATGCTTGAGTCTATCAAATTTCTGTTGAATTAAAAGACGCAATCTGAGGCTTCCATCATTAAGCCGGCTCCACATATTCGGGTATTTGTCACAAAAATTTGTGTATTTGGCAAATAGACGAATATGTGGATCGAATATTTAAAGACAAATATTTGCACAAAAGGGTATATTCGGCAAATATAAATATTTTCCGTTCGAAGTCGGTAAATGAACACAAATCAAAGGCGCAAATATTTGCAAAACAACCACACCCTTGGCAGATCCACATATTCGTGCGTGATTATTTACTTGCATTTAGTGCGTTCTACGTCTTTTTAACAGTAAATAAACTGAACTCATTAGTAGAAATGCCATAGCATCAACCACTGAAGCGTCTTCACTTTCCACTTCCATCTTTAAACTGTTTGTGGTTCCCAAACCAAACGACCAATTAAATAATTGGCAAATATGAGGTTGGTGAGCTTGTCGATGAAACAAATATTTAGACAAATATACAAATATGAGTGTATTTGCCAAATATCCGAATGTGTGTATACAGGGTGGTACCGAAATAGGGTGCCATAAAGAAATCAGTTATAGGAGATGATGAGTAAAACTCATATGCAAAAAATTTTTCTAATAAGTCTTTTCGTTTTTGAGATAAATATAATTGAAAATTTGCTATTCGCTAATGTTAATCGGATTGAAAAGGTAATTCTGGTTGTATGACAACAATATTTGCATTTAGAATATTTTTGAATATTAGCAACGGTACCTGTAACATCTAAATTCATTAACATAGAGCAAATTTTCAACAAATTTTCAATTATTTTTATCTCAAAAATGAAAAGTCTTTTGTATCACAAATTCTTTTAACCGGACACTAAATAGAATACAAAACACTTAACGTTTCGCCGTCGTTCGACAGCTTCATCAGAAGTGAAAAATATAAACATGTTGTCAAAATAAACAAGGTTGTCAACGGAAACTGAAAAAGTAACTTGATTTCTTTTTTAATCTAAAGATAATTTTAAACATAATAAATATTTTATTTTAACAAATGTTAAAAAATTTAAAGATCTATATTCTATTTAAGCAATCGAGAAAACTACAAAATGTATCGTTTAAATTTGCAAAATCAGTAGGTACGTTTGTTAATAGAATTCGACGACATTTTTATTTTACACATTCCTATAAAACGTCTTTTGAAAATATTAGACTCGTAATATAAACTATTAGTATTTTCAAAATCAAAATTGTGGTCATTTTCTAACGAATGTTCAATAAGCATTGAATGATTTTGATTATTTTTTTGGATATGATATTTATGTTGGTCAAGAATTTCATCGGACAAGAACCAACTTTAAATAAAGAAAAGACTTTTATTAGAATTTTTTTTTGTATATGAGTTTTACTCATCATCTCCTATAACTGATTTCTTTTTGGCACGTTATTTCGGGACCATCCTGTATATATTTGTACCGTGCGATTTATTGACAACAGGCCAGAGTGGATCATGAAATGTGCAAACTTACGTCTTAGATAAGATAACTATCTTACCTATTTTAATGTCAAAACATCACAATAAATGTTCGAAATGTTGCCTTTCACTTGCAAAACAAAATTGCGACCTTTTTTAAATTTAAACTTTGTAATAAATCGATTTTTGTTCAAAGCATTCTGGTCACAATAAATTTTAAGAATGTTTTAATATTAATTCGTTGACAAATCTGGATGTTAATTGTCATAAGTAAATTTATTTAAGACGTTTGGAGATTCCAAAGCCTGTTTTCTGGCCTGTTTTCAAGAAATCGCACGGTATATTTAAGTTTGTGATGATTCATCATAAGAATAAAAAACAGGCCCCATACGTTTGCAAATGTCAAAAAAAATTGTAATTTGAACGTTTCTTTCAAGAGCATTTCAAAATGGTTTTTACAACACAACAAAGGGCTTTTATTGTGGAGTCATTGGGGAGGTTTAAGCATAAGGAAGCTGATAGGGTCAATTTTCTTTCAAGGTACATTCACAGGGAAAGATTTCGTACCGAAATATTGCTTCCTTTTGTGAATGAATAATTACACGATGACGAACTTCAGGATTGTATTTCCAACATAACAGGATGGAGCAACAGCTCATTCTACCAGGACTACTTTGGAGATATTACAGGAATTTTTCAATGACAGGATAATTAGTAAAAACATTTGGCCTCCAAGATCCTGTGACTTGATGCCATTGGACTTTTTCTTTGGTCCTACCTAAAAAATTCTATTTTTAAAATCCTCATTGATAATCTGAATGTGCTAATGGAATATCTGAAAAATGTGTTGAAATTAATTACTCACCAAGATTATTGCAAAACGTTTTCGAAAGAGTTCAAAAATAAATATTTCCAGCGCCTTTTATAAATTAATTGTTTATTTTTTTGCCAGTTTGATGTTTTCTCAACCTAAAATTGTTTTGATAATTTCACAATTCTTTACCTTGTTCATTAAATTTTAGGTCACTTGTCATTCTGATTTCAGACGCAGATTTCTGGATTTATGACAAAGTAACGATAACCTCTCTTAATTCATAGCATACTCTAATCTGAAATTCATTTGATCGCTTGTAAGATCGCATGATATCTCTCGGCAAAGGAAAACCAATGTTACAAAATTCAAATTTTGAGTAGTTGATTACTGCAAAGTTAAACACGCTGGAATTTCACAAATCTTCTTGTCACATGGCAATACGAAAAGATAGGAAATTACATGAAGATCTCTAATGATTTTGGAAATTAGATCAATGTCCGATGAATCTTATTAAGTCTAGAAGATAGAATTTGTGAAGATGAATTTAAAAGAAACGTGATGCGAAACGAAGATGGAAGGTACGTAGTTTGGCTACCCTTTAATGAAAAGTAACTTGCCTTGAGTGCAGCTTTAACACTGCATTAAGGAGATTTTGCAGTATTAAAAACTATTAAGGTCCAATGTTAATTTGAATAACGATTACATAAATTTTATGCGGGAATACGAGCAAATGAATCATATGGAAAAACTACACTGCTCAACAATTGCAGTGGATAGTTATAATTGTACTGAAAGTTACATTCAAAAATGTTGTTAAATGGTTTGCGTTATATACTGTCTCCCAATACTGTTTTATAGCGAATATTTTGTGCTAGCTTTTTCTAATTCCTTTATGCTGTTATCGCTTTAACAAAAAAAGAAAGGTAGGAATATGGGTCCAAAATGTTAGCAAGTTAATGAAACAGAATTGCTTGTACCGAAGTCACTACTCTTATTTTTAACAACATTTCTGTTTATTACCATAGAAATTATGCCTCTACTCCGTTTGGAAACAGTGCAACTCGGGCAAGTAGTGCGTTGGATCGGTGTAGGTTTGCCACAAGAAGTCGTTAACCTGCTGAATGTGTCGCAGTGTTGTAAGTCAAGCGTGGAATCGCTACTTAGCAACTGGGTCTCCGGCGTACATCCATACTGGAGGTTGAGAACGAGCCACAACCCATGCCTAAGACCGTTTGATAGCCCTGACTGCAACAAGAAATCACGAAACATTCACGACTTCAAGAATTAACAGCTTCTTCAGGCAAGTTACTGGAAGAGTGATTTCTTGTCAAACTTTCAGAAGAAGGTTGCATGCACGCAAGAAGATGCCCTACGGTTGACCCACCGTTGACGGCTGATCAACATGCATGCAGATATCGTTGGGCAATAGAACATTATCATTGGAATTTTCAAAATTGAAGGTATTGCCTCTTTACCGACGGATCGAGATTTTGTTTGTGCACGTGTGGTGGTCAAACACTGGTATGGAGAAAAAGAGGACAACGATACAATGAAAATTTAATGGCATCAACCGCTTTTTTTTTTGGAGGAAGATGAATTTGTGTCTGGGGAAGTATATGTTTTGATGGCCGCACTGACCTGCTGGTTTTAATTAATGAATCAATGACTGCCATAAGATATCGCGACAGTGTTATAGAGCAGATATAAGTGCCATTTGTTGCTGCAGTAGGTGACGATTTGTTTTATTGATGATAATGCACGTCCTCACCGTACAAGAATTGTAAATGATCGGACAGAACATCATGGGATTACTAGAATGGAGTGGCCACTCTGCTCACCAGACATGAATTGCATTGAACATGTTTGGACCGAGACAGCTCCAACAACCTCCTCACACCTTACAGCAATTGTCTAGGACGTTGTAAGCAATTTGGAAAGTCATACCTGAGGATTTTATCAATAATTTGATAATGATTCTTGTCAATAAAGTAACAACATTAAGGCGAATCAGGGGTGGGCCCAGGGTCGGCCTATACGATATTAACTTTCTTTAATTCATCAATAAAAGAACTTAAGTAAGTTATTATTTACAATATGTTTTCAGTTACTCATTTTTTCCCATTGAAGGTCTGTATCTCTTGATTTCTTTAATTGTATCGTAGCATCCATCATACGAAACTAAGTCATTTTTCTTTATGGCAATTTAATTTTTTTAACAACTAACTTTTATATTGACCTAAGCCAAATATACAGCAGTATGTACAACGAATTTAACTGTCAAAGAGGTTATGTCTATATTTGGTCTATATGCCTGACTCACTGACTTGTCATTAAATTTAGACACAAGCACTTAAGTGGGTCCGCAATGGCCAAATGTTATTTAAATGATATCGTTAAACAACTCTTAAATATTATAACGACACATTCAATCACAAGCATCAATATAATGGAAGAAATAATCACCAAATACCCAGACATTTTTGAAGAACGAATTAGCTGTGTTCCAGACTTAAAAGTAACACTCAAACTACGTGAGAACGCCAACGTCTGTCTTTTACCGTAAACGCGATGTACCATACGCACTTCTCGAATGTGTTGAGAAAGAGCTCGACTCATTGGAAGCTGTCGGAATCATAACCAAAACGGAAACTAGTAATTGGGGATCGCCATTAATGATCATTCCTAAAACTGAAGGAAGTGACGCTTATTCGTTGACCATAAGATAGGGTTTAATGAGCGTCTGGTAAGCTCCCATGATTTCATCCGAAAGATCGAGGATATCTTTAATAGTTTACGCAATTTTCGTCGCTTCTGCCGGCTAGACCTAAATTTGGATACAAATTGAGTGCTAAAAACTAAAAGTTTATGTAAACATGTGAGCTCAGCTGTCGTTTTCAGAAGATATACAACATTTTATGTTTTGCACATATTACATAATAATGGAAACTAGATATTAAAAAAAATAAATAAACAAAAAACAATACTACTTATAAAAAAATTTTAGTGTCCTCCGTCTACTTGAAGGCAAGCTTTGCTCTAAAGCGCGGCAAACTCTCTCCAAAACTTAAGAAATCCTAACACCTTCACAAGCGTTTTGTATCCTTTCAAGAAGTTACTGTACGAGCATAAACTAAACCTTTAATATGTCTCACAGATAAATAATAATCGAGAGAATTGAGATCCGGGAATCTTGGTGTCCATGCGACCGGATCTCCTCTTCCAATCCATTTTTTGGGTAATGATTATTTTAAAAATGCCGTACATTTAATGGAAAATGAGCGGGACCTCCGTCATGTATAAATCAGCAATCACGTCTTCTTGCTAGAGGTACATTTTCTAATAAAAGTGGCAACGTCCCACAAGTTCATTTCCAATTATTCCGCACCAAATATTGATGGAAAATTGATGCTGTTGTTTCATAGAAATTACAGCATGTGGATTTTCATCACACCGTACGTGGGAATTATGAAAATTGAAAACACCTGATGAAACACGCTTCATCTTCCATTCTTCCATTCCATCTTCACCTTCCATTTATTTCTTATATTATCAATTATTGTCTTCTCAATTCAGTTTTTCCTAACTGTTGGAAAGAAGCGCTTGTCTTGCCGTCGCCGAAAAATCCAAAACCAACTCAATATAACGAGCTTAGGCCGATAAGTATACTGCCAGTTTTATCCAAAATACTTGAAAAATGCATTGCTAAACAATTGAGAAATCATTTAAATGAATTTAATTTGCTACCCCGTTTCCAATCTGGCTTTCGACCAGGGTTCAGCTGTGCTACTGCTTTGTCACTAATTTTGGACAATGTTTTCAAAGCAATAGATGATGATAAAATTTGCATTCTGGTATTATTAGACTTTTCTAAAGCTTTTGATAACATTGATCACAATTTACTATTATCCATTCTTCATTATATTGGTTTTAGTGATAACGCAGTTGCTTTTTTTAATAACTACTTAACTAACAGGAAGCAAAAAGTTATTTTGGATAATAACATTTCTGATGCACTACCCATCCGTACTGGTGTACCGCAGGGCAGTATACTGGGACCCTTGTTATTTTGTATTTATTCTAGTTTTATTTCTAAAGATATCCAGTTTTGTAAGTGTCACTTATACGCAGACGACACTCAGATTTATCACACTTTCGAACGGTCGAAAACGCCAATAGGAGTTGAAGAAATAAACTTGGACTTCGATAAATTATTTACCTCTGCTACCGATCACTGCCTTACACTCAATCCTAACAATTCGTGTGTGATGGTTTTTGGCAGAATTAAATCTCGCTCGTCGGTTCTTGATCATGTTAAGATCAACTTAAATAATTCACCTCTTGAATTAGTAGATTGCGCAAAAAATCTAGGTCTTTATTGTGATATAAACCTACGTTTTAAAACTCATGTCAGTAAGCTAGTACAAAAAACATTTGGTAAACTGAAGATTTTATACGGCTGTAAAGAGTTTTTGAACCAAGACTTGCGTAAAATGCTTTGTGACTCTCTTGTTTTGTCGCATTTTAATTATTGTGATGTGATTTATGGCCCCTGCCTAGATAGTACAGATGTTAAAAAGATGCAGCGTGTTCAGAATTCCTGTTTACGTTTCATTTATGGTTTGAAGCGCAGGGACCATATTTCACACACATTTGATGTAGCTTGTTGGTTGAACATGGCTAAGAGACAAGAACTTCACGCGGGTGTCTTTTTTTATAAAATTATTTTTAATAAAACACCAAAATACCTTCTCGACAGAATATCTTATAGAACTGACGTTCATAACATTAATGTTAGGAATAGGGGTTTGTTAACTCCTCCTATCCATCGTACCGCAATTTTTCAGAGATGCTTTTCTTACAACATTGCTAGATTTTATAACAATATTATATATATTATATATATTATATATATATATATATATATATATATTATATATATTATATAACAGCTTTAAAACTTTATAGTGTGTCAGCATTTAGGTGACATTTACGTCTTCATTTACTTACGATATGAGTTCCCTTTCGTTCATGATGTGTGCTGCTTCGGATTATCAAACTTCATGTGCTCTATTGCTTTTCAAGTGATTCATGACAATGTTGCATGTGAACTCACAATTCGCTAGTTATAGTTTTCTGTTTATTTTCATTGGTTTCAGAGGGAGAGCCGTAGTTCTAGCTACTGATCTGAAACCTTTTGGCTGTATACTAATTTAGCAACGTTTACAATATATTATCGTATAACAATATAATGTGTACTGTTACGGCCAATAAAATCATTATTATTATTATTATTATCTGTAAAAATAATATTTAAGGTAAAGTCTTGAGCGATTCGTTGCAAAATAAATTGAGAAAATAAACGACACTGGTTGTTATCAACTGGTACTATAAGATCTTGAACTCTCTTAAGGTGATAGAGATAAAGTTGTTGCTCACGCACTACCCTTCAAGCAGCGAAATTTGTAGCGCCAGTAACTGCAGAAATTCACCGGATTTCTGGATTGTCTTCAGCGATGTTCAGTATTTCTTCATCAACAGCCGGATTTCGGCGAACATTACGACCCCAGTCAGAAGAACAAGGTTTGAAAGAACAATTTTCGCGCAATCTCCTATCTACACTCAAGAAGGTTTTCGCGCATGGTAAATGTCGGTTTGGATAACGTTCAGCATAAAATGGAACCGCCCGAACAGCATTACCTTCCGCCGTTCCAAAAATTAAGAGCATGTTCTCATATTCTTCAAAAGTAAAACAAAAACACTGATAATTACTTTGTTAATACCACATTTATTTGCTACACAGTGACTGCAGTTGCAATCATGGTTGCAACATTACAATGTCATTTTCAAACTGATAATTTAAACCGAAACCTAGTCTACTCGTATACAGCCTGTTACAAATTCGAGGCTTACCATTGGGATCTTGGAAACGGTAAGAAATACAAAGTCGGTTAAATTGGGGCAAAGTTGCGTATTTTGGTGCTGAATAATAATATGTTCTGAAAAATCTTTTACGATTTGTAGTTTTGAAATATTTCTAAAAAACAAGAAAATCATAACAAGATTATACATTCTACAGGCACATTTTTAAACTCTTTACGATGATATCATTAGATTTTACTTAAAAGTTTCGTCTCGTTCTGACCATTATTAATTTCATTTTTTCTTATGGGCGTTACATTGGGTTTTAATACCGATGAATAGATCTATTTTTTCTGATGCTTTTCTATATATCACACAATAATCTGAAACAGCTAGACATGCAAGAAATTTTTGAAAATAACACTGCAAAGAAAAACAGTTTGCAGTGAAAACAAAAACCGAAAAAGTTTGATATACCTTCGAAGTTTTATTTCGTTTATCACAAAAGCAGATTTTTGAAAATTTTTAGATATAAAAATGAATGATGTGAATCCAAGAAAAACGTACATTTTTTGTGCTAACAACAACAATTTAATAACAGCAAGAGAAATTTACTTCTAACAATGACGATGTGCTAATAACAATTTAGTAATATCAAAAGGAATTTACTTCCAATAATACCCAGAAAGATGCCATCCATACAGATCAATGTTATTAAGTTAGATAAAAACAATGCACTTTAGGGACATTTTCATAAAACTCGAAGGACGTATCGAGATCGCCTTAATGATGATGAGAATGAAGAATTATTAGAAGAGGTAATTAATAGTTATTTATAAAATGTATAAAATTATGAAACTACAAGAAAGAATGTTTCGTCGAGCAGTAATATCTCTTAAGATACGAGTTTTCTAAAGACATACATAATTTAATTTGATATTTCTTGCTTTAATAATAATAATGTATAATTTAATTACAAATCTAATCAACTATTGTTTTGTAGTTGTCTTTCTGGATATTGTTGGAAAGAAATTTTGTTCGTTATTACTGAATTGTTGTTGTTAAAACTATAATAAATTTTTAAATGTACGTCATTCTTAGATTCATAACATTTATTTTTAGATCTAAAAATTTTACTAAAATCAGCTTTTGTGATATACGAAATAAAACTCCGAAGGTATATCAAACTTTTTTGGTTTTTGTTTTCACTGCATACCATATTTTTCATTGCAATGTTCTTTTCAACAATTTCGATATATGGAAAAGCATCAGAAAAAATAGATCTATTCAATAGTATTAAAACCCAATGTAGCGCCCATAAGAAAAAATGAAGTTGATGATGGTCAGAACGAGACGAAACGTTTTAAGTACAATCTAATGATACCATCGTAAAGAGCTAAAAAAAGTGCTAAGATCCCTGCAATAATAACTTCAGAAAAAAATAAAAAAGAAAATTACGTTTTCTGGTTTTTTGGAAATATTTAAAAAACTACAACTCGTAGAAGATTTTTCAGAACGGATTATTATTCAGCACCAAACGCCATACGCAACTTTGCCCCAATTTAACCGACTTCCTATCTCTTACCGTTTCCGAGATCCCAATGGTGAGCCTCGAATTTGTAACAGCGTGTATACGAGATACACCGAGAAAAATAAATTCTAATACTATTGACAATAACTGTATAACATTCTGGAGGGATTTTTTAATTACGAACTTCGAAGGTCAGCTTGGTCGTTCAATAAAATTTCTTCGCCGTGTTACGAATTTCTAGTTACTCCAGTAAGGTTAATTTAAGGCTTTTTTTTGCGTAATGTAAAATTTATTTATTTATTTAAGTGAAAAAATATTTTTCTGCGATTAAATAGTTGCCAAGATTTGAGTCAGTTTTTTGTAGACTAAAAGACCGAATGTGTTCTTGAATGCATGTGGCAAAATTTCTCCCAGTGTGACCTATGTAAACACCTTTACAGTCATTACATTTAAGTTTATATACGCCATTATTTTTTGGCTTTGTCTATTTTATCTTGTATCTTTTATCTTTATAGTGTTAAAAATCAAATTGAGATTTTATTATAGGGTTTAATGCAATTAATATATCTTCATTTTTGCTAATTATTCTGCCTATTTTTTCTGATGTTTTACCAAAATATGTAAGTGAAACGTACTGTTTGTTGTTACTTGTATTTACCTTGGAATATATAGTATTTAGTGTTTGTTTTTCTAGTTTATTTTTTAGAATTTTGTCAACAACGTTGCTGTTGTATCTATTATTAATAGCTATTTGTTTTATGGTTGTTATTTAAAAAAGTTTGTAACTGCCTGTTGTACCACTAAAACATGCTATTATATCGTCCACATATCGATACCAGAAATTTATATGCTTTTTACTTAGATCGAATGACAAGATTGTTTGTGTAATATAATTCATAAACACTTCAGCCAGTAACGGGCTTAAGACTGAACCCATTGCTAAACCTTCTTTTCGTATACAACATTTATTTGAAAACATGAAATAATTTTGAAACTAAATTTGTTAATCTAAAATTTCAATTGAGATTAACGAATTTTTTATTATACCTACATCAAAATCTCTGTTTTTAAAACTAAAAAGCGTGCGAAAAAGGGCGATTAAAGCATGCCGTGTTTTAAAATTGCCTAGGAAACAACACATACAATATCCACGTTAACGATTCAAAATGCGATCGACACACAGCAAAAAATATGAGTCGTGTAAAATGTGTACCTGGTAAAAATTTTAGATGAAATTTCTAGAGTACAGCAAACACTATTTTTTACACTACTATAAAATGCAAAAATTATTTTCTCTAATTTCTCTCTGCCTTCAAAATTACTCTAATTGCCGTAGAAAAAATAATCTATTTACAAAATTACTCTAAATATTCACTACAAAGTATTAAATTCTTATAAATCTGTATGAAAGATTTACCAATAGAGATAACTAATTTATCTATAAGTTCTCTAACACAGAGTGTTGTACACTACGGTTATTAAAACGAACTCTACGATTTCATAAATTGGACCTAGTAAATATTTAACTCTAAACTGATTGGACTTAAACACACCGGTTTTAGTGTTTAAATTTTTCACTAATTTTTTACTGTGCAGGTAACTTTACAAAATGAATTTAAATTTTAATGTCATTCAAATTTTCACATTTTACCGCAGGTATAACAAAAAATATCGTATAATACACGTGCATAAGAGCCTTTGAAGCACTTGCGCTGTTAAAAGCACTCCGCTTCGCGTCGCGCTTTTTAATCCGTCGCGCGTGCTTTAAAGGCTTTCTTATGCACTTGTATTATAAGATACTACCGTGAATGTATCTAATTCTGAAACATGCAAAACACACACATAGTTTTGTTGCTAGAGTAACGTAATTATTAAATGACAGCAATGTATTAAAGCGTGTATTTTATTTTGAAACATAGGGTGAGTTCGCGTTTACGCTCGGATCGAACGGAGTGTTTCTTTTTCTCACTCTTACCTTACATGCAGTGAAACGCAGTCGCTCTCCCTCACACTTTTAATCAAAGCGAACTTGCTCATAGGAGAAATAAACTAATGGAACAAAATATGTTTCAAAATAAAATACGCGCTTTAATACATTGCTGTCATTTAATTATTACGTTACTCTAGCAACAAACGGATACGTGTATTTTGCATGTTTCAGAATAAGATATATTCACGGTATATTCTTTTTTCCACCAAGATATTGTTGATTAAATCTAAGCAGGTATGTTGGAGAACATGTTGGACACATCAAATGATACTGTTTTTGCATTACAGTGTAGTCTCCATAATGTGAACGTCCCCTAACATGAACACCCCTAAACGTGAACACCTGGTTTGGGTACTCTGCATGTTCTAAAACGTAAACCGCATTGGTGTCCAATATTCTAAAACGTGAACACTGGTATAAATGCATTTAGGTTTATCAAGTTTCAACAAGTCAGTAAGTTAGTTCTCAGTGCCTGCTTACACTCCGTAATTATAACACATACAGGGTTGTGGCATTTAACCGGGTTTCTTCATTAACACCGTTCCTATTGAATATATGGAAAAATGTTTTATACAAAAGTATCGTCTTTTCAAGCTTCGCATTATTTAAAATTATTTTCAAATATACAGGTTATACAGGTTAATATACATGTTACAGGTTAATGTGCCCCGAATACGAAATTTGTAGTTTAGACAGCTCTCCGTTAGAGGCACTGTATTACAACGACGATATTTCCCTAAATTTTTAAGCTGTTCTTCTCAGC
This sequence comes from Dorcus parallelipipedus, assembly GCA_958336345.1. NCBI lineage: Eukaryota > Metazoa > Arthropoda > Insecta > Coleoptera > Lucanidae > Dorcus > Dorcus parallelipipedus. Next base: position 43,379,786 of record OY284481.1, read on the forward strand.
TATTATTAAATTCACAGAACTGATTTTTTTAAATATGCTGTAGAACATCATATCTAGGTCTCATATCGTTGTTCTCAAAATATCGTATAGTTTATGAGATATCGATTTGACTTTTCAAAAAAAAAAAAAATTTTAATGTTAACGTGAGACCTAGATAATTACCTCATGAATGCGTTCAATGGTTACTCAGAAAAACTTTTTTTAAAATTAGCACTTCGTAAAAGGCCTCTTAAGGCCACTTGTTTGTCGTGTACAATTATAAAGTGCGTTAAAAAAATCAAGTACCTAGGCTTATGTCAAATGTAAATTTTGCGAAGTCACGTCGTAACCATACAATTATTATAACTTTTTATACCCACTTAATTACGAATTTCTACAAAATGGATAATAAAACGCAATTAATGAAATAAAACATTTATTTTATTACAAATAACTCGAAGATGTAAACAAAACCTTTGACAATTGACGCTGTTTGCAACACTATAGTTGTGAATCGGTAAGAATAGCACGGTAAATTTCCAATATTACCGGTAAACTCACAACACTACTAACCCATTTACGGCCACTGGTGCGTTAATGCAACGCCATTTTCCATTTTTTTTTTAAATTTTAACATTTAATTTTTTCACAATTTCAAGGTTGCTAACAGTTATTTAGACAGCATTTTACAAATAAAAATTAAATTATCAATTTAATTTAGTAAAAAGTTTAAGAAAACATAATTCAAATTCATAGATTTTCTCTATATCTGAGCATGCATAACAATTTTTTGTTTTCATTTATGTTTTTATTAGAATTTTAGTTAAACCTTTGCATAGTACTCTTTAAAAATAACAACTTTATCATCCGCTTCAGAATTTTTTTTTACGGTTCCTTTTTTTGTAGTAATGACAAAAGCAACAGCGTTGCGTTATCGCAACATCGGCCGAATCTGTCTAGTCGAAATCAAATTCCTGTCAGAACTTGCATGATTCATTTCTTGCATTTTTTCTGTAGCCACATGCATTTTTTATTATAACATTGTTGTGTATGTATCGAAAAGTTGCTGTTCAAAAAAATTACAAGAATGCCGAAGTATCTCATTCAAATGGAATTGGAACTAGCTTTAGATGGTATTCAGTTAAAAATATGATAATAGAGTATTCGATAAAATATACTAATGATAATAACGGACACGATTTTTTTTAGAACAGCAGGGTTTTTAGATTTCATTGGTGTTCTTATTTTATCTAGATATCATAAGCTTCCTCAAGCCGACTTGTACTGATCGGTGGAAGATATTTTTTTAAAATTAAAAGTTGACACCATTTTTATTAACAAATGAAACTTAGAAGCTCTATTTTTGTAAATGAAAAATGGTGTCTATTATTATCATTACATTTGCAAGCAAATTGTTTTAAAAAATATCACAAACAAAACTGAATGGATCTGGCCAATGTTGCGTTAACGCAACATCATTTTTTCTCAAACTATGAATAAAAATAAATAAATTGTTAATATTTTTGCATAATTTATTTGCTAATAATACCTTTTTTCTAAAGAGAAGTTGTAACTGCTCTGTATTTCTTGACTTGGCCGTAAATGGGCTAAACTACGAAGTGCCGTCATAAAATAAAAACAAGTTCAGAGCGTTCTCGATAACGGATTTTTTTGAACGCATGTTACTAAGTTATATCGTTATATCCTTTTTCAAAAAAGATGTTTGTCCAACAGTTGCACTTTTAGGGTTTTTTTAATGTTAGTTTTGAGTGAATAAAATCAAATTTCAATCTCTAGCGACTAAAATCTAATTTTAGTCACTCCATAGTGTTTATCAACAATTATCCATGACGACCGACCATTGACGTTTAAAGTAATGTCACTTCAAAAATATCTTTTCAAGATCATTTGTTGTTAAAAAGTGCAACTGTTGGATAAAACGTCGTATATCACACATGACCGAAATATACCGGGTGGAAAGTTTCAAACCCGAACATAGGAAGATTTATGGAGATTGCTGCTCGCATTTAAATATACAAAAATGGTAATGGTCTTAAAGGAAAGAGAAAATTATGACCAACATTAATTACCGTGCTAAGATTATTGCTAAATGTCAATAATTTTGTGAAAATAAAATTTTTAAATTTCATCTGAAAAATCTAGTTTCCAATATGTCATGTTTGAAAGATTCAATTATTTTCTATTGATTGAAATTAATTTCTCCGTCAATCAAAATGTATCATAAATAATTACACAGAAGGAAGGACTTTTATTTTAGAAATCTTTTAGTGGTGTTGGGCTTCGGATAGAGAAATGTATTTTCCGTGAAATGCAAGACATGAAAAGATTTCTCTATCGGTTAAGATATTGTTTAGTGCAAAACGGTGGCTTGTTTGAATACCTGCTGTAAAATGTACTGTATTAAGAACGTTTAATAAAGTTTCAATGTGTAAATTATTCATCATACATTTTGAGTGACGTATAAATTATTTTCAAATAATAAAAAATAATTGAAGGTTTCAAATCTGACATACCTACTAAGGAAACTAAATTTTTCAGACGAAATTTGAAAATTTAATTTTCACGAAATTATTAACATTTTCTCTATATTTGAAGACCATTACCATATTTGTATGTTTAAACGGCGAGCAGTAATCTCCATAAACGTACTTTTCAATGCAAGTTTCCTATGTTTGGGTTTGAAACTTTCCACCCGGTATACTATAATCTACTATTCTATTTTGTGACCAAAATTGTAACACGTATCAAAAGTTGTAAAGACAAAAAAAGTTTACTAATGAATGCTTCTATCTGAAATAGTATATTGTGTCACAATGGCAGAAAATGAGCATTAGCAGCCCGCGGTTCATAGCTAAGGGCTGCTAATGCGTTTCTGCATGTGTGACACACAACTGTTTTTCGTCTAGCCCTAAATCAAATTCAAGCTTTCTTTAAAACTGACGTTTAATGAAAAATTTTGTGAAATGTCAAAGCGCGCAAATGAAAGTCACTGTGTTGCTAGGTTACGAACTATAAATCGTGTTGTTATGAGTTTAGCAGCCCTAGGGCAGATAAACATTACTTTCCGTCACATTTTTAGGGTCAATATGAGTTACTTTCACATATGCTAGGCGAAATAAAATATATTTGCATGTAGCAGATATTTGTTTTTCGATACAGCCTATTGTAGTGTACCTGTTTTCAATAAGAAACGCTGCAACCTCTTAGATTTTTCTATTTTGTGACTAAATCGTAAGAAATATCAAAAATTATAAAGATTAAAAAAAGTTTCCTAATGAATGGTTCTTTCTGAAAATTAACTAAATAATGTTACCTTCCTAACCTCAAAAAAGTTATTGCAATATTTGTATGGTGGCAATTCTGTTTCTCATACTAGCGATGCTAGCGATCCAATAGGTGCCTTTACAAGTGCACTAGGGATGTTCGGTTCTAAAGAAAAAATCGGTTTTAGGTTTACCGGTTTATTTTTCAACAGGTTTAACTGGATCAGGTTTAACTGAATAGAAATAACCGGTTTACCGGTTAACTGATGATAGTGATTATTTTATAAGGATGCAGTAAGCTGTTTAATAAAAGATTTCGTAGTAAATATTTAATTTCAGCTAACTAAAGCTGTTTTTTGGCGGTGCACTATCTTGAAACTATTTCGTAAATGTATTTCGAAATGTGCATTTTTTAACGTTGAAACAACGACCTTATGTTTTGAAACAGGTGCATGCATTGTTTTTTTTTTCTTGAAACGGAAAGTTATGTTATCGGTATCATCATTAAATAACGGCAAAAATAAAACAGTTTTGAAACAGCACTAGTCGTTTTTAAAACAGTTTTGTACGCCAAAAAACGGGTCACAAATCGATGTTATAAATAATATTCCTTGAATCTAGTAATGACAAGATTTTCACAGCTCACTTGAGGATCAATAATTTTTTTTTATTTGCTGATACAAAAAGCACAACAACGAACAAACACCAATACAAACAAACACTTCAACCAAAGTAACCAACTGAAAAATTATAGTCATTGCACTGCTCCCAACTTTTATCATCAACAAACAAAAAGATTACCACTGGAGTAAAATAGCGAAACGTCACAGGTCATAACACGAAAAAACCGATAGTCGGTTCCAAGATTCAGAAATCGGTTCTTCGGTTTAAACCTAATTTTTGAAAAACCGGTTAAAACCGATTTTTTCATAACGGAAAAACCGGTTTTTGAAAAAACCGATACTTTTTGCGCATCCCTAACGTGCACTCCGTTGCACAAGATTGGACTATCCAATCCAGTCGCGTGCGATTTCACGGGGATTTGAAGTGAGACGTTCCAATTGTATGTACAAAATATTTTACAAGTGATTAATGCAAGTGATTGCACACATGATTGAATGGGAAATGATAATCGCTTACGTGTAAATGCAAAAATTGTGTCATTTCACGCGTTAATGGACTGTCGTGTGTCATGTTTAAAATTTGAAAAGGATTTATCGATAGATGTGTACTTGTAAATAAATATAAGTGCAATTCTGATGTGTTAGTTACGTTTATCTCCATGTCGGCTAAAAAAAGAAATTATGCGTTGGCTTGTGCAGCTTGTGCGATTTTATTTTCCACAAGCAAGGATGACGTTCATATTCGTCAATAAAGTTCGTTAAAAATTCTTTACTCCAGTGTCTAATTTCACTCATATTGATATTAATGTACAAATATTTATATATTTAATTTTAGACACAAACACGTACCAACTTCAGTCATGCGTTACTGTCCGTTCTTTAGAAAAATAAAGAACAGCAGATATCGTGTGCTAAATTCCGCGGTAAAATACTGACGAATTAGGTACATCCAAACCCCGTCCTACTGGTTGCATTTAGACAAACAATC
>OY284481.1:43384859-43771581 GCA_958336345.1 Dorcus parallelipipedus
AGAGCAGAGAATGTGTTTTTCAATCAAATGTACCCCTCTTGTCTCCTATGAATAAAACACAGTTTGGAAAGTTTGAACCTAACTTTATACAATTTGGAAAAATAAAATGTACGAAGATCAGTAACAAATAACGAAGATAATTAGACAATGGTTTTAAAATACTTTCACGCTAATCCAGAGAATTGCAAACTAGCAGCTATTTTATTCTTCAATTTAAAGTAATGAAATTCATACTTTTTCGTTTTATAAGATCACAAGCGTCCTAAGAGAAGGATGATTAAAGAACTATTAAAATTTGTGAATTTCCACTTGCCAAATTCTATTTTCTTTGGTTGACTACAAAATTTGTAGTAACAGTAATCGTTGTTATAATTTCCATGCTATCTTAATAAAATGAAAAATATTTGGCCTATTAAAATTGTAATTTTCTTTGAATTAATCGAAAATGTTTCATAACTCAAAAACTGTTAAAGTTAGGTATAGGGAATGCTAGTACAGTTCGACGCAGCATTTGATTCCACATACAATGGTGCATTAAAATATCGGTCATTCCATTTGAAAAAAAGTATTTTTCTGTGTTTTGAATATCTTCGAGTGGAGCGGTGCGTTTTAGACACCCTGTAGCTTAATAGATTATGCTGATGGAATTTTTAAGAACCTTAAAGCTTCAAATACAATATTAGCTATTACAAATAAAATTGCTTCAATAACAGCTGTGTTATAATTTTTTGAAAATCAGATTGCAGAATCCAAATTCTAAGAAAATTCAAAATATCTCAAAAATGATGCATTTTAGAGATAGGGAAATGTATTGCAATTTAACATATTTTTACATGTAGAATTCAAAACGTGATAAAAAATATAGCATTCCATTTAAAATAAGCGAGTTGATAGCGACTTCCGGTACAACCGGAAGTGATACAAAGGCAATTTTATTTTATTTAAAGACATCTCCACGGAAAACCCTTGCTCCTTAAATTTCAAATATCTACGTGAACTGTAACCTTGAAAACTTTTAACGAACGGTTTATGTGAATATCCCTGTATATAATATAATCTAAATTAATTCAAGCTTTCTCTTGTTATAAGAAAAATTAATTATAACTCTGAAACCTAATTTGATTGATGATATATCAGAATGAGCTGAAAAATTAACATATTAATTCCCTATTCAATTTGGGATGCCAATAACGAACTTCACTTTATAATGCAAACTAATCATAAGATAAGTGAAAAAGCAAAGAGTCGTCAAATTGATTACAAGTGACCACATCAAGTATCTGGGAACAATAATCGATAAAAACTTAAATTGGCTCAATAACACTGAACTTATATGTAAAAGTCTTAGTAAGTCCTATTTCGCACTCCTTAAACTTAAGCCATGTATGTCAACTCCAAATTTGTTAAATATATATTACAGTATATTTTTCCCACATTTGCAGTACAGTATTCTATATTGGGGAATGACCTCTCATGTTAACCGTATCCTTTTATTACAGAAACGTCTAGTAAGACTTATTTTCGACTTAAAACCTTATGACTCTTGTAAGCCGCTTTTTAAACGTAACAAAATTTTGACAGTTCCATGTATCTATATTTATAAAGCAGCAATGTATGTAAGAAAAAACGTTAGCAGCTTCAAAACGCTATCTGAAAACCATGATTACTACACACGGCATTCATCAGTCCTCAAGTATGATAGGCATGTCTCCTCTTTGTACGAGAAGGGTCCCATGTACGCTTGTACAAAAATATATAATGCCATTCCTGCTGCTCTGAAGGAGAAAAGTGATGCATCTTTTGGCCATAATTTAAAAGTTTTCCTGTGCGAGAAAGGGTACTATAGCGTATTAGATTTTCTTAGACAATAGGTTAGACTAATGTTATTACTAGGTTTTTTAATGTTGTTTCTTTTTGACGAAGGTTTTTGTCTTACTTTTTATTTTTATTGTGACTCATCACACCCGTTTTTGTAAATGGCTGAAGTAATAATAAAATTTGATTTGATTTGATTTGATTTGACTCCAGCTGTTTACGAATATTCAATTACAATTATTTCACTAAATAAAGTTTAAATTATTTGTTGATCTTGTTATACAATGCCTAGAATTATATAAATTAATTAATTGTAATTAATCGTCTTACTAAGAAGTATCAGCATTTTCTATAATTCCGATAGCCTAGTCTATTTCATCGCCACTCATAAAGCATATGTACTGTAATAACCATAAATGTATACATCGCATCATAGCGCTGGAATTTAGTGCAGATAACTGGCTTTGGTATAAAAAATAAGCGAAAACAAAGTTGTCAATAAACTCTATCTCAAAAACACGCGGGACAGACGTTGAATTACTTATTAATTTATAACATTAGTTACAGTAGTACAGACATTTTAATGTTACCTATTATTATAATAGTTATATGTATGTAATAGCAAGTTGTTAGTTTTTTTATAAATCATCGCCAATGCGATTACTGTATTTTCCTTCAATTGTATACTACACTAACAAACTGAAAGTAATCATAATTATACCTTGTCACTTCACATCTACAGCCACATTTAAAATAAAATAATTTAAAATCGATCACAGTCATTATATTTATTTTTATTTAAAGTATCAAAAGTATCAAAAACTTGATTAACTCAAATACAGTCATTATTATTATTATTTTTATTTAAAGTATCAAAAGTATCCAAAACTTGATTAACTCATTTATGTAACACTAAGGCCCAGTTTACAGAAACTTTAATTGCAATCAAATTTTAATGACGTTGTTAATTTGACATTTCGCAATGTAATTCTTATGGCAACATAATCGTAATTAGTTTAATTGGCAATTAAATATTTGATTTGCTTTCTGTAAACCCACCCTTATTCAGCAAAAAGTCTCGCATCTGTTGATATTACGAAAATTCATTATTATAAAATTAAAATTTTAAAGTGCGACAAAGAAACTTCGAAAAGTTTCACTGAGATCGGATAGTAAGTTTCTGTTTTATTTATTTTCCCTGTTATTTAAGTGGCAAAAATTAAAAAAAGGTGGTGCATAAGGGTTCATAAAGACAATAAGGTGCGACAAAAAAACTTCGAAAATTTTCCCTGGGGGGCTATTGTTAACTTGGTCCCTCCCAGTGAAATTTTCCTACAGTTTCCCTCCTGCAAGAATTTATTTTGGTGGTACATAAGGTGCAATCAATACAAGTCATTTTTTTATTATACGCCGATCGATCGATAAATCAGAGGACTTTTATATAGCTATCTCCTTCTAACTTTAGTCAAACGACCTTGCGGCTTTTGTCTTCGTATATTTTCTTAAATCAGATCTATACGGCATATAAATAAAATATGAACTTCAGTTTTACTAAATTTCGTGTTTGCCAATTTTTTTTTACATCATTCTCGTAATGATTAGACCTTATGTTAAGCAAGGACTTAGCTAAAGAGTGAAGACTATGAAATATCTCATGGCAAGCAAGATTGACAATTAGAAAATAAAATAAAATATGAGAAAGTTTGCTTTTCGGAAAGTTCAGAGTTCGTACAAGATAACAAAGTAATTTGCTCTGCCTATTGCTCTAGCATTATACATACATATGTAAATCGGCGATAAGATAATCAAATAGCACGTTTTGTAAACTACTCATTGAACTCAATTGTGCATAACAGAAATAACATCCAGCGCTTCTGTGTATATGCGTGTGCTAAAACATTTTACCAGATATTTCGATTAAAATATTATCTAATGTTAAAGTGCGCCGCTCTAAAGATACAAATTCAACGATCCCGTAACAAGCATAATAAGATCGGTCGGAATACCAGACACGTGTTGATAGAGCGGCATTTTCAGCGAAAGAAGCTGCGCACTAACGTCGTTCCTTAATGGACGTTTCGCGGAAGGCTTAATTTTCGTTCAGCGAATGGTAATAAAACAGGACTTGTCGTAAATCACTCTTTACTCCATGCAACCTGCAATTTCTCTTTGCCCAGATTAATGAGATGATATTACTCAGCTCGAATATTTTTCAATTTCAATTATATTTCACACATTTAACCAGTTTAAAATATTTACAAATAAAGGCCTTTGCCGAAGGGTTCTCATTTGAATGAATTCCTGATTTGAATTTACGACATATACAGGATGATTCTTGAATAGATCGACAAAGAAAAATGTTGAGAGAATAGACATAACCGAACATGGAAAAATGTTAGAAAAATTGGTGCTACTGTAGTGTGCACTGAGAAAACAAAATGCATTGATATAACAGTTTTCTTTTTGTTGTGAATGAAAATGTTGATTACACTAAAATTTTTGTTAAATAGGTATACATACACATGTTACTGCAACAAAAATATCATTTTAATTTTGTGTGGTTACTTTAAATAAAATTTATTATTACAGAAATGTACAACTAAATATTTGGTTTATTGTAAACAAAGTATTTGTGTAACATAACAGTAAGCTATTTGATTTACTTGTTTTGACATAGTAATCTGATTAATACAAAATAAAATTAATGACATTTATATAAATGTTAAATTATAAAAAAAAATTGTTTGAACGTATTGAAACGAAATGTTTTGTTGGATTAACAGTTTTTTGGTTGGATTAACACATCTTGTTTTCTCTGTGTGCGGCCTACCTGCGAATCTGAGATCTACCTATAGTAAAGTGCGTTCTACTCGCAAAATATATTTGAAAAACATGCTAATCTCTAATTTGACCCTATTTGTTTGTGACGAAGTAATTAAAGGATTTGCTTGTTTTGGGTATAAATGGTTTTCTATGAAAATATCGGGCTATTAATTAAGATTGTTACAACTTGCCGTGATTAAAAGATTAATTTGATTTTGTTTGCAAGTTCCGGGAAGAACAATTAGAAACATGCAGGTAGACCGCAGAATATGTTGACGGATTTTTTAATTTTGTTATCAAGTCCTTGCTATGAAATTTGGGCGGCATGTCTTAGCTTGACTGTAAAATAACCTAAAACAATGCAATGACGTATGTTTCAGTTAATCTAAATTTCACAGCAAGGGTTGATAAAAATAATTAAAAAATCACCCAGTATTAGAAACATGCAGGTAGACCGCATACTACAGTAGAAACATGCAGGTAGACCGCACACTATAGTAGCACCGGCGAACAAATAGTAAGCGATGAACGAAATAAATACAGTTACGAAAGTGTATTATACAGGGTGGGCCAACAGTGCGTGGGCGGAAGATTGTGGCTTTATTGTTGAATATTTTTAAAATCTGTAATGGCTGTAATAATTTTCAAGAAAGTGTTTTAATTAAGTTTTTTTTGTTAGTTAAGTTTTAGTTTGTTGTTATTGTTGCTGCAATATACGAATATGAATCAAGGAAACTTTAGGTTTTCGTTATTAAATTACAATCATAGCTTCGTTTTTTAAATTTATAATTTTAAAAAATTCCTACATCTAAAGTTTAATAGCCAATCATAAAAAAACTTATGCCGTGAGAAACTTCAACAAAAGGTGTTTAAAATAGTGTGATTACATACAGGCCGTTCCATTTAATTTTTTTTAGAAAAATGGTCTTTTGCGTAATGCATCATCCTGTATAAAGTTTTAAAAGAAATTTCCGATTGTGCATGCCTTTCTATTTCCGAATAGTTAGATAATGTATTTACCAAATTTCAAAGTCAAATATTTAAAAATAAATAATTTACAGAGTCACAAATGTTGCCATTTTTTAACGATAAATCATCAATATCTCGAGAACCATAAACTTTAGATCAAAAAAACCCTATATTATTTTCATCCACTAATGACGAGCTATCGAATCGTGCAATAATATATAGGGTGTTCCGTTTAAAAAAACACAAGTTAGGGTTGCCACACTCTTACGGGACACCCTGTATTTGTCTAAATAATTTTAGATTGTGCATCTAACCCATATGTATGTTAGTGCGTACACAGATTTTAAAAATATTCAACAATAAAGCCACAATCTTCCGCCCACGCACTGTTGGCCCACCCTGTATAGTTTTATAACAACATGATAAAATTATCTATTAAATAACTGCACTTACCTAGTCTAATATTTCTTTCTACACTTTTAACAACTTTACTCTGTTTTACTCACTCCTACTTACGTTATATTATATACATATTATATACTGTATTATATACACTCTCTCAGGAGCGGTTGGTGCAAAAAGTGTAGAAAAATGCAGAGCTATCGAACAGACCTATTATCTAACCTAACCAACAAAACTGAAACCACTTTGCAGTCACTATTTTGATTTTTAGTCCAAACAAGTTCTCACACGTTATGCGCAGTACATAAGGCTTGTTCGGGTTCTCGCCAGGACAGTCCTAGAACCGTCCTAGAACGTCCAGGAGCATGCGCACAACAAAAAAACGTGCGGTTTCTTTGTTATGCGCATGATCCTGACGGTGCCGGACCTGTCCTCACGGGAACCCAAACAAGCCTATAGAATATAGGTACATGAAGTCACTCGCAAAAATGGTGTCATATAAATAAAAGTGAAGTTACTGGATATACACTGTGGAACGAAAGTATGGAAACCTCTAACAAATTGTTATGTCAGAACTTTCACACTAACTTAAAATTGACATTTACATAATTCTTAGCAAACCCCAACTTTGCTTTTTAAAACAACGTGCTCGTTTTAATGTTACGAACTTACAAATATTGAAATATTTCTAAAACGGTGAACATTAGGTATAGGACATGTTACACATGTTACATGTTATTATGTTAATAATGATTTAAACAACTTAAACAAATACTAGGTGTCTCATTTAAAATTACAAAGTTGGCAGCACTGGCGAGAAATCTGAAATACTGACAACACTGCCGACATCATCTACGATAGGTATTTGTTTGTATGATTATTCAGAATTTTGAAATTAATAAACCGTTGTTTTCTGTCACCTTCTACGAGCATCCTTCTTTATTTATACACACACACACGACACGTATACTGACGCAGATAATTTTGAATGTGAGAGCTCGCGAGTGCCATTTACATCCAAAATTCATCACATAACATACGAGGAAGAATCCAGCCTACGAGATACACTGCAAAATACATCAGCAGAGCAGGAGCCGTCATAGACATCAACAAATTAAGAATAGCAATAAACAAATAAGATTTAAACTATAAACAAAACAAAGATTTAGAAAATATTGAAAAAAATTACTCTGAGAAAAGCAACGAATGCTAAAATCTGTAAGAGTCCAGAAATCACAGCATAAAAATTGGCACCAACGTTCAGGCAAATTACACAGCATAAAATTGGCTCCCAACGTGGGGCCGTACAAAAAAAATTTGCAAAAGATACCAAATAACACAGCAGAAAATTGGCGCCTAACGTGGGGTCAGTAGCAGAAAATTTGCAACAAATGCTAAAATCTGGAAAGGTCCAGATAACACAGCAATATGTTTGTGTATCGTACCTAAATATGAAATTAGTCCGAAATTGATTCAAAATCACGCGCAGTACAAAACTCTTGTACTTTACTTTCAGCTATGCGATAAACAAATAATTAATTATGTTTTTGGTGCTCCAGTAAGTTCTTTAATATAGCTAATTTGTTGTGAACATATGACACATACGTATTAATATTAGAGCTGTTACAAACAACAACTTCGTGAAGCAAATGGACAAGTAGTTTTTTTTTTTTTGAGGAAAAGCTTCAATTTTCAATTTTCTAACCAAATTTTAGCGTCTTTAGTTAAAAACCAACTCTTACCATAATTTGTAGCTCAGATACTTCAAACTCATTTTTTATTTTGTCTACCTGTTCTACCTTCTACCAGACCTTTGCATCATCAACGTCCGGAGGGAGAAACAGCAGATCTATCTGATCCGGATCCACCCTACCACTTCTTATGGTTTTCAGTTCTTCGCATAATAATGCCTCCATTTTGTGATTCTTTTTTTTTTAGTCAGAAAATGTGGACACAATCCCACCGCTGCTGTTTGAAACAGAGTCCTGTTGTTACGGTTATTTTTTTAAATTATTTATCGTATTCTATTTCGCTGTATTCTATAAAGCTCCGTTTGTTATTTCGCGAATCACGTATTTCGGCATTTTGTCCACCTACCTTGGTTTGCCTTCTTATGTACATTGGATGCATCGCTGTGCGGACTTCGCCTGTCGTCGCGCTCGCTTCCTTGCGGCATTTGGGGCCCGATTGTATTCTGCGAGCGTTTGTTTACTTCTGGTTTTGACAACACAAGGGTAGGCAGGGTTGCAAATAAATTTTGTTGCATCCCCCCCTTTCTCACCTAGGAACGGATTTTCTGTCGGTTTCCTTGTAGCGAGGTTAGTTATGTTATGTGATTTTCGGTTGGTTACCTGATTCCTTCTAGAAATTTTCGTTCTGACGTCACATTTTCGGCGGCTTGTGTGGAGCCATATTTGGTCGTTGGCCATGATTCATTTGTGCCGCGTGTGTTCACCTCCGTTGGACGTCTCCTAAGGTGAATTGTGAATTTTGTCTTTCGCTTGGAGTCTCGTTAGAGGATTTTGTCCACGGATATTGATGGGCTGTCGATAGTTTTGAAGCCCCTCGCTTATGCGTATTTGATTTCATCGAACACCGAATTTTTCGGCGCTCCGAAAACAGGCTTCTCCATCGTTATTTTCTCGGCTCGTATTTTCATGCGAGGTAAGTTGCTGTTGTCTATTTTCTTTTGTGGAATTCGTAGCTCGGTATTTTGTGTTAGCGTTTCTATTGCGATGTTTTTCTTTCCCTTTAACAGCAAGTGGTACGAGGCCACCATTCCACCAAACACGTGGTTGACAACAGATTTTTAAATCGCCACGCGGATCTCTTTGAACGGCTGGGAGCTTCCGACCCCCCTTTTGTACGTGTCCCACCGCTAGAATCGGACCGACTTTTGGGGTTGGATAGCCACACTCGACCTCCCCCCCCCCCCTGTTGACGCCGTACCCGATCTGTCGAACGCCTGGCCGAAGAGAGAAAAGGGATTGTTTGGTATTGTAAGCTCAATTATTATTTTTTCTTCTTGGTCTTTGTCACTTCGCCGTCTGCTACTTGGGGGCGACGAAACTTCTTACGGACCTGGTGTTCTGCAGTGCGTGTGCGCTTCGCTACCGGCCGCTTTAGTTTTCTTTTTCTGTTCGCGACTGGTGTCACCTTTGGTTTGTATTACTCAATTTAAAAATTTAATTAATTAATTCGTAAGAGGCGTGACCTCTTTATTTTATGTCATTCTGTCATATTTACTTTTACCTGGTTTTGTTGCTAATTTTTATTCGTAGTTAACACACCCGTTTGGGTAATTTTGTGAACGTCGCGGATGGGCCCGTACGCGTGCGGTTTATTCAACGCCTGTTTACATAATTGTTTTGTACATAATTTGCCTGTGCATTATAAGCTTTCTTTGAACCCTTTGAACATTATGCTCTTTTATGTAATTAATTTAAGATAAATTTTCGTTGCGTTTGGCGCACTGATTTTTGAGCGCTGCTCACTTTTGCTTATTCTCTCTTTTTTTGTTAATATACAGTCGTTAAATTTTTACGCTGGGGTTTTCTTTCACCTTGGTGGGGTTTGGGGTTGTTTTCGTTCTGCTTTGCCCTTCTGGCGAGCCATTTGGCGTTGGAGCTCTACCCAGTGTTATATTTTGGACCTTCTCCTAGCGTCGGTTCATGACCTTGGGGATTGCTACATTTCGGCTAGGTGGCGCCCTAATAAATTGTAATTTTGGGATCGTTCCCCCTTTGTACGGGCTGACACTTGTGCGTCTTAATTATCGCACTGCACGGCCGTCTTCGCTGAGCTACTGGAACGGCAGCGAATCAATAATATTTCAGTCCCAGGACCACCGAATTTACCTTTGTTTAATGCATCAGTTTCATATTTATTCAGGACGTCAGAGTTTATTTTCATATTTAATACTTCTATTTGTTTTGTGTACGGCGTTTACACATACACATATGAAGCACGAATTTTATTATTATAAGGACAAAATTCGCATTAATCATCAGATCTTTTCGATAGCTCTTCACTTTTCTACAATTTTTGCACGAACCTCTCCTGAGAGAGTGCGATGAATACAGGGTGTTTATAAAATAAGTGCAGAAATTTTAACCACATTACTGATAAATAGAGAGATACTGCATATTCCAATTTACGTTAACGGTATTGAAATAACGCTTCAGTATAACGTCGTGTTACTTTTGTGTTATTGGTAAACTTGTGTTACTGCTAAACAGTATTTCGTCATTAGCGTGTGCGTTATTAAGAAACGAGTTTGCGCATGCATCGTACGTAATTAACGTAATTAAATACTTCACGACGTTATTGAAGAGTTATAAGCAGAGACTCGCAGATTAACTTCACTTTTCATTGGCATGACATGAGTAGGGCTATCATATCGCGATTAGCTATGAACAGCAGCCCGTCGAGCGGCATTCTTCATTATTCCTTCGGTTGTAAATTATCGCTGTCGTTTAATTGTTATCATGAGTTGATCCGTGGAAAGTTATTTCATAAGTTTCAACAGCAGCGGAAATATTTAAAATGAAGATGAACAAAAATAATAATTATCACGAATACATTAATAATGAAACCGAGTTTTTTAAAAATTATATAGCCGGCGCGACTTAGTCTGGAAGGTTCCGCAGACAGCCCATAGAGTTCCGACGCCGTCGCGTCGGTGGAATCATTCTGGCATCCAGCGGCTGGGCAAGACCTAAATTTGATGTGGGCAAGATAAATTTTGCGAGGCTTTCTGGTGACGCAAGAGGACGGATTTTATATAAAGAAAAAAAAAACAAAATTTCCCCATGATAGAAATTACCCACTACCTTACCTGCATAAGATAAATTTACCCGCATTTCGGGTAATTACCCGTAATTTGGCAACACTGGTTGCTAGACTAGATTTTTAAAAAACAAATGTGATAGGTTCAGTGTTGTAACAGATACATTTTTCAAAGTATCTAGATTCAGATACAGATACTTACCCTAATTTGTAACTCAATACAGTTATATATACTTCTTTTTTTAAAAGTAACTAGATCCAGATACAGATATAGTATAAATGTATCTAGATATCTTTTAGATATTTTTAGATACATACATAAATGTGTTACATAATAATAAAAATAATAATGTTCTATATTTCAATTTAAAAAAAAAACTGACAAAACATCAAAGTTTGAAATTGAAAAATGTTAACAAAAAGAACAATTATCGTTTCGTTTTGAAATGAACAAATTCACAAGTTCAAAATAGATTACATTGCATACAGGGTGAATGACAATTGTACCGACAAAAAAAAACGCATAAGAGAATCGATGTTACAGATTACGGGAAGAATATTCGAAATGTACCAGCCGTTTCGTCCACAAAAAAATCGCAAGGATTTAAATCTGGTGATCAAAGGAGTCATATGACCGGCCCGGTTCGTATTAATTATCACCACAAACGAATGATTACTTGATTACAGTTGCAAAGTATTGCTTAAATGAATCGGTGTTTTCCGAAAATGTGAAAAGATTTATTAGACCTGAAGTTATCGCCGACTATAAAAACTTTATGAATGTAATAGACGGGATCACGTTTAAAGGAATGGTTTATAATTATTAAGAATTTGTTAAAAATTTTATAGATTTATGTTAATAATTCCTCACGCACAAAACGAAATTATAACAATTAATATTCGAACCAAATTACGAATGAGTTTACTGATTTACTTGTTTACCAGGGGCCCAATTCTTGAAATCATTCGACAAATGTCGTATGCGACATGACGTCAAAATGAGGTAGGCTCTCATACAAAGCTATACAAATCGTTCGAGAATTGCGTCATTTTGACGTCATGTCGCATACGACATGATGTCGAATGATTTCAAGAATTGGGCCCCAGGTCTTCAAAGTGTTGTTATTCTTTGCGAGGAATAATCTATTTCAGTTAATTTCCTGCATGCATTATTTGTCAAGTAAATATTTTCGAGTTCGCATTCACGTCGGACATTGACCTAAAAACGGAGTTGTGAAATTCCACTTAAAAGTCAATTTCACGAAGCCATGCTGCAGTATCATAAAACTATAAAAAAGCTTTTATAACAGCATTTATTTCGTTCATCTGCTTCTCGAATTTTTAACCAGTAACTAAAGTAGAAAGAATTTTTTAAACATTTTTCAGATACTCCCGGACATCCCTTCTTGTCGTGGTTTCATTCTGCCGGTATAATTAACAGTCAAATTAACAATCACCCTGTATATTCTTCTACTAAATATGGCGCCAAAGTTAATAGTAGTCGATATATGTATTTCCGTACGAGAACTTCTACTGTTGGTTAAGCTACGTACTCAGTTAAGCAGAGAGCGTTTTGCTAGCTAAATATTTTGATGAGTTAAACCTGCGAGGCGCGAGGGCCCTCAGACCGCGAGGCCGTGGGCGATGGCGCTACTAGAAGCAGGGGAGGATCCGGAAGTCTTTCTTTTTGAAATCACGGGCGATCCTGCAGATTTAAGTAAGATATTCAAAGATGAATTGCTGAAACAATCCAAAAGATTAGACGAGAAGTTTCGGGAACAATCTAGAAACTTATACGAGAATCTTCGAGAACAATCTGGAAATTTCAAAGACGAACTGCAAAGTAAATTACAAGAACAATCTGAAAATTTGAAGGATGAATTTCTAGAGCAATCAAAAGGGCTCGAAGATAAACTAGTGGTAAAAATATCAGAAGAGACAAGGGATCTGCAGGAAAATGTGGAAGAAATACTATTCCAGCAGGATAACAAAATTAAGAATCTCGAGCAAATCATGGACGGGTTGCAAATATTCGGGGATCCGTCACCAGCAGAAATACCAGAAAATAATGAGGCCCAAACTGTGGTAGGACCAGCGGAAAATGAAAATAAAACCACCGACGTTCAATGGGAAGTCTTCTTGGCCTAAGTACTTCAAGCAATTTGAAGCAACAGCAAAGGCGAACGGATGGACGGCCAGTGAAAAAGCCACTTCGTTAATTGTGGCCTTGAGGGGGGACGCTATCGATGAACGATGCCGTCAGAGGAACAACAAGACTTCAACATATGCTGGTGAACAGGCTGAAGATGCGTTATGGCATCTGACCGAGGTGTACCATGCGCAGCTGCGCAACCTTACCAGAAATTCGGAAAAGGTCTTCAGGAATTCGAGGGTGACATAACGCACCTGGCGCGATTGACATATCTTGCAGCTCCTGAAGAATTCCTCCAATGTTTGATGGTGCAAACCTTCGTGGATGGAATCCATGACCTGGACAACCAGCAGGAACTGATAATGGCCCACCCCAAGACATCCAAGAATGCATTGGCCTTTGGAATATGAAGCGGCGAAACAAGTCTCAAGAGGGCATGTCAAGCTGCGAGCTATCATGAACTCTCAGGAGGAGGAACCCGTCAACGTCAAGGTGCGATCTGCTGCAGTGGAGCGGCTCAAGGATCTCCCACCGCGTAGATGTTCACCGCATTATGGAACAATTCTTGAGGCAGAATGTCAGAACTGCCAGGAAGAAGGACATGTTCGCAGGCGATGTCCCAAGGCCAGATAGGATCCTCCACGAAGGAAGCCACAGGGGAAACTAAGCCTGGTCAGTGCAGATGGGCAAACGTCAACCCGTATCCAAAGGCCTCCAAAGACAAAAGCCACGAAAGTAATAGCCCTGCGGCAATTGACCAGCAGTGTCTTCGTGGATGTCACCATTGATGACATGTTACCGGATACGGGTGCGACGAAGACTATCTTGAGGCCCGACGTTATCAAGTCATCAAGACGCACCGAGCCGATTAAGTGGAGACTGAGGACAGCAA
Source organism: Dorcus parallelipipedus (assembly GCA_958336345.1). Lineage (NCBI taxonomy): Eukaryota > Metazoa > Arthropoda > Insecta > Coleoptera > Lucanidae > Dorcus > Dorcus parallelipipedus. Next base: position 43,398,701 of record OY284481.1, read on the forward strand.
CCGGAACATCAGCGACTGTCCATAGTGAAGTAGAAGTGATCATTATGATTGGATCGACCCCCATCAAACACCGTGCGCTAGTAACAGAAATAGAGGACGAGGCGACTTTGGGCGTGGACGTCATGTGTGCCCAAGGGTTCCAATTGGATCTGATGGCGGTTAATAACGAGGAGTTGGTTCTGCATCAGCAGGACCGAGGTCATAGTTAACGCAAACCTCAACGGCGCTTTCCAAGAAGGGCAAGTCATTATGGTCGAACCTAATACTGACGATCCGAAGATTGGAAGGGGAGTTCTTGTTGGGAAAACGCTGTTGAGAGCTGTTTCCTGGTCAACATCAAGGAAGGTACGATCTTGAGAAGCTGCGCCATGGTGTCCTCCATCTTCCATCGACTAGAAGTAAACGTGCAAAAGACGAAGGTCCCGAAGAAGTTGTTGGAAATGGTCATGTCGACGGCCGAGGAATTTACTCCAGAGCAAAAGATGAAAGCAAAGAACCTAATTTGCCGATATCAAGATGTGTTCGAGGTAGAAAATGGACCTAAGGGAAGAACCGACATCGTCAAACACAAGATAGAGACCGGGGAAGAAAGACCCATCCGTCAAGCTCCAAGGAGGTTACCATTGGCGAAGCGTGAGGAAGTAGAACGCATTATTCGCGAGATGGAAAAGGACAGTGTAATTGAGCCATCGAGCAGCCTATGGACGTCACCGGTAGTGCTTGTGAAGAAGAAGGATGGATCCACACGGTTCTGCGTAGACTATCGATTATTCAACAACGTCACCAAAATGTACAGCTATCCTCTGCCAAGGATTGATGATACCCTGGACACCCTGGCCGGTTCAAAGATCTTCTCAACCTTGAATTTAAAGAATGGTTATTGGCAAGTGGAACTAGCACCCGAAGATCGAGAAAACACGGCATCTTCCCTTGGTATGAGTCTAGGTGATGCCGTTCTGGTTATGTAATGCCCCAGCGACATTCGAGAGGCTAATGGAGACGGTTCTGAAGGGTCTGTCCTGGACGACGTGCATGGTGTACCTGGATGACATAATTGTGATGGGAAAGACGTTCGACGACCACCTGAAGAACTTGGAAGGAGTGTTCCAGCGACTTCGCGGAGCTGAATTAAAGCTTAGTCTCAAGAAGTGCCACCTGTTCCAGTGAATTATCTGGGCCATATTGTTAATGGGAATGGAATCGCCGTGGACCCAGTAAAGATCCAGGTAGTTAAGGACTAGCCAACTCCCAAAAATAAACACCAGATAAGGAATTTCCTAGACCTGTGCACTTACTATTGGCGCTATGTTCCCGGATTTGCAGACATCGCTGTGTCGTTGACAAAACTCTCTCAAGAAGGTCGCCCGTAGTTTTGAACAACTAAAATAGTACTTGATAAGTGCTCCAATTCTGAGTTACTCTCTCCCAGAAGGCAAGTTCGTCGTAGACACAGATGCTAGTAACGTTGGTATCGGTGGCATACTCTCCCAGATACAAGATGGGCAAGAGAAGGTGATCGGCTATTTCAGTAAAGTCCTGTCAAAGCCGGAGCGAAATTATTGCGTCACTAGGGAATTGCTAGCCGTGGTAAAGACGGTAGAACATTTCTACAAGTACTTTTATGGCAGACACTTCCTCCTGAGGACGGACCATGCCCCTTTAAAATGGCTTCTCCGATTCAAGAATCCTGAAGTTGCGCGATGGATCGAACGACATCAGAAATACGATTTTGAAATTCAACATCGGGCAGGAACTAGCCATAGAAATGCCGATGGTTTGTCGAGAAGACCTGTTGCTGAAGACTGTAAGCGCTGTAGTCGTCTGGAGGAGAAAGTAGCCACGACTGCGAGGACGGCCGCTGTAAACGACAAATGGAAAGGTGAAGAATTGCGACGTGACCAGGTGAACGACCTGGATTTAAAATTGATGCTGGAATAGAAAAGCAGGGAGGCAAGGCCTACTTGGGAAGAGATAGCACCATGTGCACCATCCATAAAACCGCACTGGGCGCAGTGGGACTCCATAGTGCTGGAACATGGTCTTCTGATCGAGAACCAGGAACGCACAGAACAGAAGACACAGTTACTTATCACCAAGAATAAGGTGCCAGAAGTTCTGAGGGAACTTCACGACGGAACTTCGGGAAGACATCTGTGAATCAAGAAGACTACGGAAAAGGTGCGCGAGTGATTTTACTGGGTAAACTGCAAGGAAGACGTAAAGGATTGGTGTAGGAAATGTGTAGTCTGCGCAGACAGTAACGGTCCCCACAGACGAGCCAAGGCTCTCATGAAACAGCATAACGTGGAAAGCCCTTTTGAGAGAGTTGCCATAGATGTAGCCGGCCCATTTCCACAAACGACTAGTGGAACTAAGTACACCGTCGCGTCGTGGTAATGGATTACTTTAGCAAGTGGGTTGAAACATACGCCCTACCAAACCAAGAGGCTATCACTATTGTTGAAGTCCTTGTCAGAGAATGGATCAGTCGGTATGGCGCGCCCATGGAACTGCATTCAGATCAAGGAAGGAACTTTGAATCGGCTTTGTTTAAGAACGTGTGTACTCTGCTCGGCGTCCGAAAAACTAGAACCACTGCACTTCACCCGCAATCGGACGGAATGGAAAGATTCAACAGAACCATCAACTGTCCAAGGTCGTTTCCGATCATCAGAGAGACTGGGGCGGTATTTGGACGAGAACCAAGACGGCCCCGCGACCTGAAATTCGGCGTGAAGCCTGGTGAGGCCTCTGTCGATGAAGACTATTCACAATCAAGTGCGTCACTATATATAGACAGCCAGCGACCAAATGAAGGAGCATTATGACATGAACGCTTAGAATGGGGGATACCAACCTGGAGCGCTGGTCAGGCTTTATAATCCTCAAAGACGTCGAAGTCTGTCCCTAAAATTGCAGACTTCTTAGGAAGATCCTGAAAGTGATGAAACCGATCAACGATGTCATCTACCACATCAAGAAGATTCCGCATGGCAAACTCAAAGTGATCCACTTCAACCGAATGGCTCCTTACAACGGAGAAGAAAATGAAGGGACAGTACAAAATACGCAAGGCTCCGAAGTGAACTTCGAAACCCTTATGTCTCATCACGCCACAGGGAGTAAGGCACGATTCGAAGTGACCACAGAGAGACGGCAAGACCTTTTTCAAGAACCACCGAAGTACAGTCTAGCCCACTGTGTGGCAGAAGACCTAAGAATGTCCAAGGGAATAGCCCAGGTCTTCCGGAAGAAATTTGGTCAGGTCGAGGAACTCCGAAGACAGCACCCCATGGTGGGCAAGAGCCTGCAGGTCATCGACACGGAAGCGGATCAAATACGACACGTGTACTACTTAGTCACCAAGAAGACATTAAGCGGTAAGCCTGACTATCGCAACATTTGGAGAGCTTTATGGAGCCTGAGGAGACAGCTGGTAGACGGCAAGGAGACATCATTTGTGCCCAGGGCGGCGGAATAGATCGGGCCCTGCTGCTGCAACAGGACTAAAGCTTTAACTACGACGGCCAAATTCGCTCCAAAACGTTAATATAAAAATTCGTTTAAACGGACACTAATTATAGCACAAAACTTTACGTCGCCGTCGTTCGACAGCTTCGTCAGAGTTTATAATTTTCACTTCTGACGAAGCTGTCGAACGATGGCGAAACGTAAAGTTTTGTGCTATAATTAGTGTCCGTTTAAACGAATTTGTGACACAATTTTCATCGGACAAGAACCAGCTTTAATTATTGTTAATATAAAAGTGAATTAAAATGAAAAAATTTGGCTGCTGTGTCAGGAGTTTAATCTCTTTCTTCATAAAAGTTTTAGAAATTAATAATAATTTATACGTGTTCGTGCGAAATTTCAAGGTCTCATATCTCAAAATTATGCATTTGCACACTATTTCAAGGTCATAGATGTGATCTACAGGATACTTAAAGGAAATCTACATAAAAATTTTGTGAAAAATTGAGAAGTAGTTAAAGTAAAAAATGACCACCGACAAGCGCTTAAGGGATAAGCCTACTAGATTTCGTGAGACCGAGCAGCGAGCGGTGCCACGGTAGACGTCCTTGCGACTGCAATTCTGTACCTCAGAGCCAGACTAGGTTAGGTCCAAATATTACTGTCAGGCTAATATGATAAGTAACATACATTTTTAGCCTGATTTTATTATATACTCTTCGGTTTGTAACGAGCGTCTAAATAAAAACCTGGTCAAGTGGGTTGTGATCGAGAATTTATCCATTGCATTTACATAGTAGAATTACTAATTGTAGCCTACTTGACCAGGTTTTTATTTAGGCACGAGTTATTTATCTTAAAATATAACATATGTAAAGGTTTAAAAAATTATGATAAATATTGTCCGCGCAATAGTCAAATTTTCATTACTTAAAACTTTAAACCGCTCTACCATAAAATCGTGTTTTGGACTTAACCTAGTTTGGCTCTGAGGTACAGAATTGAATTAGCGGCAATTGACGGTTCCCAAGCAACGCACAGAGAGATTGCACATGGCCGCCTTGCATTGGGATGACTTATTATGTGGCGGACTGGCTTCAATTTGTCAATCCTACTGCAATATCAGGTCAACAAGCGATCGAAAGATGTCGCTACTTAAATGTCTATTACTTTCACATCGCATTGGCGAATAACCCTAGGACATATCGGTTTGGTTTGCAGTGGAGTTCCCGGGCTACGGTTCTGCTGACGAAGGCCCAACTAGGCCTGAAACAGCTGTACAAAGCCTGCTCGGGGAATCCGCTGCAATCAAAACCGATTTCCACAAATTTTTTTAATAATAATACAGTTATAATAAGTTAATTACTCATTATAGCTAAAATAACATATTATAGCTTTACAGTGGATTTTAGAATTTTAAAATGTCTACCGGTGGAGTAACCGGTTAATTCTGAAAAGTGCCCATAGAGTTTTATGTAAGCAACAAAGAACAATCACAAACAGTTAAATCACCAAAATCTCCAAAAACTTCTTCAAACACCTTGCCACAGAATACGTCCAATTTCCATCAATTTTTGCACAGAAATTTACAAAATACTTGTCAAAATATTTCAAAAAACTTTGAACAGCTAATGTTGTTGACACAAGGTTAACCACCGTCAATTTGTCAAAATTGAAATATAAATGAAGTCAATCACGACATACTGCTGTGTAATTTGCCTGTACGTTTGTGAAGCCAATTTTATGCTATTTTCTGGACTCTTACAGATTCCAGCGTTCGTTGCTATTCTCAGGGTAATTTTTGTTAGTATTTTCTAAATCTTTGTTTTGTTTATCGTTAAAATCTTTTATTTTATTGCTATTCTCAATTTGTTGATGTCTGTGACGGCTCTTGCTCTGCTGGATTCTTCCTCCGGGGAGTGTATTTGTTATGTGATAAATTTTGGATGTAAATGGCACTCGCGAGCCCTCAAATTCAAAATTATCTGCGTCAGTATACGTGTCGTGTGTGTGAGTGTGTGTGTGTGTGTGTGTGTGTTTGGTAAATAAAGAAGAATGCTCGTAGAAGGTGACAGAAAACAACGGTTTATTAATTTCAAATTCTGAATAATCGTACAAACAAATACCTATCATAAAGGAGTTCAGATACTCGAAGTTTTATTTGTTCGCATGTTTTTTTTACAAAACCAGCGATTACTTACATTAGATACGAATTAAATTTCGCTCCTAACTTGAATGCCTGTGAACCGAAGGCATGGAGTAATGATACTTGTGCCGGTTGCTCTAGTTTACAATAGTTATACGCGGCGCCCTCACTAATTCACTTTTCGAACTCCTCACTGCCGCTTACAGTTTCCTTCAAACGTCGAGCCGTCATGACATTATTAAATCAATTATTCTAAATATTACAATTCTGAGGAGCTTAAATCTTACGTATTTACATTTTAAAATTTCTAAATAATTTATCTACACCGTGATTCAAAAGGACCGCACCATCACTTAGGTGGTTTTCAGACCCACTTATTTGTTCTCAAAAGTGTAAATCAAAATTTTCTAGATGATTTTTTTACGAAGATATAGGCTTTCAAAGTTACGAAATTGATGTTGATTTTATAGTAATTAGATAATGTAACTTTATTTTTTTATTAATGAAAGGTGTAGATAAACGCCTCTAAAATTATCCTTGCTAATAAAACATAATATTTATTAAGTAATAAAGCAGGAAAAGTCTTTGGAAATGTTAACATTATTTTAGAAGTAAAGCCGGCAACGGTGCACCGAAAATTCGGTTTTACTATGGTTACCATAGTGTGACCTGACAAATAAATTTTATCAATGATGTTCACATTTTGAAAGTCAAATTTTTTGATTGATTTGAAGAATCTATTCAAATTCAAAATGTTTACTTTAAATGAATACTGTGATATGTATCTTCTTCTGGGAGAGAGTGGTGGAAACTTTCGACGCGCTGCAGCAGCTTATACTGAACGATACGGTGAACGTAGACATCCAGACAAAAATGTTTTTCAACGGCTTGATCAGTGTCATGTATCATCGGTATCATGAAGTGATAGGTAGGCTACGCTCCGCCAGAACCCAAATCGAGGAAGCTGTTCTACAAGTCGTTGAAGACAATCCTAACGTCAGCATTCGAGATGTTGGACGAAATTTAAATGTAAATTACAATGTTGTTCGGCGTGTATTAAAAACAGAAGGTTACCATTCTTTCGACTATACAAAAGTTCAAGCTCTGTGTGAAGCTGATTTTCCTCTTCGTATTAACTTTTGCCATTGGATGCTGGATCAAATCAACCAACTCTTTCATTATTTTTTTTACTTAAGAACTTTAGAATAGCTGAAGAAAGTAGGATATTAAGAACCCCAGTTAAGAATTGACATTTATTACTATGTCAAATTTTATTTCCAAACGTTTTGACAAACCAGCGCATATGCAGTTGTCAACAAAAAAGAGGGTACCTATGATCTATGATTTCAAATTTGTAAGTGCATCTACAAGGTGCAGCGTTGCCTATTTGCGTTATTTTTAAACATTCATATCTTAAAAACTATTCATGGCAAAAAAATTCTAAAAACATATTTGTGCTCCTGTTAATGGTCTGTATTTACACCAAAGCGATGGTGCGACCCTTTTGAATCACGCTGTATAATAAACATGTAATTTTAACTCGCCTATTTTGAAAAATATTTACATAAACTTGATATATCTGAAAAACATACTTGAATTTAATAAATATGCAAATAAATTCCTGTAAAACATAAATAATACATTACTCTCAATTTTATTCTAATATTTACAAAGTTATTTCTTTATAAAAATTAAAAAAAATATTTCGTTCTGCTTATAAACACCGCATATCCTCAGAATACAAATTTAAATTTTCCATTGCTTGGAAATTTCAATTTTTGTTCTCGGTGGTGTTCGTTTCCTCCTTGGTTCACTCCTCATCTGGTTCTGGCGCTTCGTTGTATGGAAATAAGGCATTGATATGGTAACGCACTTTTACCTGCGTCTCATCTGGATTCTTCAGCTCGTACGTTGTCTCATTGAAGATTCTCGTCACCTTATATGGTCCATCCGGTAGTTGTAGTTTGGCACACTTGGCTTCTTCTTCCTAGTCTGTAGCTTTTTACCAGTACCAAATCTCCTACTTGAAACATCTTTCTTTTCTTGATTTTCTCATTTTCTTTGGACACATATTTTTCTTTCTTTTGTCTGAATCTTTGTCTTGCTTTCTCTATTACTTGTTCTAACTCTATTTCTTCTTCTTCTCCTGTCCACTCTCTGTGGCTCTCTCTGGTTTCGTCCCTCTCAATAATGTTATCGGAGGATATCCCGTAATGGTACTTACTGTATTGTTTATGTAATTTTCTACTTTTGTTAAATGTCTTGCCCAGTCTTTGTGTCTCGTGTGTTAACATTCTGAGATATTTTATTACTTCTTGTATGTATCTCTCGCTTGGATTTCCTTGCGGATGTCTATACTACAGAAGTTGACCTCAATTTCTTGATCTCTCATAGCTTGTATAAATCTTTGGTTGTTGAAATATGATGCGTTGTCTGCCAAAATTCTTCTGGGTTTTACAACTTCTTCTTCGTATCGTGAGATTTTATCGATGACATTGACGATGTATTGTACACTCTTGTTGGATACAATTTAACATGTTTTGTGTCCACTCTCTGTGGCTCTCTCTGGTTTTGTCCCTCTCAATAATGTTATCGGAGGATATCCCGTAATGGTACTTACTGTATTGTTTATGTAATTTTCTACTTTTGTTAAATGTCTTGCCCAGTCTTTGTGTCTCGTGTGTTAACATTCTGAGATATTTTATTACTTCTTGTATGTATCTCTCGCTTGGATTTCCTTGCGGGTGTCTATACTACAGAAGTTGACCTCAATTTCTTGATCTCTCATAGCTTGTATAAATCTTTGGTTGTTGAAATATGATGCGTTGTCTGCCAAAATTCTTCTGGGTTTTACAACTTCTTCATATCGTGAGATTTTATCGATGACATTGACGATGTAACGAGTGTCTAAATAAAAATCTGGTCAAGTAGGTTATGGTCGAAAATTTTTTCGTTGCATGCATGTCGTTTCTAAGTTCAACGGCTAAGCTTTCAAGTGTAACGTCAAAGTGATTTTGCATTAAAAATAGTTTTTCTTTTCACAAACTACTAAAAAATGCCCTTTTCAATTGAAGAAAAGACATTTATGATTGAAAGTTACTTTCGAAACGGACGCAAAATTAACGGTGTCTGGTCCTATTCAATTCAAGACTGTTTGGAGGAATTCCTTGTCCAGTTCCCAGTAATTGTTTTTGATTATAAACAATTTCTAGACTGTCTAAATCGAAGTGTGGCATTATTTCGACAAACTGAACGATCTTAGAGAACGTCTATTTGATAAGTGTCAAGAAATCAACAACTCTCCGGATTTACTGCAAAATGTTGTTAATGGAATTAAAAACAGAATTATTAAATGTTACCAAGAAGGGGGTGGGCATATTCAGCATATTTTATAATAAACGTTTTTAAATTTCACGTTTTCACGTCTTTTACGGCAAAATCACTTTTAACAAGGAAATGATAATTCAGTATCAATTTTGACGTTACACTTGAAAGGTTAGCCGTTGAACTTAGAAGCGACATACATGCAGTGGATAAATTTTCGACCACAACCTACTTGACCAGATTTTTATTTAGACACTCGTTATTGTACACTCTTGTTGGATACAATTTAACATGTTTTGTGAATACATCTTGTACAACGAGAATATTTTTATATCCATAATTGCTTTCAATCAAATTTCCTAAGAAGTCTATGGCTATTAAGTCTAATGGATTTTCTACGATTATGCTTTTTCTTATATTTTCTGCTGTGTAATTTCGATATGTTCCTAGTTGAAATAAACTGCAAGAATTTACGTAATCTTTGACTACTGTTAAATCCCTGGTTGTATAGAAAACTTCTCGGAATATCATCCACGTTCTTCTAATCCCATTATGACCATATTTATCGTGTAAATCCTTTATAATTCTCCTCGCTTGTTCTTCATTTAGCACGATTAATTTTTCTCCTCCTATCATCTTTTTTAATAATCCTTCTTCAAGTATGAATCCCTTGCATGGTTGTTCTTGTCCTTGTATTGTTTCGCGGATTTGTTGAAGTGCTGGTGAATTTTGTGAATTTATTATTTTGCCTCTCGATTAAATTCCCTCTGCCACTTCAAAATTATAATTATTTATTTCAAATTCGTTTGCCAGTTTGATTTTATTATGGCATCGACTCAGTGCATCTGCTACGACGTTATTTTCTCCCTTCCTATATACAATGTCGAATTCGTTTTCTTGAAGAATTAACGACCATCGGTATATTCTGTTATTTGCAAATCTGATTTTTAATAAAATAAAATACTCTGTACTATGGTCCGTCTCTATCATGAATTTCCTTCCTAATAAGTAGTATTTTAATTTTGTCACGCTAATTACGATAGCTAACATTTCCGTTTCAGAGACTGTATAATTCTGTTCGTATTTCTTCAATATTCTGGACACAAAACAAATTGGTTGTTCTTCTCCATCTTTTCTCTGGATTAATTCTGCTGCAATAGCGTATCCTGATGCAACTGTGCGTAAAATAAAATCTTTCGAGAGGTCTGGATGTATTAATTCCAAATTTTGGTGAAATATTTGTTTTAATTCTTCGAAAGCTTTTACTCTTCCCTCTGTCCAACTCCATTTTGTTTCTTTCCTCAGCAATTCTATTAACTTCTCTGATTTTGCTGCCAGGTTTGGAATGAATTTCTGGTAATAATTTAGCATTCCTAGAAATCCTCTCAATGCTTTCAAATTCTTTGGTTTAGGGTACTTCCTTAATGCTTCCAATCTTTCTTGATCAATATGGATTCCTTTTTAATTTAAAATATATCCTAGGTAAGGTAGTTTGTTTTGGAAAAAATTATTTTTCTATTTTTCTCGATGTTAATTTTGAATCCTTCTTCACAAAATATTCTTATAGTTATTTTGACATGTTCTAAATGTTCTTCTCTTGTTTTGGAGAATATTAATATATCATTCACATAGTCTAAACAAAATTCTTCATATCGGTCAAGAATTATTTGCATCGCCCTTACTAATGCTGCACTTGATGAACTCAAGCCGAATGGAACCACTCTGTATTGGTATACTCGTCCATATATCATAAATCCTGTGTATTTTTCGAATCTGGATGTAATGGTAGAAGCCAAAATGATGTTTTTAAATCGATCTTTGTAAAAATTCTTGAATTACCACATCTGCTTAATAATGTTTCTATGGAATGTGGAGCCTCTCTTCTGCCCTTTGTAATTTTAATGAGATATCTAGCATCTAAACATAATCTGATCGTTCCGTCTGTTTTCCTTACTACTACTACTGGATTTATATAATTTGTTGTAGATTTTTCTATGATACTATTTGTTATCATTTCTTCAATTTCTTGGTTAACCTGATTTACGTATTTTCGTGGAATGGGATAATTTTTGCAACTGAAAGCTGTTATGTCGTCTACTTCTAGCTTATGCACATATCATTTTGCAATCGTTGGCTCGTCATTTACGATTGGGAAATTTTTCCCAAGTATTTTCATCAGAACATCTTTCTATTCTTCATCACATTTAAGATTTATTTTTTCTAAATCTTCAATCTCTTGGATTTGGATTTTTCTATTAATTTCTATATTATTAATAATTCTTTCCTCCTCCTCTCTTGAATCATCTTGCGATCCTATCCGCCTCATTGATTTTCCATCATTATTAATTTCTTTTCTATATTTATTTCTATATTTAATATATTTAATGCGTTCATTCCTAAGATACATTTATTTCGTAAGCCGGTGACTATCACAATTTCCATTTCCACTTCCTTTTCCTCGATGTTCATTGTAGTTATTAGGATCCTATCAGTAACCGTTAATTTCTTACTTGTAGCAGTTAATAAGTTTATTTTGTTGATTGGTACAACATTTTTCAAATTATGTTTATTTACAATACTTTTATCTATTACAGATATTTCAGCTCCAGTGTCTATTAATGCACAGATGTTGATGTTATTTATCTGGATGTTAATGTATGGCAATTCATAATTTATAAAATGTTCATCTACAAAATTTAAAATGCAGTTTTTTAAACGTAGATGTTGTATTTTGGCTTCTTGCTTTACCGAAAATCTTGGTCGTATACTTCCGCTACTGTAATACTTTCGTCTGAATGTTCTATAGGTTTCCTCGTTTTTGGTATTGCTCCCATTCTTTCATAATCTTTACCTGTTCTCAAATGTTTTCGGCTTTTCTTCAAATCTTTGCCTATATGATCCTTGGTCTTGTCTTGGACTTTGGCTTGTATCAAAATTTTTGTTATTTTTATTTTGGTAATTACTATTGTTAAAATTGTTAAAATTTTGTTGGTGTTTGTTATTATTGTAATTATTTCGATTATTATTATGTCGGTTATTATTGTCCTGATTATTGTTGTTATGGTTCACTGTAAAAAATGGTGGTAAAATTACAGTGATAAGTACAATAATATTACAGCGAAAGCTATGTGAAAAAAAGTGTTGTAAATATACAAGGTATTTCGGGGTAATATCACATTCGGTTTGTGAAAACACATTAAAATGTACAGTATATTTCCTCCCATTACATTAGTAATACATAGTATTAACGTGTAATTTTACAGCGATAATCGCGGGTCATAAAGTTGTCCGCGATTATCGCTGTAATATTTTTTACAGTGTTGTTATTACTGTTGTTGTTATTGTTATTATTATTGTTTTTCTGGTTTGGTCTTTTAGACAATTCCTTACTATTAAAATTCGTTTACTTTCGTCTCCTACCTCATTTATACATTCCTTTATATTTTGTAAGAATGCTACTGGATTTATTCTATCATCTCCATAAAATTTAGGTAGTGTTTCTTTGTTCCACATACGAGCCCCGTCTCAGTGAAGTTGGCCCAACTAACAAAATTTTTTTTTCAGAAAATTTTTCTTGTAGAAGGAAAACTTATCAATGAAATATTTTGATGATATGGGAATTGCTTATTGACTTTTAAACACAAAACTAAATTCTAACTAAAAATAGAAACGCGAAGGTTCATCCTAATACATATTATCGCAAAATAAAAAATCGACGAAAATTGATGTATCGCCCATAAGAAAAAATGAATTTAATAATTATGCAAATAAATTCCTGTAAAACATAAACAATACATTACTCTGAATTTTACTCTAATATTTACAAAGTTATTTCTTTATGAAAATAAAAAAAATATTTCGTTCTGCTTATAAACACCGCAATACGTTCCTGAAACAAAAGCGTGTCAACCTCCTTGACCGTTTTTTTTTTAGTGAACGCTCGTTATTTACTAGTACTATGTCATCAAAAATTATTTTGGTCAAGGGTAGTCATGGATTTTAAATTTATTGTCGGAGCTAACAATCATTTTTTTATTGTCAAAATTTGTCAAGCAGTTCTGAAAAAGTTTACTTGCTGTTATTTCTTTAGTTTCTTGGTTTTACTTGCTTGTAATAGTTTCTTGAGTTTATTGGTTTCGCAATTTGTGTTTTTAAGTTTTTGCGTTATGTTTTTCACCACAGAACAAAAGATTTACATGATTGAATCCTATTTCCGAACTGGTGTGCTTGTTAATGGAATTTGGAAATACAGTCAGCGTTTATGTTTGGATGATTTTCGAGAACGTTTCCCAGACCTAGCTGTAAAACCAAAGAAGTTTTATGGGTGCCTTACGAATTGCGTTCATGTGTTTTGAGTAACTGGGTCTGTGACTCATAAAAAAGATGCTAGTAGGCCAAGCATTCGGACAGAAGAAGTTGTTAATGACGTTCGTCAACGTATGGATCTTCTTCCAGAAAACCTATAAAACGTTTGTCTCAAGAAATTTGACTTTTGTATGGAACTTGCCGGACGATTGTGAAGAAGAACTTGGGCATGCAATCATATCAAGCCCTCTTGCCGGCAGATCACCCCAGACGTCTAGCGTATTCTCACTGGTTTGTCAATAAATAATTTAATGATTGGCGACTTGTTAAACTTAACATTTTTTCTGATGAGGCGTGGTTTTACCTTTCTGGGTACGTTAATTCACAAAATACGCGAATGTGGAGCTCTGACAATCCGCATATTTTTGTTGAATCTCCACTACATTCTCAGAAAATTGGTGTCTGGATGGCAGTCTCTCGCAGAAGAATAATTGGGCCCATTTTTTTACAATTTTACTGTCAATGCCGAGATATATAGAAACAATATTTTAACGAAATTTGTTCAACAATTAAACCATGATGAAATTCAGCGTGGCTATTTTCAACAGGACGGTGCAACGGCACATACCACACGGGACACTATAACTTTTCTCCGCTAGTTTTTTGATGACCGATTGATAAGTTTACATACACAAGTTGAGTTTCCTGCGAGATCATCTTGTTTAACCGTCATGGACTATTTTGTGTTTCATTACTTAAAAAATAGAATTTTCAAAACTGGTGTAGAGAATTTGCAAGAACTAGGACAAAGGATTGTTGAAGAATGTGCAACCATAACGCCAGAAATTTAATTTAATTTAATTTAATTTTTAATCACTTTAATTTGTCTTTGCTTGTTGAAAAAATGTTATAATTCTTCCATTTTGCTTTTCAAATTAGGCAATATTAATTCTAAAGATAAAATAATAATGAAGTTAGAACCACAATACATTCGGTGACATTTGACCACAGTCGCTTTCCATTTCATGACCGCCCTTGACCAAAATAATTTTTGATGTCTCTGTAGCATTATTAACAAAAATTAAGTAACCAAAATGTCCAAGAATTAAATTGATCAAAATTCAAATGATAAGGTCTTCTCGTACAACTGGGATGTCATAAAAAAGCGAACCAATTGTGTAAACAAGGCTGTTACACTATCAAATACATTTTAATACTTAAGTGGCCCACTATAACCACAAAAGTTGCTAGAAAAGCATTTACGATATGTAGCATAAACGATGTCGTATTTGTGCGAACTAATTAGCATTTATTGGATGAATAAAGGAATAAATAATAGGTCTGTTCATAGAACAGTTCTGAACGCTTCCTCATCAAGGCATTTAATTAATACTAACCGAGCTAGCGGTGGTTTAGTAAGTAACTACCCCCACGGTACATAATAGCACCCTACCCATTCGAGGCATTCCCATCGTAAAATTACTTTTATTGATATGCCTGTTAAACAACATTTTCGCCCATTCTTAACTGCAGCTCTTTACTGTGCTCTGACGCCACCAGCGCTAAGCGTAGTTTCGTACATGCGGAGACGCGCCAGGGCCGTATTCACTACTTCATAATTCGATATCTCGAAAACTATGGCACTTTCTCTATTTTGTCAGAGGCAAAGTATTGTTTATAGAGCGTCATCGACCCACTGGTGACCTATGTATACTTGATATACCCTGTATACGCAAAACTGTCAACTTGACACTGACAACTGCGATCTTGACATTTAATAAAAAATAACGTTTCGGATATGTATCTTCCTAGCAGTTCGCAAATCCTTCTACAAGATTTTGACCGCTTTCTGCAACTTAAAATTTGGTAAAGGTGAGAAATTTTCAATTTTGACAACATGACCACGGCAACCTTGATTGAACGTCAACATGAAATTTTTGATCGTATTTCGACTTTACCTCACCAAATTAAGGATAAAATCGACACCAAATCCCTTTCGAGAATCAAGTTGGGAGAAGTTTTGCAACAACCATGAAGTTTTGGCACCACTTACAATTAGTTCATTTCTTGTATAATTTTATTCGAACTTTTCAGTTTGTTTCCGATTTTTCGAAAAAGTGACAAATAAAAAAGTTATTTACTCAAATGATAACCTACTATCCTGGATCTACGCCACTGGTGAAGAATGTTCAATTTTGTCTATGCGGTATCCATCCCTGTATACTAGTTGTCTTGCATATCAAATTCCAGCCCTCTATCTTAAACCATTCCAGAGATATTTAAGAATGTATACTTTCCAAGTTGTTCATTTAGGAGGTCATATCTCAGAAACGAAAAACTTGTAATTGTGTGAAATGGGTAAATCAAAAAGAAAACGATCAAGATCCAGTAGTCGATCAGCAGCAGTTCGACTAGTAGTGATTCCTGTAGGGGAGACCGGCTAACGTTGTCAGAAAATTTACATTTACGTATTTAATGCAGTTCATTTCTAGTTTATTCTATTATTATTCTATTATTATTATTTAACCTATCTTATTTAATATATCTTTGGATTTTTACATTCTGTGCATTGCGTCCGTTTTTTCGAGCTTTAACTTGCCCCAGACGATATGTGACAACTAGCCCTAGGCGATTTGTGACAACTGGATCCAGGCAGTCATTTTGGATAAAAAAATATTCTGGAAACTTAAATAGAGCTAACCTAAAAATCGGTCATGTAAACAATCAGCGAAGTCCTGCGATTGCACAGTGGGTCAAATGACCATCAAACGCGGACAAAATTATTTATCGATATAAAAATATTTGCACGTGTTCGTAAACGATGCAAGAGCTGATTATATTTGTTCAATGGTATTATTTAGAAAAATACATGTAAGTATAATTTTAAAAGAGCTTTCAGTCACTATCACTATCTGATAAAGTTTCGCTGGATTCTTCCGATATATCTTCTGACATGACGTTTACTAAAACGTCCTCTTCTTCGCTGGGAGGAGCTAAAAGCTGCAGCACTTCATGAGAAAGATTCTTTCTAAATTTCTGAGGCAACTTTCTTAAAGATGTTATATAAGGATCCGATGAAACGAGCAGTAAATTTAGTAAGTCTTGATTTGTCGTTTCCCTAGAAGTTTTCCTGCTGTGACTCCTTCTATAAAGCTTTAAGTCTTTATTCCGGAATTCTTGCGCTTCTTCAGAAAGCTGTCCCATTGGAAGTAAGGCATGAGCAACTATATCCGAGCCATGAATTAAAATCTTATGCATTGAAGCAGGCATGTAATACCACAGATATAATTGTACATATAATTTGGCTGTTTCAAATGCATAATTTCTGAATGCTTCTCGGTCCAAAACGAAACCGGAAGAGATGGCTTCCAATATCACTGCACATCTTTTAAGCAGCCCTTCGTGAATCCCCGTAATTTTTGCAGAGATTTGAAAGTTCTTAAAGAACCGCCGAGCCGTGTTGCCATCGTTTGAGGTACCACTACCTCCAGGTTTTACATGATCAATAAATAGCCCTTATTGATTTTTTAAATCTTGTTGTATAATCTTTTTCTTATTTTCAAACAAGTTTTTCTCCTCGGGTTGTCTAACTTGCCACTTTTTAAAATCCATGCGATAGGAAATATGAATAAAACATTCAAAAAACCTTATCCAGGCGTGCAATGGTGACAAACCAAAACGGTAGGTAGTTTCATCGACGTCTCTTGCACGTACTGCTTCCAGGTCGTTCATTTTTTGTAGGCGTTGCGTTACAAATATAGCATTTCTGGGCTGATGTTGTTGAAGTAATGGCATTACAAATTTTACCATCTAACATTGTAAGTGCCAGTTGATGTGTTACAAAAAACGTTTTCCCTGCAACAGCAACTTCAGTTTTGTGTAAATTACCAATTTGCTCTTCAATGTATTCGATCTCATGTTTTGATAGTTCTGTTGTTTCTTTCTTGAACTGCAAGCGAATTGGTCTACAATACCTGACTGAAGATGGTCTTGGATTTTGCCACAAAATAACTTTCTTTTTTGATGTCGACGTAGAATACAATTGAATTGGGACAAAAGAACTTATGAACATATCACTATCACGCAAATTATCGCTAGATTTTTGTTTGTATTCACTGTGTCCAGTACTTCCATCACAACCCCATTTTGAAATAAGTACAACTTCTCGTGTGATCTCACCAGACATGGCTGCAAATACATCCTCTTGCAACAATATGATCCTTCTGATTGTTAGATCTAAAAGAGCTTGTAATTGTACTTCCATTAGAGCTTCAGTGATTGTAATAGCTTCGTCTGGAGGATAGCATGACTTTTTCGCAACTTGCACTTTGTGGTAACTTGGATAGATATCCGCCTTCCTCGTTTTGGCTTGTATTCTTATTTTCATATATTGACTCTTTGTCAATCGTGTGTCAATAAACAAGGCCAGTGCTTCGTCAGATGAATACGGCTTTATTTCCGTCTCTTTGCTTTTTGTCCACGCCTCTCTTATTCGGGAAGGTCTAGTTGGTGTGGTCTCAACTGATTCAAAAAGTAATGTAGCAGCGTCCTTTTGGCCAGCACTTTGCAGACTCATTTGAGCTGCATATGCTAGTTCCTCAGCGCTGTATTGCTCGCGAAGCTCTTTCGTTTTTCGCCTTTTGGAGCGTTCTCCGCATTCACGAATTGACGTAGCAGGTCGGCCACTACTTGTTGATGGTACGTTTTCATCCACTTCTTCAGCTATGGCCTCAGATGGCCATTCCAATAGAGCGTCGTCCAACCAATCGGAATTCTTAATTAGAAATAAGTTTTCCGTTCTATTGCACTTTTGCCACCGTTTTTCAACTTCGCTGCAGAATCGACCAATATCTTTTTTTATTTGTTCTATAACTTGGTCATCGTCAAACGTACTAGTCATAGTATCTACTACATGATTGCGTTTAACGCTGCTGCTCTGACCTTTCTTCTCAAGCCATATTTGAAAAATCTCCCTTCTAGATTTTCGAAGCGCAACCCCTATTCAAGACCAATAATAAGTGTGTTAGTTGCTTATGGAAAAAAGACTTATATTTTAACTGTTTATTAGTACTTGTCTTGTTTGTCGTAATCAGATTGCAGAATTTAACAATGTTTTTTCAAGAATTAGTTTGCCATTTTTTATATTATAAAGTACGTTCTCTTTCTGACTCAAGAGTTTTTTTAACTACCTAATATCATATTTAGTTAATTTTACATGCAATTTTCACTTTTACGCTGCAGTTCGTGGTCGCATTATACGTGGAGTCCCACGCCGCGCCGGCAGCAGTGATATAGTGAATAGATCATAACTTTTGCATTGGCAGATTTTGGCAGCCAAATTTTTTAGACGTCAATCAGAATAGTGTCCCTAATATTTTAAAAAACGAAAGAGAGTTGGGTCTTGTTGGGCAAATTTTGTAGCTCAACTAAAATTTGACTATGTTAACTTTTTTTACTTGAAGTTGCAAATTATATAAAATTCTATATTTATATACAACACTATAGTAAAACTCTAGCACAACAACAAGTACTAACCTTGGTTTAATCGATCCATAATGTTTTAAACTAATAAAACAGGACCAAAAGTCTTCAAAACACGAACAACGCACTCACAGAACTTACGAGCGTACAACTGAAGTCGACGAGTACGCGACTTGGAGTACCTATAAAATAACCGGTACAGGGTATTATACCCTTATTAATTAGTCATCGGATAGCTGAAACATTCCTCTGCGTATTACTCATACTTTAAGCCCCTTACAGAGACATGCCAAATGTCGAATTTTGGCCACAAATGCAGGTAATTTGGCCCACTGTGGATTGGTTAAAAATGGCTGTCAAAATATAATCACAAAAATATAGTGAAAGAATTATAAAAAATCGAAAAAATTGATAATTCGCTATAACTTCCGCGGTCCTCCACCAATAAACACGAAAACAAGACTAAAAGCATAAAATGATGTAAACAATCACTATTTATAGCACAGCCACTATCAGTTGTTAGTTACTGATAAATACTAGGTGTGACAACCAACCCGTGAAGAGACAACCATACCCACTTTCCCCTACTTCTTTTAGAGGCAGATACAGAAAAACCGCGATTGAACGGAGAAGTGCAAGTGTATCAGAGAGGTCTCTAAGCAGAATACCTTTATACGTTTATACTAAGGGAGAAACAGAAGTCAGGCTTCTAGTAGAAAAAATTTGTCAGTTAGGAAATGACAGGCAGCTAAATTCACCTGAAATTTTCGTTCACGTTCCAAATATTCCTGATTCTAGCGAAGTTGACGGAGCTAGATACGAAGACCGATTTAGAAGACTGGAAGACGCTATTGACAGGGTGTCCGGATACACATGGGGTATAAATCATTCTACGCTAACGGTTCATAGTGTTTGTATACCTGAATCCTCACCGGATAATAAAAATATGTCTGCCGTGAAATGGATTTTTTTTCCTTTTCACTTACTTTTTACCTCAAGCTCAAAGCTTGTCGAGGAGGGATGGCAGCTGCGACCGTCTTAGATGTTAATTTCTCCTTCGGCATTCGCCTTACAAACTGGGGAAACGTAGAAAACCCAATTCGAAGGAGCCGGTATGAATCCGAAACGCAATCTGACACATAAGTACTCTATCTCTCAAATATATCCCATAATATGCACCAGGATGGGATTCGAACCCGCACCTAATAATTGCCCTGCCGTGCTCCCGCCCGTTGCCAGCGGACTGAACCACTCGGCTAATAACACAGATCAACAAAAAAGATTAGAATGTCTATAATACCTACCGACAACACAATCTTCAGCGCCACCTGGTAGAGTAGTAGAGTAAACAGTTGCTAAAGGCGGGATTTATAAAATTATATTCCTTTTTCACCTGAGGAATTTACAATTTTCAAGTAACAACAACACTAAGTGCCGTTTGTACAATTATGGTTAAGCTTTAAGCTTCGCTTTAGTCCCATAGCATCAATTGTAAATTCAAGTAATTAAGCAAAGTTTAAAGTCAAACCATAATTGTACAATCGGCACTTAGTTTCACAATTAAATTTATATATACATGTTTACTTTGAAAAGTATTTATTTTGATCGTTTAATTTACATTAACGTGTGATATGAATGTAATAGGATTTCTTCAGACGTTGATCCTCAACAGGAAAAAAATGAAAAGTTAAATTCTGTTCCTGACGAATTGTTGAATTATTGCAACCGGAGCTTTGCAATAACAATAACATTTAGTGGCCATGTCTAACGGAAACTACAAAAAATATGGAAAAGTATGAAAAAGAAAGAAAGCAAAGAGTAAACCCCGGCCAAAAAAATGATCCATCGCATTAAAATAATGACAGCGTCAATAATTTACTTGTGGTGCGGCCACATTTACGTTTAACGTAACGTCTAACGTGATTTTCAAAGTCTAATTTCACTAGTTTGGTGTAGCCTTTAGTTGTGATATGATAATATAGAAAAGAAAACAAATTTGATATTAAACTTCAGTGCAACCGCAGATTTATGTCAAATTAGATGTTAAAAATCACGTTAGGCGTTACATTAAATGCATATCTGGCCACGGCATTGGAGTGATCGAAAACTAATTTACAATACAAAAATTTCGCAAGAAAAAGAAGCTGCAAGCAAAAGGACCTACAAAGCACTAAAAAAAATGTACTTACAAAAATGAAATATAAACGTCAGTAATACGGTTGCCACATAAAATGGAAACAACTTCACAATTTGCTCATGCGCGTTTTGATTATTAAGATTGTAATATGTATTATTCTGCCACCTATGAGAAAGTAATAGGGTAATTACATTGCGAAATGACCTTGGCCATTGAAGATCATACCCCCTGGCTAATAACTACCTAGATTGACAAGATAAATCAAATAAAAGATATCAACAATTGGAATGACATCACAACAACTTATAACATACAGGTTCAGTTGCGGACAGAAAATTTCGAATGTCACTGTCATTCCACTGACGTAAAAGTTAAGAAATTCCCATGGCCTTCTAAATGATTGGCGAGTTCTAACTGGCCTGGGCGTTTTGAAAAATTTACATTGAATTTTTTTGCTCGAGAAAACGCCAAAAGTCGACACTTTGGCGCTGGTTACGGGGCTCTGACGGCACTGAGTGAAGTGCACTGTCATTAGTGTCAATCAAAGTGAGTTCACGCAAAATTAATTAATATTGTAATTACCATAATACAACATAATTTGTATGGTATAAACTAATAAACTCATTGTTCAAAGTTCATTGATTCATTTGATCACGTCGGAGTGAAAGCTTTAAAAAGCTTTCGTGTTATGAATAATTACAACAAGTTACATAAAAGAGTTTTGACTTTTGATAATGTAAAACGTATTAAAAAGGGCGTTGATAATTACGCACAATGAGAAAAGAAGCTTTATTATACATGTTGTAACTTACCACAGAAATTCTGAGTATATGCAGGTAAGATTTTAACCTAAAACCGTAATAGTTTAATGCTAAATTAAGTTGTCGACATTGGACCTTATTCCAACATAAATAATATTCAGTATGCTCAAATTTTTACAACAATAACATTAATTGTTCTTACACGAACTCATCCACCATTCACATATGACAGAACTGTCAAGATTTTAGGTTAAGAAAGCGCCCCGTAAGCAGTGCTTGGCGGAGCATGCCTGAACTGCACTTTTACCCAGGCCGTTTTCATTTAGAAGGCCATGGAAATTCCTATATGTATACGTCAGAAGAGTGACAGTGACATCCGAAATTTTCTGTCCGCAACTGTACGTTTAAAGCTAAGTTCACATGCATTGCGGATACGCAAAATTTTTATTGCGGATTGTTTCTAATTGGTTCATTTTGATTGAAATATACATAGTGAACCAATTAGAAACGATCCGCTATAAAAATTTTGCGTATCCGCAATGCATGTGAATTTAGCTTAACAGGGATCGCGAAAACATGGTATCATAATTTGACATCTCTTAATTATATCTGGCCGAAATGGAAAAATCTAATTATGAAGACATTTCCGGAACATATTGACTACGCAAAAGTCTAGAGGAAGATCCTGGATAGACACAAGTTACCTGATGAAACGATGACATCATATTATTTTTCATAGGGCCAGTTGTACAAAGGAGGCTTAAACCGACGCTCAACTGAACCAGGTTCAAAGTGAACAAAATCGCATCAAATTTTATTTATGAATACATTAATTGCAATATGTCATTAAGATTCTATGCGAATTTGTTTACTTTGAACCTGATTCAGTTGAGCGTTAGTTTAAACCTACTTTTTCTACTTTGCGTTCACAATGAATTCATTATGACACCAAAAACAGTTTCACAATGAAGCTCATTGACATCGTTCCGGGGCACTCCGAGCTTGCTTCGCTTCGCTCGTCGTACCCCAACCCCACTCGTGTTACAATAAGCCTTCTTGTGAAACTTGTATAATAATATACTATTGTAGTGCACTAATTATTACATTACCTGTTGGTGTGGTACAATTCTCACGGTTTGTTTCACTAGCCGTAGGTGTAAGTTTTTCATTCAATGAAATATAGTCTGCAAATAATGTGATATGAAATAACTATTCAATGAAAACATCAAGAACATGTGAATATTTAAAAGTTTCTTTTAGTCCACTAATTATTGTAAGATTACCTGTTAGTATGGCACAGTCCTTATGAATTGTTTCACTATCCAAAGGTGTATGTATTTCTTTCGAAGAAACATATTCTGCAAATAATGAGATATGTAATAAATTGTTAATTTCTAGGCAGACAAAGTAAAATATGTAGTAGTACATATCGATGTTTCACTCTGGGTTGTCAACTTTATCAAGACTGAAGTAAAAAAAAATCGATTGAACTATCAACTGAAATGTCGACATATTACTCCTACATATTTTCTTAAGTCCGTCAAGAAATTATCATTTTCAAACAAATATTTTATTATTTTTACATTATTATATTCACTTATCTTATGAAACACAACATTTTAATATCATATCTGTTACAATTGATGGAGAGCAATAAGTGAAATCTATAGATGTTGATGTACTGGGCGTGGGCTGTTCAACATTTATCATAACAACAGGCATGATCTTTGACGGCTGATAATCTTGGGACATCTTATGATTCCAAGATTTAGCCTCTTGTATTCCTACAATTTTTAATTGAGTTGAATTTTGTACATGATTACATTATTTCATTATAAAATGAATAAACACGTAAAGTGCCACAATAGAAGAAAAAAATTTGAGCCTGTCAGCCCACTTGTAAAATAGTATGTACATGTTTTAGTTCAATGAACTAACATAATTTGGCCAAGTGAGACCACAGTGAGGTTTTCACTGGATCAAATACATGCTCCAGTTCACCAGGCCATTATTGGCTGTGTGTTTTTCGGTTCTGCAAGACAACGGAGTTGCTGTTAGGCCAGAAACTGTAATAAGTCTGCGAGTCCACTTAGGACTCGCTTGGCACTTTACGTGTTAACTAATAATAAATGTTAACTTTTCTCCATACATTTTTAAAGTATTTATTATCTTATCTATTTTAAAGAAATACAGCAAATTTTAATACCTTCAATTTTGTAAGGATGATGTAAGGTATTTTGAATAAATAAAACAAATCTTCTGTTCGGAAGAAGTACATTACTTGTATTATCAGTTAACAGTTTTGTAACTGCTACGCTTCGCTCGTCGTACCCCAACCCCACTCGTGTTACAATAAGCCTTCTTGTGAAACTTGTAAAATAATATATTATTGTGCAACTGGCCCTAAGATAGAATTAATAAGAACTACAGACAAAAATGCAGTGTCATGTTTAATCGACGGGACTCAAGATTAAGACCTAGTTCAGACGATGGTTTCCGCGCGATTATGTCTGAACGGTTGTATAGAAGCTAATAATAATAAACACGCGCGGATGGAAAACGTGCGGCTCAATCCGCGCGAAAATCGCCGTGTCTGAACTAAGGCTTAACTGTACAGAATACTGCAAGAGGGGGCCGTTACGCAACGCCTGAAGCTCTATTTGAAGATTATTATTATCAATGTTACGAAATGAAATTAGTGAGGTGGGAAATTTAATCCTACAGTTACGAAGAGTTTTATGAATTATTTTTCGGTTACAAACCGAAAGTCGTTAACGATACCTTCTTAACGGCAGAGGTTTACTCTGAGGAATGTCCATGTGCCAGTTTCATAATCGAATTTAAAAGAGACTTTAAATTTAAAGTCACTTTCAGATGTTAAAACAAATATGAAAACACATTTGTTTACACATCTGAATTATGCCTATAAGTACTTCCTCATAGGCAAACAAATGACGATAACTGTCAATTTTTTTTTATTGTCAGCAAAAATAAAAACAAAATGTTGACAGTTATCGTTTGCCTATGAGGAAGTACTTATAGACACTTCACTATTTACCGTAAGACAGATATCATTTATTGTTCAGCAACTGTTTACTACGTCATTTCATGTTAATAATTAATTTATTTCTGTCAAATAAGTGCGCCGTTATTTCTGTTATTTTGAAAAATAAGTGTTTATTGCAGCACATCATTGAACGCAGAAAGAAAAGTTCTTTCGAAATTTATTACAGTAATTATACCATTGCATTTAAAAAACAAAAGTTGACATGCAGCTGTTTTAAATGTATTAAAGACGCAAGGCATGGTATATTGTAGAGTTTTTTCTGCCATTTCATTTGATTTTTTGACCGCTCAAATACGACAATAAACACCGACGCTATTCGCGTAGGCGTTTCTTTGGACTCAGCCTGCATACAGGGTGTTCTTTAAGTTCGTGCAAAGAAAATTAATGGCGTATACGATCACTATCACGACAGTTACTCCAGAAAATAGTTTAGGTGGCAGTAGGTATGTTAAAGAATAATACATGTTTATTTGGTCTGTTAAATTTATTAGTGGCAAAGTGTACATAAAATCCCATTTTCGCACTTTCACGGAACTCCGGGACACCTGCACGTTATTTATTATTCAATGCTCACTTCGTCTCTCACGCCCACTTCAGGTAATTTCAAAAACTGTTTTTAAAAATTGTTAAATTCGTTTATTATGTGATACAGTAGAGTCTCGATACAGTGAACTAATTGTTGAACGGCTTTGTCACTCCACCGAGGTTGTTCACTATTTAGACTGCAGATAAAAACACATAACAGTGATACTTACAGTGTAGTTATTACTTTATTATTATTATGTTATTACTGTTAATATTGTTTGCTTCTCCAAACGTAAGCACGTTATCTCACTATCGGGGAAGTCCCTATGTATGTACTGTTTGTGCAATTCACTCTAGCGAGGCACAATTTGTTCACTGTTTAGATATGTTGATGTATATTTTTGTGTTCACTGTAGTGGATAGTTCACTATATGGTATGTTCATTATATCGAGACTACTGTATTTCACCGTTTTTATTTTCTGTAATGGAAGAAAGTAAGGTTATATTTCTTGTCAGAAAAGTTGTTTGTCAATACTAATTTTTAAAAATGAAATGTTATTTATCTATTCATTAAAAAAAATTCGGCATTAAAAGTAGCCTCATTATTGTATTCGAAGCCTTTTAAACTTAAGTAAACACGACAAATTATAAAGTTCCGACAAATATGGTGATATAATTTCTAACCAAAATGTTTATAATATTTATATAATTTCTGCAATTATACAAATTGTGAATTTTTTAGAAATCGGCAAACACGGTTCGTCTGAATACAACTTTACTTAAAAAAAATGTCCATCTTTAATTTTTGTTTTTATCAACTTTTAACAGTTTTCTTTATTAAAAAATATTAACTATTAAATCATCGTACGACGGGTTTTCTTTTAATTAAGAGTTATTTCGAAATACCTAGCTCTTTTTGGTATTTCACAAATTGTATATACAAAAGAAAAGAAATTAATAAGTAAACAACAATCTTTTTATATTTTTATGTTAACTATACATTTCAGCTTACAAATGAATGCTATTGTATTCAACGAAAAATCAGGATGACTTCTGCCATACTTTCTTAAAATCTGCATGTGCTGCTTCTAAGCTTGTTCACTGAATTGTTCTAACTCTTGTTCTCATTTCGAAATGCAGAATTCTTGAACATGGTGAAATATGGCATGGTGTTAACATATTATTATCTAATTCAATGAAATTCTGCCGGAATTGATCAATTGCTCTTTCAAAATCAAATGCCAAGTTATTACTAAAATATAACTTAACAACCAATTCTAAACTTGATAAACACTTGACATAATTTAAACAGTTAATTGAAGAAATGGAACGTAAAAGGTCAATTTTCGAAAACAATTAGCGACAGGAATTACCATTAAAAGAATCTCCACGAAGGGCTTCCCGTTGTACAGTGATGATCATTAAAATCGTGACCTCTGCATGCTATCCTCGCCCTTATTGACCAGCAGTGGAAACAACGGCTATCGTACGCCTATCGTCCCTCCACTCATATTGCCGCTAAGAGTTCCGGGTAGGGATGCGGAAATTTCAGACAAGAATTTTTTTTTTTGAAAGAAGTGCGGAAATTTCAGATAAGAATTTTTTTTTTTGAAAGAAGTGCGGAAATTTCATTATTTTTAATATGAAACTTTTCAGCGGGACATGACATGAAATTTCACAAAAAAAAAGAATGAAATTCCTTTGAAATTTCGACGAAATGTCAAAAAAATCTAAATCTCAAGTCACAGTTTTATTTAGAATTTTTTTTAATACAAGTGTAAATAATGTACAGTTGCGCAATTTAAAAAAGCATACAAGTCTTTAGGCTTTATTTTGCAATAATAGAAAAGTAAATCGATCTCTGTCTGATTAACATAAACATTGATAAAATTAAATCAGGTCACTTTCATTTTTAGGAGTCAAGAAAAAAAAACTGTATGGTGTTTTATTAACCCCAAATCTTTCGGATAAACTTCTTACTTACCACCCTTCTTCAATAACTATAAAGTTATTTGCGTTTTTCGGTAAACTTAAATGCGGCATGTTAATGTCGGTCTGTCACTTTGACAATGATTTTGACTTATAATTTTATAAAGCGAAAATAATTTCAAACACATTGCAAACAAAACCAAGTTCACAGCGACACGTTTTAAGTGTATTTTTAAATTCCGCAACTATACAACTGCGGACAGAAAATTTCGTACTGTCATTATACTGATATAAAAATATAGAACAATCTTTTAGTCTCATTTTGATTGATATGTGACGGAGATTTTAAGAAAGTGTGAGAGAGATATGAAGTTCCAAAAACTCATCCTCATTTTCCATCAAAATTTTTGAACCCCGTAAGATTCTACAATAGTATTCATTTGTAAGCTGAAATGTTGTACAGTTGGCATACAAATACAAAATGATTGTTGTTTGACTTTTAATTTCTTTATATACAATTTGTGAAATACATAGAAGAGCTAGGTATTTTTTAAATAAATCTTAATTAAAAAAAAAACTCGTCGTAAAAAGATTTAAAGGTTAATATTTTTTAGTAAAGAAGACTGTCAAAAATTGATAAAAACATAAATTAAACGTGGACATTTTTTTTCAAAGTAAAGATGTATTCAGACGAACCGTGCAAAGTCTGATAACTTATTCCGCAATATTTGCTCAATCATATTTGCGACTCTGAGAATCATAGAAAGTCATGTGAAGTACGTTTCGTAGAAAATCACGTTTTCAGTTCATCTCTACACAGAGACATTTATAAAAACAATAGTTCCTAGGGGAATAAATTTAAGATTAAAGTTAAACTGTGACTGAAATATCGGGCCATAGAAAATTATTATGAGGTAACTACAATTTTTTGGATTCATTGTTTTATTAGGAGAAGAAGAAGATAAAACTATAAACAAATAGCATTCAGAAAAAAAACCATAAACGAGAATCATTTTGAACCTGAAAATTTGACTTGCACCGCCATAATTCTCAGTACCCTATTTGTTTCTTTTCAGTAAAAACAAATATCACTTGCTTTTTTCTTGCTAACACTTTAATAGTATATCGCGCAACAAAACTGCAAAAAGCATATTACACACGAGAAGAAAAATAAAATAAATTAAAAAATATACAGTGATCGCCAAAAAGTTTACACCATATGGGAAAAATTTAAATTATAGAAAAGAATATCCTTCTTAAATATTTATAACAATATCTATAAACAGCAAGGAGAATTTCATCAATAAAATTTTTATTATTGATTCTTTTAAAAATACTTTTTGCGCCAATAGTTTGTGCATCTTCGGTAATATAAGCAGGACAGATCCGGTGAGTAATTGTTAGTGTGGCTAAAAATGGTACATATTTAAAAAACGAAAATTAAAAAAAAGTGTTATAATTTGGAATTGTTGGACATATTAGACAAAATTTTAGTAGGATCCGATACGTTTTAACAAAATGTGTCGCTTGGTATGCAGATAAAATTTTCTGCGGCATAATAGGTATTTCGAAAAAAAGAAGATTTATCATTTACTCAGTTTTGTTCAAGATGCGAAGCTGTAAATGGGCATTTGGTTTTTAACTCTTACGAGTAGTTGCCTTGCTCATTTATATCTTTAAAAAATATTTTAAAAAATCAAATTTGCTCTTGGGTTCTTAATTGTTGCAAGCAAAAGAAAAATATAAATCAATTTTTCACGTTTCTGGTGCAAGGATTTTTTTATATAAAATTTTGTGTTATAAATTTTGATTTCTTGATAATGCAATTCTAATAACCTCAATTTAAGGCAAGCAGACCGAAAATTGCAAAAATTGCATGCACTTTTTATTTTAGGTCCGTTTAATATCCAAACTTATAAAATTGAAGTTTTTCATGACAGTAAATATTTCATGGCTACTATGAAAATTATCGTTATAATAAGTTATTTTATTTTTCTAAGATATTAAATGTATTCTTAGGCTAAATTAGGCCCAGTTGTACAATGCCCGTTTAACTGTAAGCCAAAGCTCAAACAGTTAACAACAATTGTTGAAATAATCGTTGCCATGGGTTTAAGCTTCAGCTTAAATTTAAAGTGATATTATACAACTGGGCTTTAGGGTTATTAGAATAAATAAAAAGTGAGCAAATAAAAATCAGATTAGAGTAGGCGGTGCAATATCTATAATTAACTGAATTAATTAATGTAATACATTCATGGACTGTCAAATTTAATGAGTTTTTATTTAATCACAGACAACATTTTCTTTGCACCGCTTACTCTAATCTGATTTTCATTTGCTCACTGATTGTATCGATTCTGCTCGTACCTGTAGCAACCGTAAGATCTGAAAACCTATAACTCAATTATTAAAATATGGAATTTTGAAGTTCTGTGGAAGATATAATTTCTCCTAAGGTCTCTAGGATTAGCTGTAAGTCGTTGTGGTATTATCTTGGAGACTTACAAGAAATCGTATCATACTGAGAACTTCAAAATTCCACTTTTCAATAATTGAGTTAGTTTAATAACACTAGCCTGCGAAGGTTTGGCGGATGACTTCCCATTTGAATTGCTTTTTCATATTTTAGATTTATAGATTACCGATAACGATCTATTTAACTGTAATATTTTCAACTTTCGGACACTTCCGGTTATACCGGAAGTTGCTGTCAACTTTCTTATTTTAAATGGAACACCCCATTTTTTATTGCTTTTTTGAATTCCTCCCAGAATTCTAAACCAATTTTATACCACATAAGATACAAGAAAAATTGACTGTTTCCGAGTTATTTCAATTTTTTATTCAAAAATTCAATTTGCAGTACCTCGTTTATGATAGTGCCATTTTTATAAAACAAAATCCATGAAGTTAATTTTTGGCCTACAGTGGGCCACATTAATAGGCTTCCGGATTATATTCAATTTTATACTTAATTATTTACAGGGTAGTTAAAAAGTAACTCCAATTCGGACCAAGTTCATCTATCCAAAAGTAATTTTTTTTAAATAGAACACTCGGTATATTTTTATGCCATGTGATATAGAATTAAATGTTCTTTCGTTCTGTATTAGCATTCCCTATACCTATGCCTCACCGTTTACTTGCTATTGATGATTTTATCTCTGACATATCGATTTTTTCACTTTTCAGTATTATTCCTCAATAGTGTGCTATGAAAATAAAAGTAATTCTCATTTTTCAATTCATCAATCTAGTAACTGTCAAAAAATAGTTTAGCTATGGCTAACCACGACCGAGAATATTCAAACGCAGAGATCCTAAATGTATTTCTTATTTATGGCGAATGTGACAGAATTGTTAGCAGAACTTGTCGTGTGTTTAATGAGAGATATCCCCACTTACAACCAATGACTAGCACAAAGTTTAGAAAACTTCAATCAAATTTTCTAGAGCTTGGAATTCAAACAAAGAAAAGAAGCACCAAAATTGTTACAGACGATGAGGACAATAACGTAAATGTTTTAGCATATTTCCATGCAACACCGCATGCTTCAATAAGATCCGCTTCAGAAGACCTGGGACTGTGTTACTCGTCTATTCAGAGAATTCTTGAAAAACATAAAATGCATGTCTATTCCATTTTAAATGTGCAAGCTTTTCGCCCTGGCGACGAAATACGGCGTGTACAATTTTGCGAGGCAATGTTAATCAAAATTCAGGAGGATCAGAATTTTTTGAAAAACATTATTTGGACAGACGAATCAAAATTCAGCAGGGAGGGAGTTACAAATAGAAGAAACTTGCACTTTTGGGCCCAACAAAATCCGAAATTGATACGTGACGCAAATTTTCAAGATAATTTTAGTTTCAATGTTTTTTCTTTAATTATGGATAACCGTATTTGTTTCGAAATTTACGATGAAAATTTGAATTCAAATAAATATCTGGAAATTATAAGGGGAATTGTATCAAATTTCTTGGATGATTAATGTTTTAAATAAATGTTGGTATCAAATGGATGGAGCTCCGGCACATTCCAGCTACGAAGTACATCGCGAACTAAGTAACATATTTGAAGATCGCTGGTTTGGACGATTCGGTCCAATTCCATGGCCCCCCAGGTCTCCCGATTTGTCACCACTTGACTTTTTCCTATGGGGAACCATTAAAAACAAAGTGTATTCAACTCCTGTAAATACCAAGGAACAACTGTTATATCGAGTTAGAGCTGCTTTTGCTGAGCTAGATGTACAGATGATTACAAAATCTACAACCGAAGAAGTTAATAAAAGAATTTTATTGTGTCTAGATAATAACGGAGGTCACATAAAACAACTGTTATAAATGAGACCAAATGTGTCGGTATTATAATTCGTTATTGATTTAGTTATGTTTTAAATTGAAATATCCTTGCTTTTGAGCGGCAGTTGGTTTTACTATTTTTGTGTTCAATGATATTATTATTGCCAGAAACCGTATATGTAACAAAACAACTTGTACAACAATTTTTGACTTCATGAATGCACGTACAAGTTTACACAGTACAAATTCTGTACAACACTTTTTTGAACACGACTATACACTTAATAAATTTATGTTTAAATATTTTTCTTGGATTTTGAGAGTGAACCTAGCTTAGTTGAAACTTAAGCTAGAAATTAATTAAGAAAAACACTTCTTTTTTTATTTTCATAGCACACTATTGAGAAATAATACTGAAAAGTGAAAAAATCAATATGTTAAAGATAAAATCATCAATAGCAAATAAACGGTGAGACATAGGTATAGGGAATGCTAATACAGAACGAAAGAAAATTTAATTCTATATCACATGGCATAAAAATATACCGGGCGTTCTATTTAAAAAAAATTACTTTTGGATAGTTGAACTTGGTCCGAATTGGAGTTACTTTTTAACTACCCTCTAAATAATTAAGTATAAAATTGAATATAATCTGGAAGCTTATTAATGTGGCCTTCTGTAGGCCAAAAATTAACTTCATGGATTTTGTTTTATAAAAATGGCACTATCATAAACGAGGTACTGCAAATTGAATTTTTGAATAAAAAATTGAAATAACTCGGAAACAGTCAATTTTTCTTGTATCTTATGTGGTATAAAATTGGTTTAGAATTCTGGGAGGAATTCAAAAAAGCAATAAAAAATGGGGTGTTCCATTTAAAATAAGAAAGTTGACAGCAACTTCCGGTATAACCGAAAGTGTCCGAAAGTTGAAAATATTACAGTTAAATAGATCGTTATCGGTAATCTATAAATCCAAAATATGAAAAAGCAATTCAAATAGGAAGTCCGTAAACTTTTAATGAACGGGTTGTCTGAATCACCCTGTACAATATTTCAAAGTACGTTTTTCAAACAAATTTTCGAGAAACTGACTGTTTTTTTCCCTTTTATCGGCAAGGTATCGGCTTGCGTAATACTCCTTGTAACTTAGGTTCTAACTACTAAGGTCATATGGCCAACCATACTAGAATTTAGCCGAATCACTGTGTATTTCGAGAAAATGAATTTTTTTATACAGAATGTATATGTATATGTAATCAAAAAACTTAAATTTATGTGTTGTTTCTGAAGGTGCTCGAACAGTAAAATTTTTTGTGAAGAATACTTTTTTTGCGTAAACGTTACTTTGATATGTGCAATATGAAACTAAGAAATTTGAATTTTATGGACAGACTGTAGTTAAAAATTTAAATTTAACCATTGTTTCTGAAGTTTCTTGAAAAGCAGAACTTTTTGTAAAGAATAACTTTTTTACATAAAATTGATATTAAAAAAGTTTTTTCCTCTTGTCAACTCGATCCGGGGACAATTGTATACAGTAAAGTCTGGTTATATTATAACGAATCCAAAAAATGCACCAAAACAGGTTCCTTATATCCAAAGTTTGCTATAACCGATAAATAAATACAAAGCATGTATTTAATAGGTTTTTTAATTGCTCGAAATATAGTACGTTATAACCAAGAGTTCATTTCAAATGGGTTCAATATAGCCGACCTTCACAGTAATTTCATTTTTTTTTTAAACCTGACGCGATAGAAAAAAACTAATAACAGATTCTTCTTTACAATGCCAAAATCATTAAAAAACACCCATTTTATCTCATCCGCAAAAAAAAAATATTTTTTTCGCAGACTAGTGTAATGAGAAAATTATTCGCCTTCAATTATGTAATCATTTTATTGTAACAGGTCGTTCAGCGTGGCATCAGGTGTTTTTTAATTAACTGCAATAAAAGGGCATAACCCCTTGAAGAGACATCATGTGACCTACTGATATTTAAAGGAATAAAAAATTTTACGATCGTTTAAGTGAGTTGAATTTAGTGACCTGCTGCATATTTCATTTGTACAAGTCGTCGCATCCGTTCATTATTTGGTAACTATTGTTATACACATATTTAAGCCAAAGGTGGGTCAAACATGAAATAAACAAGTTATCTATAAATAAAATTATCACTAGGAAAATACAGCTTTGTCTTGGTGGGGTTACACCGAGAGAATTTTGTTATTGAAAAGAGTTCAAAACCTCCAGTCTCCTTACTGCGGTTAAGTGCTGACAGTGACTCGCATAACGTCTAATCGAATGACTGCTCAATTTGTTATATATTATTGTGATACTAATTTAAAAATCTCTGCCGATAAGGTAAGGCGATTAATTTTTTGTTATCGCGATCTTCATCTTTTTCGCAATAAAAAAAAAATTTACACTTATTAACACCAGCTGTAATATCCAGCGTTTCCTAATTTCATTAATTTTCAAGACTTTAGTTTTTTTAGTTTTCTATGAAATATTATTTATTTTATTGTTAATAAAATTATTTCATTTCAATTTTCTGTCCTAAATATTTTATTATTTTATGAAATATTATTTTATTTGCCAAGATCGTCGGTTCAGAACTGATTGATAACGACTGACAACAAAATGTAACATATTTCAATATTTGTATTTCAAATTCTTGAGCAACAATCAGAAAATATCAATAATGTGCACAAAGACTTACAAGATTTAGGTTTATCTGAGTACGAGGCCGAATTTTCAGAAAAAAGACAATTCGATAATTAAGTCACTAAAAACTCGCAACACACCAAATTCAACTATGTATGTAGTAAGGTTCAGTTTCGCACAGTCATATTGCTTTTCGGAAGGATACTTTTGTCAACCAGTGTACATAAATACGAACTTACTTAGACAAAATCTTTACTGCTTTGTGCGCAAATTATTTCCTATTATTAAACGTACTTTTGTCCTCTTTCGCAATTTAAATTTTGAACATTTCTCGTTTGTGAAATTAGAAGACATAAAATTAACTCTGTTTCTTGATTAACTTCTTAATTACCTTCATATGGCAATAAAATTAAAACCGCTCGTATTCTTGAATACCTATGAAATTGTGTCTGATTTTGAACATAAATGTTTTCTCCCTGTAATTAAAATGGTAAAATTATCAATCAACATTTATATTTTTTAAGATTGATTTTTTTAGTGTAAAAATTTCAAGTATAATTTCAATTTCAAATCTTAAGAAAAACACGTTCTCAATTGGAGATATTCGCACTACGTTATAATTGCAAAGCCTACAAAAATTAGTGAAAACAAGATTATTATTAAATAAATTCATCGATTTTGTTGGCATCACTGATAATTTGCTGCGTTAGTTTTCTTTAATACCTAATTAACTAAAAAATTGGGTCGCCGATTGGCGCAGCGGTAGCCTAGCCGACTTTGCAAGTCGTGTCTCTCGGCGGCGCAGGTTCGAATCCTGCTATTAACCATGGATGTTTGTGGTGTTTATGACTTTGACCCAGCTATAAAAATCTTCGTGACTGTCTGGAATGGCTTATATGCCGAAAGACAATAATTGCAGCATTGCTGCGCAAAGCAAAACAAACAAACAACTAAAAAATTTCATGAGCGAGACATCGTGTAGGAATCTTAATAGCGTTTTCCACTGGCTGCACTAGTGTGCACTGAGTGTATTTTCATCTCGGTTCAGCTTTATGTAATAAAACGAGATAGAGATATCCTGAGTGCACACCGGTGCAGCCAGTGGAAAACGCTATAAGATTAATTGAGAAAGTGATTTGCAATAACCAATAAATCCACTCTTGCATTTGTGTTTTACATGATTTATAGTAAATTTAATAATGTTCTGTCGATATCTAAGGTTGGTTTTACACAAAGCCGATATTTCCCATTTAAAATCCCCTTAAAATTCCAGCAATTCATGCGAAAAGCCGAAAACTCGATAAATCCATGTTTAAATGTACCACATATACTGAGAAAATAATTCTTTGTAGTTAATGAATATGCTTTATTAAAGTATGTTCTTGTGTCTTGTCTGATGAAAATTGTATCACAAATTCTTTAAAACGAACACTGAAAACGCGC
Organism: Dorcus parallelipipedus; assembly: GCA_958336345.1. Lineage (NCBI taxonomy): Eukaryota > Metazoa > Arthropoda > Insecta > Coleoptera > Lucanidae > Dorcus > Dorcus parallelipipedus. The sequence goes on from OY284481.1 coordinate 43,434,270, forward strand.
ACTACCACTTAACGTTTCGCTACCGTTTGACAGCTTCGTCAGAAGTGAAAAAGTATGAACAAGGTTGTCATATGTATTTTTTGTTTGAAGTTTGTTTCATATTATTGTAGGTTTTTGAATTTTGTAGATATTTAACACGATTTTTAATTATTAAGATAAGATAAGATTTATTGGATAAGAATTTTGAACAAGGTTCTTCTTTATTAAATTTAAATTGTCATAAATGAAAAGTTTATCTGAAAATAAAACAGTTTGATCTGTTAAGGAAATAATTGTTGCAATTTTATAGTTTTTGGATGTGTACGAGTGAAAATTAATAAAAAGTAAACAAATAAATGTCAGATTAGAGTAGGCGGTGCAATGTCTGTGATTAACTGAATTAATTAATGTAATACATTCATAGACTATCAAATTTATTCACTTTTTATTTAATCACAGACACATTTTCTCTCTTTGTTTTACAGTAAATTGTAATCTATTATGGATAGAGTTAAATCTACGTAAAACAAAATCTACTTGATCTGAAAGCAAAATCGATAAAATATCATCTACATAACGAAAATATGAAGTTAAATTGAAAGGTGAAAAGTTAATGACACTTTTTCCTAGTTCCTGCATGACAATTTCAGCTAAAACTGAAAATATTTCTTTCAGTAGTAACAAAGATATACAGGCTGTCCACCGAGTGCCGCGGTCTTCTCTACTGTCTATAGTATATAAGAAAAAAAAAATTCAAACGAGCTAAAATGTAACTCAGTCAGCTCTACTTCATAAAATTATTTTTGGCTATACAGAGTGTTCAGTAACTGAGAGCCATACCAAAATTAGGAAGTTTGTGAAGAAGTACTGTCTGAAGATGGCCTTCTGCTGAGGCCGAAATATATGTCCTAACTAATATAGACCACTTCCAAATTTTGGCTTTTAGTAACCTAAGACAAATCCCAACTTTGCTAATTTGTATTACGTACTAGTTACTAACGTCTTATGGAGATTCATACCAAACTTAAGAAATTTATCTCTTTCTATTTTGTATTTTCAGTGGAATAAATATTATCTCATTAAAATATATTGTATTTGTGTTAAAAAAGAGCTATTATTCACATGAAAATAATAAGTTATCCCGAAAGGGTACCCGGATTACATGGGTAACTTTTTTTATTCGAAGAGATAGAGAGATGGTTACATTAGTAAAAAGGTGCGGGTTCAAGAGCTCATTGAGAATACATTTTCAAATTTTACTTGTCATGGCCAACTTGGTTAAAATAAAAAAAAAAATTTCATAATTTCTTTTATTTGCCGTAACTTTTTCGTTACTTAGGATATTTAGATGTACAGTATGATTTGTACGGTAATTTAAATATTATTATTGGCAAAACAAAACCAAACTCAATTACAAAAATAATCAAAAATATTAAATCACTCAAATAAGCCACCATTGTTTGCAATGCAAAGTTGGCACCGTTTCTGAACACTACTAATGACTTTACGGATAGTATTGCCATCAATACTGTTAAGTGCCTCAAGTAATGCAAATTAATTCAAACCGCATCTAACTATCTTAAGTAAAAAAAAGTTACGGTCAATAAAAGAAATTATGGGATTTTGTTTTTTTTTTTAATTTTAAGAAAGATGGCCATAACAAGTACAATTTGAAAGTGGATTCTTAATGAGTTATCGAAGCTGCACCTTTTTGCTAATTTAACCGTCTCTCTATCTCTTCAAATACCCATGTTACCTATGTTGTCCCTACGAAATCCGGGCACCCTATACAGCGTGTCCACCGTCCACCGAGTGCCGCGGTCTTCTCTACCGTCTACAGTATATAAAATAGAAAAAAATTTCGAACGAGCTAAGATGTAACTCAGTCAGCTCTACTTCATAAAATTATTTTTGGCTATACAGAGTGTTTAGTAACTGAGAGCCATACCAAAGTTATATTTTTTTAAATGGAACACCCAGTATATTTTTACATATTTCGAAAGTACTCATAACGAATAGGTAATAACCAAATCCTTAGGAAGTTTTACTTAAGAATTTGTAAGATATTGATGTTTAAGTGTAAAAAATTGCCATAATATGAGTGCTTATATCTTTGTTATTTATTTACATTTCGTCTTGAATTCTTGTAGGTACTCAACACAATATCTTTTCTACAGAAATTTCAAAACAGCTTCGGTCTATCAGTTATTACGTGTACAGGGTGTTGAGTTTTGCGGAAGATAATTTTTCTCAAAATTTTCAAATGGAACACCCAGTATATCTATACTCTCATGAAACACTGTTTTAATAAGCTTTCATAAAACGTCAAATGTATTTGTCTAAACTGAAGAAGTCGTGAGACAAAAATTAATAATTTTTCTTTCTTTCAATATTGACGTTATTTAGTCTTTCCGACCGGTTCTTCTGTTTTGATTTGCTGATAAATCAATGAATATGTTTTATTTTTTGTTAGTAACCTAAGACAAATCCCAACTTTGCTAATTTGTATTACAAATTTCTTAACTATAAAGTTTCTTTTTTCTCAGTGTATTAACAAATCTGTATTATTAAAAGAAAAACTTTACTGTGTTTCTTTTAAGATTTTATTAGAAATAACAATAATAATGTTTTCAGTTTTTTTATTCTACAAGTACAAAAACAATAGTTTTTACAAGTTACAGGCTTTTTTTATGAAACTGAAAAAAAAATTTTCTAAATGGAGTTGGTATTTTTCAAACTATTCTTATGTATATTCATAATACATATTGTATTGAAATAAAAAGTTAAAAACGGTCTGAAATATGAAAATGGAATATGATAAGTTCCAATTGATTTTCATGCAAAAATTGATAAATCCAAACATTTTTCTTAAAAAAAGCAGTATGACAAATTCATTTAAATTTTGGGGCCTACATCGTCACTCCCAAAGACATTGTATACCAAATACAAAATTTGAATGTCTTTATGCGATTGGTGGTTAAACGTTTCTATCATTTTCCCACGAATTATGAAAATTGAATTTATCGATTTTTGTATGTCACCTCCTCAATTGATTTAATTTATTTTTGATAATTTAAATCAGGACTCTAAATTATTAAATAAAAAATAAATTTTGTTGCATACGTATAACTACAAAAGGTTATACAAAAGAAATAAGAAAGCAAATAGCAACATTTTCTAATAAATTATGAATAAACATTAATGTACTATGACAGACATCTTACTACATTTTTCTATCGTGGTTTTGTTTGTAACTCTATAGGTATATAGAACATCTTCAAAAAATGCTACTAAAGAGTAATCCGTCCCGTTTGACTGCTTCTGTTGCTATACTACCGCTCATAGGTATTTACCCACCTCTATTTTGATTCATAGTTTGAACAAGAATTTTTTTTTCTGCAAATGATATTAAATATACACTAATATACCAGGTGTCCCAAAACCCTCGTTTGAGACAAAAACAGTATATAGAGAGGCTCAGAAGAAACAACTTTTTTCAATACTTTTTTTTTCCAAAAGTCAATAATAAAGGAATTATAAGCTCTGAAAGAGGGTTGGAAAATATTGTTCTTTTAGCAATATCTTCTGGATCCTTAAAGTTATGAAACTAACCTTTTAAATTCAGGTATAAGGCACCTAACTACGCATTTACAACTTACTTGTTAGATCCTCTCTCCTTTTTAAAGGATAGATTTAGGGGGTGACTTTTCAGTATTTTATTGACTTTTGGAAAAAAAAGTATTGAAAAAGTTGTTTCTTTTGCGCCTCTCTATATACCTATATATACTATATATAGTTAATGCAATATCTTATCTACAGAAATACCAGAACAGCTTCGATTTATCAGTTATTATGTGTACAGGGTGTCAAGTTTTGCAAAAGATAATTTTTCTCAAAATTTTCAAATGGAACACCCAGTATATCTAAGCTTTCATGAAACACTGTTTTAATAAGCTTTTATAAAACGCCAAATGTATTTTCGTGAACTGAAGAAACAGCGAGATAAAAATATTTTTTTCTTTCTTTCAATATTTATTTAGCATTTCGGACCGGTTCTTATGTTTTGATTTGCTCATAAATCAATTAATATGTTTTATTTTTTGTTGAAAATAATTGAATATGTTCCTGTTAAACTAATTCCTATTTTTCTTTATTTTGAAAGTACATATTTAAATAACGTTATTTTAATAACAGTTTTACTGTATTTATTAATGTTTCACGGCATTTCGAAACTTTCTTTCAATCTTTAAAAAACTCTATAATCCGGATGCCTTCTCATAGGATAATGCTGCGAATATAATCTTTTTCGCCTAGTATATGTGAAAGTAACTCATTTTAATCCTAAAAAATGTGACGGAAAGTAATGTTTATCTGCCCCTGGGCTGCTAAACTCATAACAACACGATTTTATAGTTCGTAAGCTAGAGACACAATTGACTTTCATTTGCGCGCTTTGACATTTCACAGAATTTTTCATTCAACGTGAGTTTTAAACAAAGTTTTATTTTGGTTTAATATCCTACTAGGCGAAAAACAGTTGTGTGTCACACATGCAGAAACGCATTAGCAGCCCTTAGCTATGAGCTGCTAATGTTCACTTTCTGCCCTTGTGACACAATATACTATAATGCCAAAAGATAGTTTTGGTTGCTTTTTCCTAGTAGGTATGTTATATCACGTAACTCTTCATTATTAAAATGGATTTTGTTACAATAAAAAATACAAAACTGTAAAAATAATGTTATCTACTAATCTGAATAATTCTGTCAATTCAAAATTCATAGCAAGAGATTAAGAGGGACAAGAGGATTGAAATATTTATTTGACCATCCGCCGCAATTTACTATAAATATTTTGGGGAGAAACCTGCGGAATGGATTAAGACCCAACCATCGCCGCAATTTACATCTGCCCTTATATACAGGTGAGTTTTTAAGCGCCCCTTCTTCCAGAGCTCATTTGTAGAACAATTTTTTTTCTTTTACAAAGACATTCCACCTACTGAGGAACTATAACCTAAAATTATTTTGATACATACAGAGAATTACGTAAAAAATAACAGCATACAGCAAGATTTTTTTTAATGAAACACCCTGTGCATTTTCTTATAGAAAGACATAACACTTGATCCTCTAAACAGTAGCAAATAAAATATTTATATTTACATATTTAACCAACTAAGAGTAAATTAATATTTTGTTGAAAACGATCTGCTTTTTTACTTCTCTCGAAATACTTACTTATTGTAAACATATTGTTTGTCGTACAGCAATAAAAATCGGTAGTGTTATTAAAGTATAAGGAATAACCTAGATGTATAAATTCTTTTAGTTTTATTTGTTTTTTCAAATGTTCAAGCCTGTGCAATTGTCACATTTTCCAACTGCCATTATTCATTTTTTTAAAAGCGACCCCCTCTATCTCTTTTTACGAATAGACAATAGGCGTTTACAAAATTCACCCGGTTGGTAACCGGGTTAGAAGTGTGAGAGAGAACATTAAGAGACTTAGCGCATGTAAGAGTGAGAAAAATAGAGTACGGTGTATCCACCGGGTTAATTTTCGTAAATGCCTAGTGTTTATGTTCCTCTTCAATCCTGTTATAGGTTTTCTGTATCTAATCCTTACAGTTTTTTTGCTGTAATAAACTTTTCGCATTTTTACTCTAAAATCAATATTAATAAGTTATTTAATGTACCGTATTTTAATTTCTTTAACACAGCGCCCTGTATTTTATAAAATAGAAGGATAATATCAAGGTACATGTACCAAATAACGTCATACTATTACAATTTAATTGAACCTGGCACCTAAACCATTTTCAAAATATTTTAAATTCTAATCTAACTGAATCTATAGACATAATAGAACAGTACAAAGAGCAAATTATATGCGTTTGACATTATTAACTTTTAGAAAATGAGATTTTTGTGTGAACGTTCTATTAGCATTATTGTACACGCATGGTGTAATTGGAAACGTGGCGTTATTTGGCTCACATATCTTATACAGTGATCGACAGAAACACGTATGGGTAACATTTTTATTATTGATCTCTCAGAAAAAATTATTCTTTATGAAAGTCCCTGCATCTTGCCAAATTCAAAATGCACATACAGGGATATCCATATAAACCGTTCGTTAAAAGTTTTCAAGGTTGCAGTTCACGTAGATATTTGAAATTTAAGGAGCAAGGGTTTTCGTAGAGATCTCTTTAAATAAAATAAAATTGTCTTTGTATCACTTCCGGTTGTACAGGAAGTCGCTATCAACTCGCTTATTTTAAATGGAATGCTATATTTTTTATCACGTTTTTGAATTCTACATGTAAAAATATGTTAAATTGCAATACATTTCCCTATCTCTAAAATGCATCATTTTTGAGATATTTTTAATTTTCTTAGAAATTTGGATTCTGCAATCTGATTTTCAAAAAATTATAATACAGCTGTTATCGAAGCAATTTTATTTGTAATAGCTAATATTGTAGTTGAAGCTTTAAGGTTCTTAAAAATTCCATCAGCATAATCTATTAAGCTACAAGGTGTCTAAAACACACCGCTCCACTCGAAGATATTCAAACACAGAAAAGTACTTTTTTTCAAATGGAATGACCGATATTTTAATGCACCATTGTATGTGGAATCAAATGCTGCGTCGAACTGTACTAGCATTCCCTATACCTAACTTTAACAGTTTTTGAGTTATGAAACATTTTCGATTTAATTCATAGAAAATTACAATTTTAATAGGTCAAATATTTTTAATTTTATTAAGATAGCATGGAAATTATAACAACGATTACTATTACTACAAATTTTGTAGTCAACCAAAGAAAATAGAATTTGGCAAGTGGAAATTCACAAATTTTAATAGTTCTTTAATCATCCTTCTCTTAGGACGCTTGTGATCTTATAAAACGAAAAAGTATGAATTTCATTACTTTAAATTGAAGAATAAAATAGCTGCTAGTTTGCAATTCTCTGGATTAGCGTGAAAGTATTTTAAAACCATTGTCTAATTATCTTCGTTATTTGTTACTGATCTTCGTACATTTTATTTTTCCAAATTATATAAAGTTAGGTTCAAACTTTCCAAACTGTGTTTTATTCATAGGAGACAAGAGACATTTGATTGAACACACATTCTCTGCTCTGAACAATTTTAGATCATACTTCATGAATTTAAAAATAGATTTAAAATATCAGCGTTTGAATAATTTTGATTTTGATTCTCAAATTTTTCTTGCTTTTGCTTAAAATTTGTAGTAACAGGAAACGTTAAATGCAATTGTTTGTTGTTTTCATAACTATATCAACAAAATTAGAAATATTTAACCTAATAAATGTCAATTTTTGTGTATTAAACCAAAAATATCTTATAACTGAAAAACTGTTAAAGTTAGGTATAGCGAATGCTAGTATAGTTCGACACAGCATTTAATTCCACATACGATGGTATATTAAAATATTGGTCGTTCCATTTGAAAAAAAGTATTTTTCTGTGTTTGAATATCTTCGAGGGGAGCGGCGCGTTTTAGACATCCTGTAGCTTAATAGATTATGCTTATGGAATTTTTAAGAACCTTAAAGCTTCAACTACAATATCAGCTATTACAAATTAAATTGCTTCGATCAAAGCTGTGTTATAATTTTTTGAAAATCAGATTGCAGAATCCAAATTTTTAAGAAATTTCAAAATATCTCAAAAATGATGCATTTTAGAGATAGGGAAATGTATTGCAACTTAAAATATTTTTACATGTAGAATTCAAAAACGTGATAAAAAATATAGCATTCCATTTAAAATAAGCGAGTTGATAGCGACTTCCGGTACAACCGGAAGTGGTACAAAGACAATTTTATTTTATTTAAAGAGATCTCTACGGAAAACCCTTGCTCCTTAAATTTCAAATATCTACGTGAACTGCAACCTTGAAAACTTTTAACGAACGGTTTATGTGGATATCCCTGTATAAAAATTTGAATACCTCTTGTGATATACCAATTTCAAATATTTTGATCTCCCCGAGAGAGGTATCAAAATTTTGATATATGCATTTTGAGTTTGGGAAGATGCAGCGGCTTTCATAAAGAATAATTTTTTTCTGAGAAATCAACAATAAAAAATATTCCCATATGTGTCCAACTTTCTGCCGGTCACTGTATGTAATAAATTTATCATATCGAGAAACGCCGACATAGATTTTAAAAAGCGGTTTCGGTTTCGTAAACAAATTGTGATGGACATTTTACATAATTTTGACCATCGCATAAGTCCCATGAGGCCATGAGTAACCGCATTAAATTAAGTTGATTCTTTTTCCCAACTTCTGTTAACTGTACGATTTTATGTCACTAGTACTTTCCAAAATTGTATTGGAGATAACAAAAATATCTCACAATCATCTGTGTGCCGAATAATTAAAAAATCAACATTACAAATTGCTGCGGTGGGTCGAAGAGTAATGATGATTTCGGATAATCAAATCTTGCACACATGTTCGAAATTTTATAAACAGCAAATTTTCCTCATGTTGTGGGTTATCTCAGTTCATGCTTCAGTCTTTTTTTTAACGATCCGCACCAGACTTTTATTTCAATAAAATTCTTCTTTCTGTATCAAATCAGAAAACAGAAATTGAGAAAGACGTTCGGGCAAGACATCTCTATCAGTGTTGCAGACTTAACCAATTCATTGTTATATCTTAAAGTATACGAATACTTACGAGCCTATAAATTGGATAAGAGTACTCTTCAAATCAGTGTACACTCCACACGTTTTTCTAATTGCATACTTTTTATTCATCTCTGGCTGTCACTCTTGGCAAAAATAAAACTGACGCATTTTTGCAATATTGCCAAAACGTCGTCTAATTTATAAATGTAAATCAGATTATTTACTCCCCTATTCTGTAACTCATAACGACATCATTAGATACCGATAATCGTTGAGTGACATATTTTGACCAATAAGTACATAGAAATGCGTTATATCTAAGCACTGATTGGTCAAAATGTACCACCTAATGATGCCGTTATGAGTTACAGAATAGGGGGCTTAGGGGGTCATTCTAATCGGATTTGCAACCTAGCAACGGTGGTGCCTCCTTAGCAACTGGTAAGAAGCTGCAATCTCGGCAATGTTCGGTGGTAACAAGATACAACGTTGTACAGTCTCGATAATGCTCGGCAATAAGATCATACCAAGTTGTAACTTGCAACCCCAACAAGAACGACCCCCTTAGAGGCTATCGCAGAAGTTCCCGGAATTTTTTTTAATATTTCAACATTCTATAACAGCCATGTAAATCAATAAACTAACAACAAGTTCAAAGAATAAAACACTTTTTTGTAAAATCGGATCAAAATGAAGTCATTTATACAATCCACCACAATACTGTCCACCAAGCAAAAATATTCAAAAAGAAACTTTTGAACACTACTTCAATAGTCTTGGCCACTGATTTGTTGCAGGAGGTGACTATAATGCCAAACATCCCTATCGGGGATCCAGATTACAAACCCCTAGAGGTAGACAACTTTTCAATACTCTGAAATCAAATAAGCTTTCGTTTTTTTCATCCGGCGAACCAACATATTGGCCTACCGACAGAGAAAAGACACCTGACTTGCTCGATTTTTGTATAACAAAGGGTTTTTCCACAAACCAAGCAACAGTAACTTCCAGTTTTGACTTAAACTCCGACCACTCACCTATAATAATCAACATGCATACTGAACCTACTTACACAACCAAAACTATGTAGCACCAAAATTGATTGGAATCTATTTCGAAATATATTGATTGAACAATTATCACTAAGCATACAATTACAACATCCTGATCAAATCGACGAAGCTGTTGAGTACTTAATCAACAATATTCAAAATGCTGCATGGCAAGCTATACCAACAACAACACCTATGGAGCAAAAATACCAATGACTCTCCTCAATCAGAGAGAAAATCACTGAGAAGAGAAAACTCAGGAAAAAATGGCAAGAAACTAGACATCCAGATGACAAAACCAGATTAAACATTGTTGTTAAACAATTGAAACACCTACTACAGCGACACAGGGACAACGACCTATAAAATGTTCTTCAAAGTCTCAGTTCAACAAAAGACACAAATTACTCGCTTTGGAAGGTTGCAAAGAAAACCAAATTACAACAAACAGCAATCCCTACAATCAAAACATTTGAAGGCAACTGGGCCAGAACTGAAGTCGAAGAAGCTGACACATTTGCTAAACATCTAGAAGACGTATTCACTCCGTACAATAGTGACATCCCGCTAGCAGATGAGTCTACCGATCATGAAATTTAAAGTCAAAGAGATCAGAAAAGAATTAGTAACAAACTTGAACCCTAAAAAGGCACCTGGATATGACTTAATAACGGCTGAAATACTCAAACAGTTACCTGTAGTAGCAATCAAGCTGATCACAATAATATTCAACGCTGTGCTTAGGCTGGGTCACTATCCACCGCAATGGAAAGTAGCCCAGATCATTAGCAAATTGCCAACAATCTCAAAGCTATTTGAAAAGCTATTCTTACAAAAGCTCAAGCCTCACTTAGAGGAAAACAAGTTAGTTCCTGCACATCAGTTCGGTTTCAGAGTACAGCACTCCACAACTGAACAAACACACCGTGTAGTAACAAAAATACGCCATGACCTAGAAAGTAAGAGATACTGTTCGGATGTATATATGAACATCTCCCAAGCCTTTGATAAGGTGTGGCATCTTGGGCTTCTATATAAAATCCTTCCACTTCCTCATACTTATTATCAAATCATTCAATCATACTTAACAAATAGACTCTTTCAAGATAAATGTAAAGACGTGACGCCCTGCTTACACCCAATATCTTCCGGAGTGCCACAAGGAAGCGTCCTGGGACCTGTATTATACTTAATATATAAGTTTGATTTACCAAAAAAAAAATAGGAGTACATGGTTATTAAAAAAAAATTATACAATAATTTGCGGGCGTAAATAGTGCCTTTTGCGCCCTAAAACCTAAGAAACCAACATGTTTATTTGCATCAGATTAGCAACCAACAACTAAATTTCTGAGAACGAATCGTGCCATTTATTTTTCAAAGCTTTAAGGTGGATTTAATAGTATATTACATAACGAGAGTTGTAAATAGCAAAATACGCACGGTGGAAAACTTGCGCATGAGCCGCGCAGCGGCGAATGCAAGTAATTCCACAAGTTGCTACCTACCTGCGAAGATAGGCAGTAGTTTTACATCGGGTTGAACTTCTCCGATGTTGCCAGCCAGCTGCAATGGGACGGGGGGTTCAATTCCAAAACGCGCAGGCCAATATCAAAAATAGGCGCCACTTAATTTTTTTGAAAATGAGGGGAAATGAAAATTAAGAAAACCCGCTACATCTAGAACACTTTAGTTTACTCAACCACAAAAATATGTATATATAAACAAATAAGTAATACACTGACAACAACAAAAAAAAATAATGAGTTTACAACATATTTAAATCACAAATTATACAAGAGATTACAATCATCGGTTAACTGTACGTGACAACGTTCGTCTACTTATATCTGGTTTAAATTTACACCGGAGTGTACGCAATAAGGTGCGTGTTTAATTGCGGCAAAATCAAAGAAAAGAGTCGGCAATTCAAATCGCGAATCAACGCTCGGAACTATCAAAAAAAATTATAACGCTCCAACCTTTATTCCGTCGGTGTCCGATTAGTTTGTCGGCGTCTGTGTAGAAATGCCGCCGCGGCCCCTTTGGAGTGTGCCGACTGCCGCGTAGAGAGGCGGGGGAGGGAACTTCCGATGTCGCAATTCGCAGTGCACCTGCACAATCCGGAAAAACGTAATCCAACCAAACTAACTCTTGCTAAAAGTCCGCAATAAAAGCCTATAAGCGAAAAGAAAACGAACGTAAGGGCCAGATCGAGAAACGCAATTCGCATTGACTTACCCGGATTATTAACCGGACTGCCATAAGTCGCTGTATAGATGCGGCTTTCCCGTTGTCGACTGGGCCAAACAAATTCGGCAAAAGCCGTTCACATGCACTTTCACCCTCTTTGGTGAAACGGGCACAACCAAGCGATAACAAAAGAACAAACGTGCGGCCCAGGAAACGGATAAAACTTTAATGAGACGGTGGCGTACTTCTCGATCGGTGGAAAAGAACAGAAAGCTACCAGAGAGAGAGAGAGAGAGACACGTTCAATTTTACCATTGGCGGAATTTTCCTAGCAACTGGGAGAACCAATCAGCTCAATGTGTACAACGACGTGGTTTCCAAGAAACCATCCGGCACGTCGAATTTCGCCTATACAGGGCGTGTTCGGAACAGTAATGAAAACTGAGCAGTGACAATGCATATACAGGGTGTATTCGAAACAGAAATGAAAAATGAACTGTAACACATTAGATACCGATAATCGTTGAGTGACATATTTTGACTAATAAGTACATAGAAATGCGTTATATGTAAGCACTGATTGGTCAAAATGTACCGCCTAATGATGCCGTTATGAGTTACAGAATAGGGGGCTTAGGGGGTCATTCTAATCGGATTTGCAACCTAGCAACGGTGGTACCTCCTTAGCAACTGGTAAGAAGCTGCAATCTCGGCAATGTTCGGTGGTAACAAGATACAACGTTGTACAGTCTCGATAATGCTCGGCAATAAGTTGTAACTTGCGACCCCAATAAGAATGACCCCCTTAGAGGCTATCGCAGAAGTTCCCGGAATTTTTTTTAATATTTCAACATTCTATAACAGCCATGTAAATCAATAAACTAACAACAAGTTCGAAGAATAAAACACTTTTTTGTAAAATCGGATCAAAATGAAGTCATTTATACAATCCACCACAATACTGTCCACCAAGCAAAAATATTCAAAAAGAAACTTTTGAACACTACTTCAATAGCCTTGGCCACTGATTTGTTGCAGGAGGTGACTATAATGCCAAACATCCCTATTGGGGGTCCAGATTACAAACTTCTAGAGGTAGATAAATTTTCAATACTCTGAAATCAAATAAGCTTTCGTTTTTTTCATCCGGCGAACCAACGTATTAGCCTACCGACAGAGAAAAGACACCTGACTTGCTCGATTTTTGTGTAACACAGGGTTTTTCCACAAACCAAGCAACAGTAACTTCCAGTTTTGACTTAAACTCCGACCACTCACCTATAATAATCAACTTGCATACTGAACCTACTTACACAACCAAAACTATGTAGCACCAAAACTGATTGGAATCTATTTCGAAATATATTGACTGAACAATTATCACTAAGCATACAATTACAACATCCTGATCAAATCGACGAAGCTGTTGAGTACTTAATCAACAATATTCAAAATGCTGCATAGCAAGCTACACCAACAACAACACCTATGGAGCAAAAATACCAATGTCTCTCCTCAATCAGAGAGAAAATCACTGAGAAGAGAAAACTCAGGAAAAAATGGCAAGAAACTAGACATCCAGATGACAAAATCAGATTAAACAGTGTTGTTAAACAATTGAAACACCTACTACAGCGACACAGGGACAAAGACCTATAAAATGTTCTTCAAAATCTCAGTTCAACAAAAGACACAAATTACTCGCTTTGGAAGGTTGCAAAGAAAACCAAATTACAACAAACAGCAATCCCTCCAATCAAAACATTTGAAGGCAACTGGGCCAGAACTGAAGTCGAAGAAGCTGACACATTTGCTAAACATCTAGAAGACGTATTCACTCCGTACAATAGTGACATCCCGCTAGCAGATGAGTCTACCGATCATGAAATTTAAAGTCAAAGAGATCAGAAAAGAATTAGTAACAAACTTGAACCCTAAAAAGGCACCTGGATATGACTTAATAACGGCTGAAATACTCAAACAGTTACCTGTAGTAGCAATCAAGCTGATCACAATAATATTCAACGCTGTGCTTAGGCTGGGTCACTATCCACCGCAATGGAAAGTAGCCCAGATCATTAGCATATTGCCAACAATCTCAAAGCTATTTGAAAAGCTATTCTTACAAAAGCTCAAGCCTCACTTAGAGGAAAACAAGTTAGTTCCTGCACATCAGTTCGGTTTCAGAGTACAGCACTCCACAACTGAACAAACATACCGTGTAGTAACAAAAATACGCCATGACCTAGAAAGTAAGAGATACTGTTCGGATGTATACATCTCCCAAGCCTTTGATAAGGTGTGGCATCTTGGGCTTCTATATGAAATCCTTCCACTTCCTCATACTTATTATCAAATCATTCAATCATACTTAACAAATAGACTCTTTCAAGATAAATGTAAAGACGTGACGCCCTGCTTACACCCAATATCTTCCGGAGTGCCACAAGGAAGCGTCCTGGGACCTGTATTATACTTTATATATAAGTTTGATTTACCAAAAAGAAAAAAAATACATGGTTATTAAAAAAAAAATTATACAATAATTTGCGGGCGTAAATAGTGCCTTTTGCGCCCTAAAACCTAAGAAACCAACATGTTTATTTGCATCAGATTAGCAACCAACAACGTAACTAGATTTCTGAAAACGAATCGTGCCATTTATTTTTCAAAGCTTTAAGGTGGATTTAATAGTAATATTACATAACGAGAGTTGTAAATAGCAAATTACGCACGGTGGTAAACTTGGAATGCAAGTAATTCCACAAGTGCGTAATTGCTTTACAACTCGAGTTTTGTACTATACTTTATCTACGACCATAAAAATTACCTTCAAAGTAATCAGCAGTGACACTTGTAATTTTGATAACTGTCAATCTAATGTTATGCGCCTACGTAGATCTAACTATAAGCGTGCGTAAAGTAGGTGCGTTATGCGTTTTTCTTACTTTACGCACGACGTTTGTAAACACCGGCTTACTTAGTTTATGTGTTGTACGTAATTCGTCATTTACAGTAGTGGTCGTAGATAAACGATTTTACGAAAAATCTTGTTTGCATTTCGGGCGTGAACGACGATTTTAGCCCTTTGCGTCTTATAATCCCTCGGCCCTTCGGGCCTCGGGCTTGTAATTCCGCTGCGAACCAAAATCGCCTCCTTCACGACCTTAAATTCATCCTGCACAAAGTTTATAATGTCTGGAGTAATCAAGCGGATTTCTTGTCTTATTCTGTCTTTTATATCATTCAGATTACTCGGTCTGCTTACATAAACGAAACTTGATCAATTCCTATGAGGCTATGTAAAGAGTAAGCTTTACGTAAACACACCGAATAATCTGAATGATCTAAAAGACAAAATAAGATAAGAAATCAGCTTTAAAAATGTTGTGCAAGACTCCTACCCCATTAAAAAAGTCTTGCACAAAATTTATAAAGCTGATTTTGAGATTTCAGATTATTCGGTGTGTTTACCTACGTAAATCTTACCTTTTACATAGCCCCATAGGAAGTAATCAAGTTTCGTTTATGTAAACAGATCGAATAATATGAATGATCTGAAAGACAAGAATAAAACAAGAAATCCGCTTGATTACTCCAGACATTATAAATCTTGTACAGGACGTTTTATTTAATCGGGTAGGATATTGTCAATTAGAAAATGGTGGACAGTTTGAACATCTGAGACACTTTGATTTTCTTCCTTCATATCGACAAGTTTTCTTTTCTATTTTTCATTTATTACAGTTTAAAGTGACATTTTTAACTTTTATCAGCATTTTCGCTTTTTTAATGCCATTTACATACGCACTAAAAACGTACATATTCCATGCGTGGCTTCCTGAATGATGAAGATTAAATTTCTCTCTAAACCATTTTTTAAAATTTAAATGTCAAAAATCGTATACTTACTGTCAAAAAGAGTAAATTATGAACCTTCAAATTAATTGAACAAAATGTGGACATTTAAAAATAAATTTAATGACGTCGCCAGTGACAAAGAGCAATCGAAATAAAAATTTTACGTAGACCATCAGATCCGCAACAAAAATCTAAAATAGATTTGTCTCGGTGTTTTTCGTCTACATTGAGCATTCAGAAAATAATGAATTTATTCCTTACTTGACCACCTCACTGTAATTGTAACAATGATAAGTGCAGCAGAAGAGTAGCTCGAGAACTCCACTGCAATCACACCGACCTGTTCTAGTTATCTCGGAATCGAGTACCATTGCTGCCATAAAAACTAGGACAAGACTTTTTTAACTGTGTAAAACTGCTACCGACCATATATTTAAAAGAAATTGTCAGTGTCAGTCCTGCCTAAAGTAAATGTTGTTTTAGAAGCTAGGATAATAATTGCTTACATAGGAGAGGGTGTCACAGTTAGACAAATTGCTCAGAATTTCGGTATTAACAAAAATACTCTTACTGACTTGATAATAAAGTAAGATTTAATATAGATACCGTGATTTTATTTTAACATTGCTGTTCATATTACTATGGAAACTAATTCCAATTTTTAAAAATGTCGTCGCATGATCGTCGTGGTTAGGGTTTCTAATGTCATGTCAAATAAAATGTGTCCATTTGAATTTGGAACATCTGTCAGGCAAAGAAAGTTAGTGAAAATGTATCAGGAAGAATTACCCCTGGACAAGTAACTAATGCAATTAACAACTTTTATAATCGTTTAGGATATTGCGTGGGGGTAATGAAGAAATTTTTGAAAACTTGTTGTGGTGTTTGTTTTGAATTAAAGAATTTCTGTTTTCCTTAGGTTTTAAGTTTACTTATTTTAAACAAGAATAAACTTATCTAATGTAATTGAAAGAGTCGCTATTATTTTGTAGTACAAGTATATCGAAATCACTGATAACAGGACAGATTCATGACAGCTGTCATCTCATGTTCTATTTTAAAAAGGGCAGTTTAATTTACGAATTGTAAATGTTGCTATGGATTTTCAGATTCGTACGTAATAGCCTCGTAACAGCAATGTTTTATGTTAAAATAAATTCACGGTATAATAAAATAATAGAAACGCATGGCTACTGGATTTGAAAGTTTTCCTAGTTTTTTATGATGTCGATAGTATGGGGCTTTCAAATAAAAAACTTGTAAGGCAGGCTATGACTTTCTTTTACTCATTTAAAATTACATTACATCAAATGTTTTCATGGCCTGCCTGAGAAGTTTTTTTTTTGTTTGAAAATTCTTTACATTAGTAAGTAACCAACAATTTAGGTCGTAACATCTGCTGACAAGACACCAATAGGGCTGAAACAGCTGTCCAGAGGATGCTCGAGGAATCCATTGCAATCAAAACCATATTGCAACAAATTTCTAAATTTTCAATTTTACTGTAAAAGCAATACTTGGCCGCTTTGTGTGCGATGACTTAGTAGATAGTCTACGTTTAGCTCAGTTTGATTTACCATAAGCGTACGCTTCGAAAGACTGGCGTCGTAACACAGTACGATGCATAGATAGCAGTGGGCTAGCTCGACGTCGCTGCAGGTGCCCAGAGTCGAACAATGCGCTACTGCATCAAAGGTCGCGGAAGAAATATGCCGTCTCAGCTAAACGTAGACTTCCTACAATTTTAGGTCAAAAATCGGCCACAAGATTCTAAACTATTGGTTATTAAAGTGCTCGATTCCAAGAAAACTAGGGCAGGTCGGTGAGATTGCAGTGGGATTCTCGAGATACTCTTCTGCTGACGAGGCCCCAAATAGGGCCGAAACAGCTGTCCGAAGGATGCTCTAGGGATCCACTGCAATGAAAACCGACTTGCAACACATTTGTAATTATTAGAGGCAAACATTGAAGGAAATAAAATGTTATGTTTACCTTTGTTTACTTGCAAGTTAAAGTATTAATGACATTTATTAGGTGTTCGTTTTACATTCAACTCAGATCAGTAAATATCAAATTAGACATTCCGCTAAATATTACATATTTTTGTTACGCGTGCATTCTAACCTATTTGTTATGTATTTGATCGGTGCGGGGGAATACAATCTCTCACAAAATCTCAAAACTGAACCAGTTAAAAAACACACATTTTCAAGGTTACTGAGTGACGCTGAGTAACTCTGTTTTGTAGTGAAACGAGCACACTTATTTTAATCCATTCACGATTTTTTTTGCACTCTTAGCTACTTTCTTTCGCTGAACAGTTTGAATCATGATTCGAATAATTTTTCGTTACTCACTCTGAATCTGAATGCATTTCAATCTAAACAGATCGTAAAATTGGAAGATTGAAAGGAGAAATGGGATTACCGATCGGGATTTGTTAGTTTTATGAATTTGTGTAAGTTAGTCGACGTAGGTGTGTGTGAACAATTATCGTTGTCATAATAGTTTTGATTGTAATTAATTAAATGTATACTATCAACACATTTCTAGTAAAAGTTACGTACCTTTAATTAACGAATTTAACAATAAATAAATTGAAATAAGCACTAACACAAATTTTTGGCGGAAATTTTTTTTCGCTGCAATTGAGATTCGAACATTGCGACATTTGATTCTAATTTATATTAGACGATATCTGAACTCGATGTCGCAATAGCTCAATGGTCAGAGCACCTGCCGCGTAAGCAGAAGACTCGAGTTCGAATCTCGATTGCGGCGGAAATATTTTTCCGCCAAAAGTTTGTGTTAGTGCTTATTTCAATTCATTTATTGTTAAATTCGTTAATTAAAGGCACGTAACTTTTAATAGAAATGTATTGATAGTATACATTTAATTAATTATAATCAAAACTATTATGACAACGGTAATTGTTCACACACGCCTACGTCGACTAACTTACACAAATTCATAAAACTAACAAATCCCGATCGGTAATCCCATTTCTCCTTTCTATCTTCCAATTTTACGATCCGTTTAGATTGAAATGCATTCAGATTCAGAGCGGGTAACGAAAAATTATTCGAATCATGATTCAAACTTTTCAGCGAAAGAAAGTAGCTAATATGAACGGCTAGAGTGCAAAAAAATCGTGAATGGATTAAAAATAAGTGTAATCATTTCACTTCAAAACAGAGTTACTCAGCGTCACTCAGTAACCTTGAAAATGTGTGTTTTTTAACCGGCTCAATGTTGAGAATTTGTGAGAGATTGTATTCCCCCGCACCGATCAAGTACATAATAAATAGGTTAGAATGCACGCGTAACAAATAGCCACAAGAAGAACAAAACTCCATATGAATTGTGGATGGGGAAAAAGCCTCGTGTGGGACATCTGAAAGCTATAGGTTGTGACGTATTTGTTCATGTGCCAAAGCAGAAACGCCATTTGAAATTGTCAGCGAGAGCTAAAAAGGGAATATTGGTGGGATACGCATTCCATGGCCGCGGATATCGTGTCTGGATGTCGGAAACGAAGAAGGTTCAAGGGTCACTGATTGCGTGTTCAACGAAATGTCTTCTGGTAGGAGCTCAAACGCAAGTGAGCAACCGAAAAATGTCATAGATATTCACCATGAAGGACCATTCATGGAAGATGACTCGTCATCTTCATCTGAAGATGTGTGTCAGAATACATAAAATTTTGAAATATCAGAAAGTGACTGCATAAACTCATTGGCGGATCATGTGGTTAAGAAGAATAAACCTGGAAGACCGAAAAAGGATCCTACAAAACCGCAACATGTAAAAGAGCGACAACAGGAGATGACACTTCGCTTAACTAAACCGAAGTACACTGAATTGCCACAATCAAACGTTATGAAAGGTACCCAAGAGGAAGATCCATCATGATGGAATTTATTTAATTAAAACACTTATACTTTGTTATTCTACTAATTTTATTGAGACGTGACTAGTTTCGACATAACATTGTCATTTTCAAACTAACTGTAATTTACGTTTACTTTTGCTTACATATTAAGGGTAAGTCATAAATAGCGGCTATTCTAAGTTGCACAGATGGCGAGGAGAAGCGGATATATCAGGTCAAGTTGTTCATTCAGTACGGAGAATTCGGGGTTTTGTTTTGCTTTTTGAATTTGTAAAGATTCCAGTAGATTAAGTTTATATCCTTTGTTATATTTATGTAATACAGCAATTTTATCTGAGTAGGTGTGATTATTGTCAAGAAGATGCTTTGCAAAGGTGGAATCTGTTTATTATTTAGGAATGATTTGATATGTTCATTTTTACGCGTTTCGATACTTCATCCGGTTTGCCCGATATATCGTCAGATTACTGCCAAAACAAGAAAACTCCATTTGTGGAACTTTTGAGAAGTCGTCCTTTGACGGTTTAAATTGCAGTTTAAAATGCAGTAGGAATATCTTAAATAATATCAGTGTGTTTTATTTATTCCACAAGTTTCCTTGTTTTTAGAATACTTATTCCCAATCTATTTTGACCTTGCAAAAAAATCTCCAAAAATGGCTCTAAAACTTGTTGATGGAACATAGGCAAATTAATTATACCATATTTGTCCTTTTAAATAAGCAATTCG
Source organism: Dorcus parallelipipedus (assembly GCA_958336345.1). Taxonomy (NCBI): domain Eukaryota; kingdom Metazoa; phylum Arthropoda; class Insecta; order Coleoptera; family Lucanidae; genus Dorcus; species Dorcus parallelipipedus. Next base: position 43,454,656 of record OY284481.1, read on the forward strand.
GCCACTTGTTTCTCCCTTCTTAACCTTTTCTTTGGATTTATATGGTTTTAAAAATTTTGTAAGTATGTTTTTTGAGCATTTTTTAATCTAATGAAGCAGTTAACTCCGAATTGACAACAAGTGGAGTTTGCTTCTTTTTGTAGTAACCTGACGATATACGCCTTTACAATTTTTACAATAAATTCTGTATACGCCTGAGTTTTTTAGCGGATTAAGTTTATCTTTTGCGTTGAAAACTAATTTTGATATATTTGAAACCGATTTGTAACTTACAGTGAAGTTACTATTACAGCTGACCAGGGTTCTTTTTATTTTTTCACTAACTGGACCAAAATACGTGATTGAACTAAATTGTTGATCTTGTTTCGTGTTGACTGCTGGGTATATTGTTTTTACTAAGGCTGGGACTTTTCTCAGATTTGATATTCGAATATTCAATAGAAATTTTATTCGAATAAATCGAATTAATTCAAATAATTCGAATAATTCGAATAAATCGAATTAATTCGAATAATTGAAATAAATCGAATAAAAATTCGAATAAATCGAATACTTGAATAATTTAAATAAATCGAATACTCGAATAATTCGAATAATTAAATAAATATTCGAATAATTAAATGGAAATTGCCCTGTACGGTCGAAATTTACATTGTACTTTGTCACTTTCATTTTAAAGTATTTGCAAACATCACTTCTGGACAATATTTTGCGAATAAATGATGTGAGAAATACTATAACGTGTAGCTGCAGACCAGACTTCGTAAAAAAAGGGTCTACATTGTTGTGTCAAAGATTGCAGGAATACCTTCTTCTGAGTGGCGCAATACGATTCTATTAAGTTTGTTTGTCGATAATGAAGGCAACTAGAAAAGTTACAAAACATATTCGAAAAATCGGATTAAGTTAATATTCGAATGTTTGAATTTTTCAATTCACTGAATAATTAGAATAATTTAAAAATTCGAATTATTTGAATTATTCAAATAACTTCGAATAATAATAAATAAATTCGAATTATTAAATTTGAACGTATTCGAATAGAGAATGCATATTGCGGTGATATTTAGTTATCACATAAGCAAAGTGTAAATAAATTGTAAATAAATTGAAATAAAACAAAAAGAGAAACATTTAAAAGAGAAAGTTACGATTCAATTTTCACACAAAAATTCAAAATTAGAGTCGAGCAATAAAAGTAAAAGTAACATGCAGAATACCGAAGGTGAAATCCAGTTGGATGTGTCTTCCGAGGACAATAAGTAGCTGGAAGACAAAATGCATCAATCTTCGTGGGACAAGTTCTGCGAGACGATGGATAAGCATCACACGAAGACGAAAGGGCCTTGCACGGCAAGATTTTGGCCTGACCAGGAACAGACTTCCAGGAGGAGACGTCTTGTGTACCTGCAGGACGGTCGTCGTGTGAGATTGAATGCTGCGAAGATCCAGGACGTTCAAGTTGATTATGAACATCTTTTGCGGCAACACCTAAAAGCAGACAATTGTTAAGTGAGGTGCAGTGAAAGACAAGAGTGAGAAAGACCTGTTTAAGTTTCAAAGGTGCGGTGCGCCCAAAGAATTAATTTTAGTTAAGTTTAAAGAAATGTTTGTGTTGTGTGAACATTGCATACTGTGAATCAAGTAAGCGGTCGTCCGGGTGACAAAATAATAATAACAGTACGCATTGATCACAGATAGATCTTTCATATTGTGAATTACATTTACTGGAATTATTCCAATATTCGGCTTAACTAAACATGGTGTCAGGTGTGGAAGAATAACTTCACGATAAGAACAACTGCTATAGAATGGCGAATGGTGAAAATGCTAACTTGGCCTCCTCCGGGGCAATTAATTGGAAACCACCAGAAAATTTTGACTTTAATAGACCTGAATCGTGGAATGCTTGGCTGAAACGATTCGAAAGATACATCTCTGTAGTTGGTCTGTCAACTAAACCTGATAAAGAAAAAATCGATCTGCTGTGCTACGCAATGGGGGAACAGGCAGAAGAAATGTTCAAGCAAGTGTCACCAGATTCAGTTGGAGATGCAAACACTCAAACGTTTCAGGAGGTCATAAAGCGTTTCAATAGCTATTTCTCACCAAAAAAGAATGTTATATTCGAAAGAGTAAAGTTTAACACCCGTATTCAAAAGGAAGGCGAAAGTGTAGATACATTCATCACAACTCTACATACGATGGCCGATAAATGTGACTATGAACATCTGCGGGATCAATTGATTCGCGACCGGATAGTAATTGGTCTTTTGGATGCCAAAACGTCTGATCGAATGCAGCTAAAGGCAGATCTTACATTGGAAGAAGCGGTTACAATGGCTAGACAAGCGGAATTGCAGGGGAAACAGAACAGAATAATTCGAGGCGATCAGGAGACTACTGGCAACATTTACAAACTGAAGGCAACTCAGGCTCAAAATAATGATTCGGCATTACCACAAAATTGGAAGAATAACTCCTGTATGCGATGCGGACAACGACAACATTATGATACTCAAAAATGTGCTGCATTGAATTCAAGATGTCGACGTTGCAAGAAGGTTGGTCATTGGCACAGGGCATGCAAATCCAAATTAGTGAGACAGTTGGAAGGTGGGGAAGGTAATACGTCTTATATCAACGAAGAGGATTCGTACTTTTTAGGTACAGTAAAGAATGATGACTACATGTCAAATTTTAAAATAATTTTACACATTGTTGAGTTTTCTAAACCATTAGAATTTATAATCGACACTGGTGCGGACATCACGTGCATACCTTCTAGTAAACTACCAAATGCATTAAATTGCAAATTAAATAAACCAGACCAAACAGTCCGTGGACCAAATGGTGCCAGTATCTATGTATTGGGATGGCTGTATTTGACATTAAATTTGAAGGAACAACAAAAGAAAGTTAAAGTCTATGTCTTAGAAAACTTAATATCATGTTTAATAGGTCGCGAGGCTATAGAACAATTTAATCTGGTTAGACGAATTCATGAAATGTCGTCAATAGATAAATTTGATGATGCAAAAAAAAAATTATCCAGCTACAATAAAAAACAAATATCCGTCGGTGTTTAAAGGTTTAGGCACTTTTCCTCAGAAATTAAATTTAGAACTGAAAAGTGACGTAACTCCGTTTTCCTTGTCAGCGCCAAGAACGGTTCCTATACCGTTATTAGGTAAACTAAAAACAGAATTAGATAGGTTAGTAAAAGAAAATGTAATCGTTGCGGTTGATTTTCCTACAAATTGGTGCTCTCCCGTTGTTTGCGTTCCGAAGGATAAAAGCGATTCGGATATTAGACTATGTTGTGATTTCACACAATTAAACAAATGTATTGCCAGACCGATATATCCTCTTCCTAAATTAAATGTCACTTTGGCACGCTTGAGAAATGCCAAAGTTTTTTCTAAATTAGACGCAAAATCTGGATATCATCAGATAAAATTATCAGAGGAAAGTCAACCATTAACCACTTTCATTACTCCTTTTGGACGTTTTATGTTTAAACGACTTCCTTTTGGCATAAATTGTGCGTCCGATTATTTTGCGAAGATGTTTTCCGATCTGTTCCGAGACATAGATAATGTTTTAGTTTACGTAGATGACATACTTATCTTCGCAAATGATTTCGAGACACATAATAAAATACTTGAAAAAGTTATTCAAAGATTATATAAAGCAGGAGTGACGTTAAATGAAGAGAAATGTCAATTCGGTCGCAAGAAAATAGAATTCCTGGGACATACTATTTCTGAAAGTGGTATTGACATTTCTCCTGAAAGAGTAGCGGCGATCACGGAATTCTCGACCCCCAAAGATAAAAAATCGTTATTACAATTTTTGGGAATGGTAAACTTCGTAGGAAAATACATACCACATCGTGCTCAGCTCCTAGAGCCATTAAATGTTTTGCTGAAAGATAATGTACATTATCAGTGAGATAGTCCTCAAGATCAAGCTTTCTCTAAAATTAAAACTTTATTAAAAACGGCTCCAACCCTTGCACACTTTGATTATTCAAAAAAAATTATAATCCAAGCCGATGCATCTAGTTACGGTTTGGGGGGTGCGTTAATCCAAGAGTCTAAAGAACAGAGAGAGGTTGTGGCCTATGCCTCGAGGACTTTAAGCGAAACGGAACGCAGATATAGCCAAATTGAAAAGGAAACTTTAAGTTTAGCTTACGCTGCAGAGAAATTTAAAGATTATGTGACTGGAATAAATATAACTTTCGAAACTGATCACAAGCCTTTGCTTCAGGTTTTGCAAACGAAATTTCTGGAGGACATGACTCCTCGGTTACAACGAATCCATATAAGGCTAATGAGATATTCATACGATGTAAAATACGTCCCAGGGAAACAATTGATACTCGCGGATTCGTTATCTAGGAATCCGAGTTCTAGTTTCAATAAAGAAGACGTAATTTTTAACAATGAATTATCATATTTTGTTAATTTTATTTTAAATCAAATACCCACCTCATCCAACATGTTAGAAAGGATTAAAATTGAACAAGAAAATGATTTCGTTTGCCAAAAACTGAAGGAATATTGCTTCAATGAATGGCCAGATAAGAATTCTATTCCAAGAGAATTAAGTCCTTATCTTGCATTATCTGAAAATATTTCCTTTTCACATGGCTACCTCCTGTTCAATTCTAGATTAATAATACCGCCATCTTTACAATCAATTATTGGGACGAGAATACATGAAGGACATTTAGGCATCAACAAATGCCGAGAAAGAGCGAAACATTCTGTTTGGTGGCTCGGGTTATCGTCACAAATTCAAGATATAGTTACTAAATGCCCCAAATGTATTCAAGAACGTTCTAACCCCTGTGAGAGATTTGTAAAAGAGGAATTCCCTGATCGCCCATGGCAAGAAATTGGAATTGACTTATTTAAACACGAGAAATGGTATCTCATTGTAACAGATTATTATTCTAGATTTGTAGAAATTGAACATTTGAAAACGTTGACAGAGCACGAGATCATTGAAATTTGTAAAAAAATATTTGCTAGATTTGGAATACCAGAGATTGTACGAAGTGACAACGGAACACAATTTAGTACCGCGTTCAAGGCGTTCGGAAGGAAATACGATTTTACTCACGTCACTAGTTCTCCATATTATCCACAAAGCAATGGTGAAGTAGAGGCGGCCGTTAAAATAGTAAAAAAATTAATTAAAAAATCAGAAGATATCAATCTTGGTCTTCTGGCTTATAGGGTAACTCCTCTAAAAAATGGATTTTCTCCGGCAGAACTTTTGTTTTCAAGAAGAATTCGTTCTACTTTACCATTGCTTTCGGAAAATTTAGGTACTTTCGTGAAACACAAAATTGTGGCTGGAAAAGAGAAAATTAATAAACAGTTACAAGAATATAACTATAACCTCCGACATAGAGCGAAAAATCTTCATCCGTTACGTGGCAATGATGATGTATGGATAATTGATAAAAAAGAGTATGGAAAAATCATCGGAGCGTCGAAATATCCGAATTCTTACCTGATAAAATCACGTAATGGAGGTGTTCTGCGAAAACATCTTATATTTGCCCCTGTCAATTCAGAAGATCCTCAAAATAACAATGGAAATAAAAAATTAGATTTTCCAAAATCAGATATGACTATTTATGAAGATTCCGAAATTAGTGGTTGTAGCCCGAAAGCTAATGTTGCTATTCCGGAACATTCTCTTGAGACAGAAGAAATTTGTAAGCCAAACGAAAATATACGGGATATAGATAATGACGAACCAAAGATGCCAATCAAAAACGCTTATACACATGATTCGGATCAAACTGTTATGACGGATGAAATTCGTACTTCAAATAAAAATGCACAGGATATAGATATAGACATTAATGCACCTATGTCACAAACACCGAAAGATAACACAATCTCCCCAGGCAAGAATCGAAAATCTTTCCGAAAAACAAAGAAACCAGAGTGGTTAAATGATTATGTGCCATATTAATCTTTAAACTCCTGTATTCTATAACGTATTAATTTTATTGTGTTCAAATGTAACTTTTATTATTTAAAGTTGTAGTTTCTTTAAATAAAAGGAAGGATGTTGTGTGAACATTGCATACTGTGAATCAAGTAAGCGGTCGTCCGGGTGACAAAATAATAATAACAGTACGCATTGATCACAGATAGATCTTTCATATTGTGAATTACATTTATTGGAATTATTCCAGTATTCGGCTTAACTAAACAGTTTGTATATAAAATTTGAGGTTAGGAATTGTTGTAAATGGTAATTTTAGGTTCCACAAAGAAAAATACTTACGTTGATGAATGTCAATCAAAGTACGAAAATGATTAAATTAAATTAAGCTACTTACCTGTTAAATTTGTTTGAAAAAACAGTAAAGATTTTTCCAAATTTCATTAGCGCGAAGAATGTAAACATGATTGACAGTCAGGCCAACGTAATGATGTCAAACGCCCAAACAAGGGACGGAAACCGAAGAAAATTGTAACTAGAATTTTTAAGCGCGACGCACGCGTATTCCATTTTTAACACGTTGAGCCCCGTGAGGCATCTCCTTGATGCCACATTTTCGGGCAACTGTAGGACGGCGAGACGAGGTACTGGTGCGATGCCTCATAACTTTCGTTTACTTAAACGGCGAGTACATGGTCTGATGCCACGTTTTCGTGCTGTTTGAATAGAAATTGATAAACACCGGTCCGGAGAACCAATCTATGCTCGTGGTCCGATAATTTTTTAATCGGTTTGATTTTTACAAATGTTTAATCAAAAATAAATATTATGCACTACATATTATAAACATGTAACTTTATTTATTATTAATATTAAAAAAATATATAAAATTTATGTAATTTTAGTTGTGTGAGCAACAAAAAACAAGGTACATAATAACACTGACACCACGCGGCTCACAAGAGTAAACGTTCCACCGACGGCGAAGCATATATGTGATACCTCAAAAAAAATATGTAAAAAATATACTTGAAAAAGCATATTGAATAGAAAAACAACTTTGTTGATTATTGGACCAAATGGACCTAAGTTGAGTTAGTCACATCGGGGCTCAACGTGTTAAACAAGTCCGAACACGATGAAAGTTCGTAGAGAGGGAGATGATTGAATTCACGCGAGGGGACGATGAATTCTTGTTCGAACTCCGAATCGGTCAGACCTGTAAAATTCTGTTTACAAAATTTAATCTTATACATAATTTGAAAATTTTACTAGAAAATCATGTGAATGTTTCTCGTCGATTAAAACAAATTAATTAAACTTGGAATTCTTATTTATTTTAATTTAAAACGTCTCTAAAAATTTAACAAACAATTTTAAAACAAGAAAATAATTTACATTGGCTCGAATATAAGTTCGCCAAATGTTAAATTATTTAAACAAAACCCAGCAAGAGGATTTTAAAATAAATTTTAAAATATCGGAAAGCAGAAACGTGCAAGCAAGGTTGTCTTTCCATTAAACGAGTGCATTGGTTTGTTTCAACCAAAGTGGAAATTGTTTTCTAGACGTGCAAGCACAGGAAAGCAATTTGAAGTTTGGAACAAATCAAAGGCAATCACATAAAACAACAAATTAATTAAATTGAGATAAAAAAATTTGAGAAAAAAACAAAACAAAAATTCGTTACTCATTGCGTTGCCCAAGACATGAACCCAAGCCTTGACAGAAAGAGCAGAATCAGAAAAACTGAGCTAGAACAGGTAAAGTAAATTGTTGCTGAAAAGAAAAATCTAAGAATAACCCGGAAAACACAACAATAACTATTGGCTTCTCCAACAAATTCTCTACTCTTCTCAACTCTTTCGAACTCCTCCATAACACAGCAATAATTTTTGGCGCCCAACGTGGGGCCAAACAACAACAATTTTTTATTCTTCCGACTTCTTCCATCTCACAGCAATATGTATTCGAATATTCGAATTATCCGAATATGATTCCCAGCCTTAATTTTTACTGCTTCTTTTCTTGTAATCTTATTTAGTAATTTATCTATTAGTTCTGGTGGATATTTATTGTTTACGGCTATTTGTTTTATTGTGGAAATTTCTTTATGGTAGTTTATGTTTGACATGGGTATCTTTACTAGTCTATGTAGCATCGAATTGAAGGCGGCTAATTTGTGTGTTGTCGGATGGTTAGAGTCATTAGTAATTACTGCGTCTGTGTAGGTGGGTTTTCTGAATATACTAAATTCCAGTTTATTGTTTGTTTTCGTTATTGTTTGGTCTAGGAAATTAATGCTATTGTTTTTTTCTTCTTCTACCGCGAATTTTATGCTAGGGTGTATGTTATTTATATGGGTATAATGGTTTGTAACTGTCTGTGTGCCCGCAAAACTTACTATAATGTCGTCTACGTATCGGTACCAAAAGTTAATGTGTTTTTTGCCTAGGTCCGATGTTAATATTGTCTCTGTAATGTGATACATAAATATCTCAACTAGTAGGAGGCTTAGTGGTGAACCCATTGCTAGCCCTGTGTTTTGTTCATACATTTTCTAGGAGAAACTAAAGTAATTTTGATTGACTACTAGTTCTGTTAATGACAATATTTCTTGTATAATAATTGGATTAATATGTTTATTGGTTAGGATATCTTTCATGTATGTAATACAATCTGAGGCTGGGATTTTAGAAAACATGCTAGACACGGCGAATGATACTAATTTGGAATTATTGTTTAATGTGATGTTATCAAGTTTAAACAATAATGCCAAATTAGTATCGTTAAAACAAAAACAACCTAACGTGGTTTATAAAATTAAACGTTTAAATTGTAATTCGTGTTATGTAGGAGAAACAAGTCAAAATTTAAAAAAAGTCTAGACCAACATAAATATCATATCCAAAAGAAATAATCAAAATTATTCAATGCTTGTTGAACATTCGTTAGAAAATGACCATAATTTTGATTTTGAAAATACTAATATTTTATATTATGAGTCTAATATTTTCAAAAGACGTTTTATAGAAATGTGTAAAATAAAAATGTCGTCGAATTCTATTAACAAACGTACCGATTTTGCAAATTTAAACGATACATTTTGTAGTTCCCTCGATTCCTTAAATAGAATATAGATCTGTCAATTTTTAACATTTATTAAAATAAAATATTTATTACGTTTAAAATTATTTTTAGATTAAAAAAAAATCAAGTTACTTTTTCAGTTTCCGTTGACAACCTCGTTTATTTTTAAATGTTTATATTTTTCTCTTCTGACGAAGCTGTCGAACGACGGCGAAACATTAAGTGCTAGTGCGCATATTTAGTGTCCGTTTAATAAAAGATTTTGTGTTACAAAATAAATTGATAATAAAGAATTTTTCCAGTCCGCCTTGATTTATTAAATATTAATTTATTGATACTTTAAACTCAAATACCTCACAAGCCATTCATCCAAATATCAACATATCATATATTTTTGAAAGCAGGAAAAATAGGTCTTTCATTCTGGCGAACATTATATAGGGTGTTCCATTAAAAAAAACAAAAATTGTATTCTTTTCTCCATTTTGTGATACGTTTTTGTTATCACCCTAAAAGATAATATGTATGTATATAAGACCCTATAACATTTGGATTTAAAGTTTTTCTCTAGTGGCGTTTGTCAATGACGTGCGTAAAAAGAGCCTTTTAACAAACTGAAGCTATTGTATCTAGATGCATCATTCGTTCAAAATGAAAAAGGAACGTCTTTACACGAATGTTTGTAAAGTAAAACTTACGATTTATTACCTGGCTTGAAAGTATTGACGTGTTTCATACGGAAAAAATCGATGGCGTGCGTAAAAAGATCCATTTAACAAACTTTATGTACATACAGTTCTTCCGCTCGATCTTTGGTTCTTCCGCTCGATTTTTGCAGTCACGTCACACTTTACCAATTCGAGAAACGAAATCAACATATTCTTTTATCCTTATCTAATACATATGTTAAAATAATGATAGAATTTATAAATTTGTCATTTTGAGTCGATAATTTTCTGACGTAACTGCAAAGATCGAGCGGAAGAACTGTATCTTCAAAGGCGTAATTACTAAAATTAAAGAAGCTGTATAAATGAAGCATTATTATGGTAATTTTTAATTGTATCACAAACTCTTTTAAACGGACACTAAATTTAGTGTCCGTTTAAAAGATACAATTTTCATCGGACAAGAACCAGCTTTAGGTAATTATGGTAATTTTTAAATTTAAAATTTTCGCGGGCTGCTCAAATTTTGTACAACGTGAGATTTTCAAAGACAAGACACGATTCCTTATTTGAGTCATCTACTTCCAAAACAGGCCGTCTCCACAATTTCATGAAATTGCATTTATGTCAAAAAATATTCTTCCGACACTTTTACACTTTGTATTCAAAAGGTTTGAACCTAAACCGGCTGTAACACGTTATTTAAGCATCAGAAACGTCGATTCGTTCCAAAAGCGACTATCTCCACAGATGTTCGTTCCAAAAGCGGGTGTTCGTTCCAGAAATGCCCGTCGATGGTGAAGGTGGTGCTGCAGGTTATGAGTTTGTAAGCTTGTAATCTGTCGGTTAGTAAGTCCTACGGTGGTAGGATTCCTTCGAGCAACACAACATTTCCGTCTGAAATGTTTAATGCTGTTGTTTGACGCGCTGCTGAACGCGTTGGACTTCGAGTTACCGCTTGACGTACCCGTCCAAATTTTCTGCCGTACGCACTGTTCTCTGAGTACCGCCGTAAATGTTGTTCACATTTCCAGTTTGATTAAACCGTCGATGCGTTTTTCGAAATTGCCAAAATACTAAAATTGTTATTTCTTGGAAATCAATCAAGATTTCAACGAGACGTTTTTACTGTGTATTGGTTTTAGCTTACTGAACAATCCCAAGGCCAGAAAATAACGTTTTTTTTTTCTTTTAACTTCGGCAAAAATAGAACTTTTCACAAAATTTCACACATCAAAACTTAATTTTAAATTTCAAATAATTTTAGCAGAAATCTTCAAAAACCATAGAACTTAGGTACAGGGAACCCTTATCAAACTTACCCTAAAATAACCTGACAAGCTCAAATTCGTTATAAAACATAGGGTGTTCGATTTAAAATAACGAAGTTACACATCGTACAGCCAAATTGGGACAGCCTGTATATTTGAAAATAATTTTAAATTATGCGGAGCTTGAAAGGATGATACTTTCGTATAAAACATTTTTCCATATTTTCAATAGGAACGGCATTAATGAAGAAACCCGGTTAAATGCGACAGACTGTATATCGATATAATTTAAATTATATAGCCCGTTTTTTTTTACTGTATGTAAATATTTAATACATCACCATAAATGGCAACGATTGAACTCATATATCCTTAACAAAAGTTTTACACATTTCGAGAAAATCGCAGTTGAAAATCGGGCAAGAATTAATCGCACGTCTATGTCTTTGAGCTAGGTCAAGAAAAGGAAATTTGCGGTCGAAATATTGCGACCGCAGAAAACATTTATGGGAACAAAAAACAGAACTGTAATCGAGCAGTGACCTTTGCCGAAGTCGGGAGGCCAATAAAAGGATTTTTCTTTCACGTCGCAGTAAGTCGTATCATAGCCAAGGAAGGAAGCGCGAAGGAATACTGAAGAAGCACGGCGGATTTATGGAAACACATTTCCAAACCAATGCAAGAACATTTACAGCTAATGTCCCTGCATTTATGCGATTATGGAATGTTTTAAACGTTTCGTGTGTGTATCGCTAATGTTGGATACCACTTTGAACAGTTTTTATAAACATTCCTAAATTACTGTAGTGAACGTTTGTTTGAATGTATTCCTCCGCACAGATATTACTCGGTGAGTGCGCCTTTGCATATTAGTCACGCCTGCGATGTTTATTGCCTATGATCAGCGAAGCAGGCTCCTTAAGTTTCTTGTTGTTTCATGACCGTCGTATAAGGGGCGGATAAAATAAATTTCCCCCCTGTTATGAAACATTCTTTTTTTAATTTTTCCGTGTTCTATGTGCTTTCACGGTAATGTGGTTAAAATTTCTGCACTTATTTTACAAGCACCCTGTATTTTAAACGAAAAAAGTGTAGATGTACCAGAAGTTGACAGATTTTGACCCAGTAGTGGATATTCTATATCCCAGTAGCTGACAAAGAAAATATTTAGGTAAGTAAGGAATAATTACCTAAATACCTACTAAATATCTACACCACAGGAAAAATGTTGATGATGATAAGGTAAGTACTATGACACCAAAAATTATTTTGGTCAAGGATAGTCATGGATTTTAAAATTACTGTCGTGCATTGTATTTGTCAAAATTTGTCAAGCAGTTTTGGAACAGTTTACTTGTGTTATTTCTTTACTTTCTTGGTTTTAGTTGCTGTTAATAGTTTCTTGAGTTTCTTTGGTTTTGCAATTTGTGTTTTTAAGTTTTTGCGTTATGGTTTTCAACACAGAATAAAAGATTACATGATTGAATCCTATTTCCGAACGAGTGTGCTTGTTAATGGAATTTAGAAATACAGTCAGCGTTTATGTTTGAATGATTTTAGAGAACGTTTCCCAGACCTGGCTGTAATACCGAAGTGTTTTTATGGGTGCCTTACAAATTGTGTTCACATTGCGGTGTTAATGAACAATACGTATTTCTTTGAACATTTCTTTAACATAAGAAAAAAATTTGAAAATAAAAAGATAAATTAGAAGTGTAGTGCATTAAGTGTATTTTAGAAGATTTGTTTAAGGAATTCTTTAATTGAAGTTTGTTTTTTCAAACCTCTTAATTTTAAGTAAATATTTTTAGAAATACTTGAAAGCTGAATTAGAAGAACGGCAATTGGAAATTTCCGAAAAGAAATCGATTTTGCAACAAAGACTTCACCAAGCGCTACTAGAAGCAGGAGAGGACCCGGAAACCTTTCTTTTTGAAATCTCGAGCGGACCTGCAGATTTGAGTAAAATATTGGACGAGAAGTTTCGAGAACAATCTGGAAATTTAGAAGCTAAATTAAAACTGAGTCTGGTCGCTGCAGATGGACAAACGTCGACCCGTATTCAAAGGCCCTCAAAGACAAAAGCCACGAAAGTAATAGCCCTGCGGCGATTAACCAGCAGTGTCTTCGTGGATGCCACCATTGATGATATCCCTCACACCATGTTATTGGATACGGGTGCGACGAATACTATCTTGAGGCCCTACGTTATCAAGTCATCAAGACGCACCGAGCCGACTAAATGGAGACTGAGGACAGCAACCGGAACATCAGCGACTGTCCATGGTGAAGTAGAGGTGACCATTACCATTGGATCGACCCCATCAAACACCGTGCGCTGGTAGCAGAAATAGAGGACGAAGCGATTCTGGGCATGGACGTCATGTGTGCTCATGGGTTCCAATTGGATCTGAAGCGTGGCGTGATGGCGGTTAACAACGAGGAGTTGGTTCTACATCAACGAGAGGACGTGGTCGCTCGAGTTGTTCTCGCAGAAGATGTCGTATTGCCTAGCAGAACCGAGGTTATAGTCGATGCAAACCCGAACGGCGCTTTCCAAGATGGGCAAGTCATTATGGTCGAACCTAATACTGACGATCAGAAGATTGGAAAAGGAGTTCTCGTTGGAAAAATGTTGTTGACAGCAAGGAAGGAAATACTAGTCCGCCTAATGAATGTGAACTGTTTCCCCGTCAAGAAGGATGGATCCACACGGTTCTGCGTAGATTATCGATTGCTCAATAACGTCACCAAAAAGGACAGCTATCCTCTGCCACGTATTGATGACACTCTGGACACCCTAGCCGGTTCAAAGATCTTCTCAACCTTGGATCTAAAGAGTGGTTATTGGCAAGTGGAACTAGCCCCCGAAGATCGAGAAAAGACGGCGTTTTCCCTTGGTATGGGTCTATGGTAATTCACGGTGATGCCGTTCGGGTTATGTAATGCCCCAGCGACATTCGAGAGGCTAATGGAAACGGTTCTGAAGGGTCTGTCCTGGACAACGTGCATGGTATACCTGGACGACATAATTGTGGTGGGGAAAACTTTCGACGACCATTTGAAGAACCTGGAAGGAGTGTTCCAGCGGCTTCGCGGAGCTGGACTAAAGCTTAGTCTCAAGAAGTGCCACCTGTTCCAGAAGGAAGTGAATTATCTAGGCCATATTGTTAATGGGAATGGAATCGCCGTGGACCCAGTAAAGATTCAGGTCGTGAAGGACTGGCCAACTCCCAAGAATAAACACCAGATAAGGAGTTTCCTAGGCCTATGCACTTACTATCGTCGCTATGTTCTCGGATTTGCGGACATCGCTAAGCCGTTGACAAAACTCACCGAAGAAGGTCGTCCGTTTGAATAGGATCAACACTGCCAAATTAGTTTTGAACAACTAAAACAGTACTTGATAAGTGCTCCTATTCTGAGTTACCCTCTCCCAGAAGGCAAGTTCGTCGTGGACACCGACGCTAGCAATGTTGGTATCGGTGGCGTACTCTCCCGCATACAAGATGGGCAAGAGAAGGTGATCGGCTATTTCAGTAAAGTCCTGTCAAAGCCGGAGCGAAATTACTGCGTCACTAGAAGGGAATTGCTAGCCATAGAAATGCCGATGCTTTGTCGAGAAGACCTTGTGCTGAAGACTGTAAGCACTGTAGTCGTCTGGAGGAGAAAGTAGCCCCGACTGCGAGGACGGCCGTTATAGACGACAAATGGCAATGTGAAGAATTGCGACGAGACCAGGAGAACGATCAGGATTTGAAATTGGTGCTGGAATGGAAGAGTAGGGAGGCAAGGCCTACTTGCACTAACCGTAAAATCTTACTGGGCGCAATGGGACTCCATAGTGCTGGAACATGGTCTTCTGAAACGAACTGTCGCGAACCATGAAGGCACGGAACAGAAGACACAGTTACTGATCCCCAAGAATAGGGTGCCGGAAGTTGTGAGGGAGCTTCACGATGGAACTTCGGGAGGGCATCTGGGAATCAAGAAGACTATGGAAAAGGTGCGCGAGCGATTCTACTGGGTAAACTGCAAGGAAGACGTAAAGGACTGGTGCAGGAAGTGCGTAGTCTGCGCAGCCAGTAACGGCCCCCACAAACGAGGCAAGGCTCCCACGAAACAGTATAACGAGGGAAGTCCTTTTGAGAGAGTTGCCATAGATGTAGCCGGCCCATTTCCACAAACGAATAGTGGAAATAAGTACATCTTCGTGGTAATGGACTACTTTAGCAAGTGGGTTGAAGCATACGCCCTACCAAACCAAGAGGCGATAACTATTGCTGAAGTCCTTGTCCGAGAATGAATCAGTCGGTATGGCGCGCCCATGGAGCTGCATTCAGATCAAGGAAGGAATTTTGAATCGGCTTTATTCAAGAACGTGTGTACTCTGCTCGGAGTCCGGAAAACTAGAACCACTGCACATCACCCGCAGTCAGACGGAATGGTGGAAAGATTCAACAGAACCATCAATCGACATTTGTCCAAGGTAGTCTCCGATCATCAGAGAGACTGGGACACGTACATTCCTCTTTTTCTACTGGCATACCGTTCGTCCGTTCATGAGACAACAGGAGAAACACCAGCAAAAGTGGTATTTGGGCGAGAGCCAAGACTGCCCTGCGATCTGAAATTCGGCGTGAAGCCTGGCGAAATCCCTGCTGACGAAGACTACGTGAGCGGTCTACGCAGAAAAATGGACGACATTCACAACCAAGTGCGTCACAACATACAGACAGCGGCCGAATGAAGGAGCATTATGACATCAACGCTCAGAATGGGGGATACCAACCTGGAGCGCTGGTCTGGCTTTATAATCCTCAAAGACGTCGAGGTCTATCCCCAAAACTGCAGACATCTTGGGAAGGTCCTTACAAAGTGATGAAACGGATCAACGATGTCATCTACCGCATCAGGAAGATTCCGCATGGCAAACCTAAACTTATCCATTTCAACCGAATGGCTCCTTACAACGGAGAAGAAAATGAAGGGACAGTACAACGGACGCAAGGTTTCGAAGTAAACTTCGAAACCTTTATGTTTCATCATGCCACAGGAAGTAAGGCGCGCTTCGGAGTCACCACAGAGAGACAGCAAGAACTTTTTCAAGTGTCACCAGAGTACAGTCTGGCCCACTGTGTGGCAGAAGACCTAAGGATGTCCAAGGGGGTAGCCCAAGTTTTTCGGAAGAAATTTGGTCAGGTCGAGGAACTCCGAAGACAGCATCGCATGGTGGGCAAGAGCTTGCAGATCATCGAAACGGAAGCAGATCAAAGACGACACGTGTACTACTTAGTCACCAAGAGGACATCAAGCGGTAAGCCCGACTATCGCAACATTTGGAAAGCTTTATGGAGCCTGAGGAGACAGCTGATAGAAGGCAAGGAGACGAAATTAGCCATTCCTAAGTTGGGCTGCAGACTAGACGGACTAGACTGGAGAGTCATTCGAAGCATGATAGAAGCCATCTTCAACGGAACGGGAATTGAAGTCCTAGTCTGCAGTCACCACCCACAGGCAGCTGTCGGCAGTAAGAAAACCGTGGACTGCTATTTCTTCCAGACCGGTGTAATGATCCGTCGACACCAGCTGGCGTCAGACTGTCTCTTGCGTCACAGCCGTCTAGTCGACGCACCCTAGGCGACAGTCAAGAAAGTGCTGGCGGCAGAATAAACTAGATCAGACAGCCTGTCGCGATGTAGAAATTACGAGAACGACAGCTTCGGTATATAAAATGCATGCGGCCGGGAGTGGGACAGTTCGAATGGAATTAAGCGTTAGACAATTCGGAATTAAAGTCGCGTTATAAACTTTCGCTCTGCTGTTAAAATAAATTAGGATTAAGTTTGTAAATTATCTAGTGTTAAATGTTAGTGTTAATTAGTTTGCTTTTAAATAAATTAGTTTATTAACTATTTCCTGTTTTGTTTAAAATAAAATTTAATAGAACCCGTAAAATCGTTACAATTTAATGTAATAATAATTCAACGTGATAAAGGAAACTGTAGGATATAGTAAAAAGTTCGGAGAATAAACAAGTGAGGGCGCTGTGTTAGTTATCGCGTGAAGTTATGGCCCGTCACGCTTTAAAAACCGCCACCGCGCGGAATCCGATATGCACTAAGCAGGAAACAATACAACCTTTGCTAGATCAACAGTACGGAAGACGAGTAAAACTTTAGTGGGAAGGTTTTGTGAAAAACCCTACCTAATATTATAAATTCCCTTTAAAAAATCCGAACTTCTTCATGCGAGTAATTAGTTTGTGAAAATTAATTATTTTAAGTGATACAATAAACTGTGTTTTACGTTTTCTTCTACGATATTCTTTATTATACACACACACACACTCAACTCTGACATTAGATATTTTTAAATGTGAATACCATCACTAAATAATTACAGTACCGCAATCAGTCGCTATTTTAGTGCAAAATATTGGCGGGAAATTTAAATGTCTAACGCTAATAACGACACACTTCGACATTTTAACCTTTTATTTGACAGGTGTTAAGTTTGATTAAACTTGCCGGAAAGAAAATCACTAGTAATGTCGGCTATTTTAGTGCAAAAAGGTGGTTTATTTGTCTTACACATTATGCATATGGATTGTGGTACAGTATTTATTCATTTATGTGAGAGCTCTACATCCAAAAATTATCACATAAAATATACTCCAGAACAAAGAAATTGGTCTACGAGATACACTGCAAAATTCATTATCAAAGAAGAGCCTCCGAGTGGAAAATCAGTAAAGTAAGAAAATAATAAAAGCAAAGAATTGTCCAAAATACCCTGAGATCACACAGCAATTAAATTGTTGACCAAAGTGACGGCATATCACAGCAATAAGTTTCGAGAAACTGGGTCTGTGATTCATAAAAAAAAGGTGCTGGTAGGCCAAGCGTTCGGACAGAAGAAGTTGTTAATGACGTTGGTCAGCGTATGGACGAAGATACTAGAAAACCTATAAAACGTCTGTTTCAAGAAATTAGACTTTCATATGGAACTTGCCGGACGATTGTGAAGAAGAACTTGAACATGCATCCATATAAGATGCAATTATATCAAACCCTCTTGCCGGCAAATCGTCCCAGACGTCTAGCTTATTGCTACTGGTTTGTCAATAATAATTTAATGAATGACAACCTGTTAAACTTTTTTTCTAATGAAGCGTGGTTTCACCTTTCTGGGTATGTTAATTCACAATACGCGAATGTGGAGCACTGACAATCCGCATATTTTTGTTGAATCTCCACTACATGCTCAGAAAATTGGTGTCTGGATGGCAGTCTCTCGTAGAAGAATAATTGGGCCCATTTTTTTCAATTTTACTGTCAATCCGAGAGATACAGGTAACATATTTTAACGGAATTTGTTCAACAATTACACCATGACGAAATTCAGCGTGGCTATTTTCAACAGGACGGTGCAACGGCACATACGACACGGGACACTATAGCTTTTCTCTGCGAATTTTTTTATAACCGATTGATAGGTTTACATACACAAGTTGAGTTTCCGCCGAGATCACCCTGTTTGCAAGAACTAGAACAAAGGATTGTTGAAGAATGTACAAGCATAACGCCAGAAATTCTGCAAAATGCTTTTGCTATCATGAGAAGGCGCGTAAATTTATGCACTGAACAAGATGAAGGACAGTTCCAACAGTTACTTCAATTTGTCTTTTCTTGTTTAAAAAATGCTATAATTCTTCCAGTTTACTTTTGAAGTTAGTCAATATTAATTTTAGAGATAAAATAATAATGAACGTCAACTATAGTCAATAATAATTAACAACTAACCAGAAGCAGCAGCAACACCACCAGCAGCAGCAGCCCTGAAGAAGTAAGTTCTTCTGCAATGAAGAACGAGACGTCGGCAGTAGAAAAAGTCAACGTGACGCGGTTCCAACCGGAAGCCAATTCAAACATGGACGACGGCCGCGGAAGCCTTCAAGTTAAATTAAATAATAATGAAGTTAGAACTACAACACATTCGGTGACATTTGCATATTATTATTTGAAAACGATTATTTAAGCTAAGACAGTCGCTTTCCATTTCATGACCGCCCTTGACGAAAATAATTTTTGATGTCTCGATACATAAATATATATTTGAAAAAATATGACAAACTCTAATAAAGGTGTCCGAATAAGAGCGCCGGATTTTGTTTTTATTTAATATTTTTATAAATATTTTTTGCCTAAAAACTATTTTATAGTTCTCTTTATTTTTCTAAGACATTCATTCCTGTTTGTGACTCAAATCGTATTTTAACTGATCGATGTTTACAATAATACTTTTCTTTTTTATTAAGAATATAGTGATTAGTGCTTTTACATTCTCTTTTCTTTAGAGTTTCTAAAGATTCTTTTTTTTTCTTCTCTTCTCTTTTTTTTAAGTTCTTCAAGATGGGATCTTTTCTTCTTTTTACATCTTTGGTTTCAGTGGAAGGTTAAAATATGATTCTTCGTATTAAAAATTCTGGCCCAAATTTTTTTCTCAAATTTAACGTTAAATACAAATTTTATTTAATTATTTTGACAGAAATATTACTTCAATAAAAGCCTGATTTACCAAATTTGTCAAATATGCACACGTCAAATTCTTGGCCGGATTTTATTGTCCCCTACTGTACAGAGTTTCTGTTTATATTTTGAACGGTACCTACACATTTTATTATTAGACATATCAAAAAATGTTAAGTACAAATGTTTTAGGGATATACCTGAACCGTCAGAATTTACTTTAAAAAGAAACAAATGACAATCGGAAACCTAACAAATGAGTATCAACTTGTTATTTTAAATGGAACACTCAGTATATTTTGTAGAATTAAGAAAGATATTTTTCTCTTAAATCCAAAAATATGTAGTTTGTCTACTTTTGGTTTCATACTTTTTGTGATATTTAAGTTTGAAATTATTATTGTTTTGGAAAATTTTTATTAATTTATTTCATATAATATGTTAATTTCTCTTAGATGTTAGCGTTTTGACTTATAAAATGTCTTTTAATTAGTTTAACACTTGTCACTCATAATAAACTTCTTATTAGTCAAAGTAAATGCATTTTTTGTTTTAGTTTAAACTTAAATATCGCAAGAAGTATGAAACTAAATATACACAAACTACATATTTTTGGAATTAGGAAATAAATGTCTTTCTTAATTCTAAAAAATATACATAGTGTTCCATTTAAAATAACAAAGTTAATACTCATTTGTTAGGTGTCCAATCGTCGCTGTTTCTTTTTTTAATAAATAAATTCTGGCGGTTCAGGTAAATCCCTAAAACTTTTGTATTTAACATATTTTTGTATGTCTAATAATAAAATGTGTAGGTACCGTTCAAAATATAAACAAAATCCCTGCACATCTAATAATTGACTTTTTGTTGCAGGAAATCCAGCTGGCGAAATGTGAAGCATCCATCCAACTCTGAATAATTAAGAATATTTTTATTTTCCATTCTACTAGAAAAAACAATAGGTGCCGACAACGTTTATCAGTAAAGATTTCTTTAAATGATTTTGTCATTTAATTTACATACTGTATTACTAGGACCTGAAGCTGATGTTCCAGTGTCTGATAGAAATCGCGAACCATTCTCAGAGGCATGTATAAATAAATAACTCCTATATTTTCTAAAACAAGTCCTAATGATGCCTGACACCTAAGCATCACCTAAGCATCAGGTTCAAGATACATAGAATTTTATTGCACGAAAGCCTGACACATTATTCTTTCTAAAAAGCATTTATTTGTTAAGCGGTGGTTTTTAGTAAAATTTAAGAATTTAAAAGCATGACAACATGACAAAACATTTAAAACGTTTAAATAGTTAAAACACTTGACGTTATATTTGCGGCATTCCCGCCAAACCTACGTTAGTTTTACCACGAGAATAGTACTATCAATAGTAGCCCAAAGTACAAAAATGTTCGTAGATTTAAATTAACTTAATACCGCTGAGTAATTATCTTATTTTTCTCATAAATAAAAAAATTCTGTCAACTATTGGGCCACTGTCAGCAACTGATGTAGTATTATTCATAAGAGAAGAGCTCCACGTCATTGTCTGGTGTTGCATCATCAGACTTATGAATCATAACTCCGTCCTTTTTTCTCATTCACCGTTAACAAAGAAATAATATTGAAATAATTGTCGATTCTTGCTTCAGCAATTGATTACGCAGAGCTCAAGTTCCATGATTTTCGTTATACATTTACATTTTGAAAGCTATAATGTATTGAAAGCTTGTAATTGGAAAACGTTACTGAATGAATGAAACAAATTTCATAATGCGCATTAGCGCGCAACTTACAATAAATGTAATAATAATCAATGTGTCCACGAAACGACTTAACGAGAAAAAACTTTTTTAATATCAATTGAACGTAAAAAAGTTATTCTTTACAAAAAGTTCTATTTCTCAAGAAATTTCAGAAACAATGGTTAAATTTAAATTTTTAACTACAGTCTGTCTATAAAATTCAAATTTCTTAATTATTGCGCATATCAAAGTAACGTTTTTATTATTGATTTTAGGCAAAAAATGTATTCTTTACAAAATATTCTACTGTTAATCATATTTTCGTTAGTAAATTATCGGATTCTGTACGAATTAGATATTTCAGAATTTATTTAGTTATTTTAATTTCCACCCCTGAAAAACAACCCAATTTATCAATGGGATTTTTGTCATTATTTTTCCTGTAATCACAAACTTATTTTGGACCAAATTCATTACTTTCAGAATTTTTTCAAAAAATTTCGTAATTGGTCCCACTGCGCCTAGTGTTTGCGGTCGCGTTTCATGTTTCATCCAATCTCGTATTATAAAACATGTCGGAAATATGTCAAATACAAGAAAAGTCTAGGCACTTGTATGAGATAATTTTAGATTTGTTCCAAACTTTTCAACCGACATGTAGGGTACATGTATATATCAAACATGTATGTAGTGTAAACGCCCCAACGTTTTCCAATAATATTCTCTCAGTACATCCTCATTAATTTTCAAAATCATTTGCCTAAATAATACATCTAATTTATGTTAATAACTAGTATCATATTTAATTCCCCCTCCATGGCGTCAAAGTGGTAATTTTCAGGATATCTCTGGCTCGTTCTGATAAGTACGGAGACGATATTTATTTGTTTTTCTTTAACTTCAATTTTTATATAAAAATTTTATGCCTATTAAAATTATACGAAAGGGAGAATTATTTGCATTTAAGAATGTCCTTTTTTCAATATTATTATACGTGTTTTGGACGATTTCTTTTGTCGACTAATTAAACCAGGATTTGAAAACAGGTGCTAATAAAATAAATAATTGTATTATTAAGTTTTGAAGTAAAATGTTTACTTTAACTTTTAAATAAAAAAGTACTACAGTGAAACTTGCATAACAAGAACTCGGAAATAGGGTCCATTTCTTTCAATTTCACTGTCAATGCAGAGAAGTACTATTGCTACAATAAAACACTAGGACAAGATTTTTTTAGCTGTATAAAACTGCTAGAGACCATAAATGTAAAATTATTTTAAATTGTCTCTTCCAATCATACCTAAGGTAATATTTCAACAGTTTTATAATTCTTGCTGTTATTATGGTTCATTGACATCAAAATTTGACATGATATAAATATGAATTACTGAGTTGAGAATAAAGTAAGATTCAATGTAATAAAATAATGGAAACGCAGGGCTACTAGATTTAAAAGTTGTTCTAGTTTTTATGATATCGATAGTACAGAAACAACATTTTGACTGAATGTGTTCAACAATTAGACTATGATGAACTTCAGCATGTTCATCATTCAATTCAGCATGTCTATATTCAACAGGACAGTGCAATACGAGTCATTACCGGGTGTTTGTAGAACAGTAGCCAGTCGATAACTCCGTTACTAATAGAGATATTTCATATCACAAGCTGTCGAACGACTGCGAGACGTTAAGTGTTTGTGCGCCATTTAGTGTCCGTTTAAAAGAGTTTGTGATACAGTTTTCATCGGACAAGAACCAGCTTTAATTAGAGATATTTTAGTAAACTTTTTTTTTGTTTTATTTGACAGAAGGTAGCCTATATGCATTGCTCTTTTCCTAGGCCTACTGTGATTGAGTTATTATACATAACTTTATTTTTCCAAATGGAACACCCTATATATTTTGTGATATTTGGAATCTACTCTAAAAACTCTATCCAAGAGCAAAGTTTCGACAAAATCAAAGACATGGTTTCATTTTTTCAATAATTTTTTAATTGTGTACAAGTTAGCCGTGAATTGTTTGAAACTGTCAAAAATGCTCTTACGTTGATATAATAAATAAAATTAAGTCAATAAAATGCTTTACTAAGGACTTATTGCATCTTAAAACATAAAAAAAACTCTTTTTTTTTCTTAATGGAAACATACCTATTAGTTTCAGTGCATATTTGACAAGTGCATAAAATTAGCTTTCCAACGGTATAAGACACATTGTGATTTAAGTTACCAAAACGGATTCACCAACTTGTACCCAATTAAAAAATTATTGAAAAAATTAAACCATGTCTTTGATTTTGTCGAAACTTTGCTATTGGATAGAGTTTTTAGAGTAGATTCTAATATCACAAAATATACCGGGTGTTCCATTTGGAAAAACAAAGTTATGTATAATAACTCAATCACAGTAGGCCTAGGAAAACAGCAATGTATATTGCCATATAGGCTACCTTCTGTCAAACAAAATAAAAAAAAGTTTACCAAGTATCTCTATTATTAACGGAGTTATCGACTGGCTACCGTTCTACAACCACCCGGTATAGCTTTTCTCCGCGAGTTTTTTTATGATCGGCTGATAAGTTTACATACACAAGTTGAGTTTCCTCCAAGGTTACCTTGTTGACCATTATAGGTTATTTTATGGCTATTATTTAAATGGCCGGGGAAATATTACAGCTTTTCTAAGCATTAAAATACAATGTAATGGCAAAATTATTGATTGAGCGGCAAACAATGAGCAGCTAGTAAAACGAAAATGGTATACGTTTAATGTTTTTATCTACGACCACTACTGTAAAAGACGAATTACTTACAAGTTACAACGCATGAACTAAATAAGCGGGTGTTTACAAACGTCGTGCGTAAAGCAACAAAATCGTACATTTACACCTAACTTTACGCACGCTTGTAGTTAGATCTACGTAACCGCATCACATTAAATTCACAGTTATCGAAATTGCGACTGTCATTGCGGATTATTTTGAACTGGAATAATAAGGTAATTTTTGTAGCCGTAGATAAAATATAGTATAAAACTCGAGTTGTGGAATTACCTGCACTCGCCGTTACGCGGCTCGTGCGTAATATGCTATTTACAACTCTCGTTATGTAATATACTATTACGAACAGTCATAGCAGTAAAAGCAATGAAATTACATCTAAATAAGTGTATTATGTTATCTGATTTTTATTATATTTTGTCGAGCTCTAAAATAAAATAAACTACTAAAAAATTACAATAACAATATAAACTGGCCAGTAAGTAAATGCTTTTTCGTCAGCTGAACTAGATCATTATAAGAAAAATAAAATACCAGTTAATGAATAAAATAAAATAGTTTTTACTATTTTTCTCCACTCTGTCAAATCCAACTCTTGTGGGTCTGATAAAATTAGTATTCGTATGTTACGTTTGTAACAGAAAATCAGGAAAACTGGCCACCATGCAATTATAAAAAATAACAAATTAATTATAAATGGAGATGAATATATTCTTGAACAAATACAAACAACAGAAATAGGCGATGAAGGCGTAAAAGAAAGAATACAAGAAAATCAAGAATGCACAGCGGAAACACAAAAGAAAAAATCTAACGTAGCCAAACAAGAAGAGCTGGAAAAGCGAACAAAGAAAGGGAGGACGACTAGCCAAAGATCCTCAGGAGATGATGAAGAAAAGTTAAGAGAGAAATTATTGAAAACTACCAACACAATCATAACAAAAAAACTAACGACGACAAGTAAAGGACTGCATATGATGATGACAAAGGCAACGAATAAGGAAAACATGAATGCAAATATAAAAAACCATAAAATAAAAAACAGAAATAAAAGAAATAGTATCAAAATTAGCACATAAAACATAGGAACAATGCTTGAACCTGGCAAAATGGAGGCAATAATATCAGAACTGGAAAGATATAGAATAAACATAGCGGCGATACAAGAATTAAGATGGAAGGGGCATGGGAGGATAGATAAAAGGAAATATACACTACTGTACTCAGGAAGTGAGAAAAGAGGACTACATGGAGTAGGATTCATAATAACGGAAAAACTAAAAGACCACATAATTGATTTTAAACCAATAAATGAGAGGATGGCATATCTAAGAATAGAAAGCAAGCCTTTTAACCTATCACTATTAAATGTGTATGCAATAACCGAAGTAGCAAATGATGAAGAAAAAGAAATACTATATGAGAAAATTGAGGAGCAGATTGAAAAGATGCCAAAGGAAGATATAGTAATACCACTAGGAGACTTTAATGCGCAAATAGGTAAAGAGAAACGCAACACACAAGTAACAGATAGATATACAATATATGAAAAAACCAACAATAATGGACAAAGATTGTGTAACCTAGCAGCAATAACAGACATGACTATAAGCAGTACTAAATACAAGCACCCAGAAAGACACAAAATAACATGGAGGTCACAGGATCAGAAAACATGCACACAAATAGATCATGTATTAATCAACAAAAGGAAACAATCAACAGTCAGAGACGTACGCACATTTAGAGGGGCATGTGCTGATACCGACCACTTCATGGTAACAGCAATACTGAAACAAAAAGTAAAAAAAACAGAACAAAAATAAAAACATAAACAGGAAGTGGGATATAGAAAAACTAAATAACGAAAATATTAAAAAGAAATATATCGCAAAACTAAAAGAACAATTAAATGAATATAACATAAATCAGAAGGAAATAGAAGAACAATGGGTAAGAGTTAAAGAATGCATAAACGGAGCAGCAGAAAATCAAATAGGAAGAATAGTAAATGGAGCAGAGGAAGGATGGTACAATGAAAAATGTAAAGAAGTAACGAAAAGCAAGGCAGAAGCAAGATTAAAATGGATTAGATCAAACAAAGAAGAATATAAAGCAGACTATGAAAGATTAAGGAAGAAACCAAAGAAAATTAACCGCAAAACAAAGAGAGACTGGGTGGAAAATAGGATAAAACAAATAGAAGATAACAGCATAAGTAAAAATACAAAGAGCTACTATAAGAAAATAAGTGAACGAAACAAAGTATACAAAAGTAAGACCACTGGTATTAAAGATGAAGATGGAAAGTTAGCCGAAAATGATAGCCAATACATGGAAACATGGAAGAAATATTTCAAAAGTTTGTTGACAGATATAGAGATAACTAAGTTAGAAGAAGATGAGAGTGAAGCCTTAGAACAAAATATGGTAAATGAAGAACCAATGAAGGAAGAAGTAAAAGAGATTATTATGAAAAGTCGCAACGGTAAAGCGCCTGGAAGAGATAATATAAATACTGAATTGATAAAATATGGTGGAGAAGAATTACATGAAAATTTGTATTTACCAATAAAAAAATATGGGAAGAAGAAAGAATACCTGAAGAATGGGAATCGGGACAAATGATTACAATACACAAGAAAGGAGACCAACAAGTATGTAAGAATTACAGAGGATTGACGCTATTGAATAATGCATATAAGATTTTGACATCATTAATACAAGCAAGACTAATAAACACAACAAGAAATTTAGTAGGACAATACCAATACGGTTTCACCAAAGGAAGATCAACGACTGATGCGATTCACATAGTAAAACAGATAATAGAAAAAGCACAAGCGAACCAATTGGAAATGGAACTACTTTTTATTGATTTTAAACAAGCGTTTGACTCCATCCAAAGAAACAAACTGATAAACGCACTAAAAGAGCTAGGAATAGGAATCAAGATAAGAAGGTTAATACAGATGACTATGAAAAGAACAAAATGAGTGTGAAAACTCAAAAAGGGGAAACGGAAGAATTTGAAATAAATAAGGGTTTACGGCAAGGAGATTCCTTGTCTGCTACATTATTCAATTTAGCATTAGAGTATGTTTTAAGAAGAATTTACAAGGGTACAGTGAGGACAGGTGGAACCAAAATCATAGCCTACGCAGATGATGTCGTTTTAGTGGCAAAAAACCGAGCATTATTGAAAAACATGTTAAATGAAGTTGTAAATGAAGGAAGAAAAATTGGATTAAGTATTAATGTAGAAAAAACCAAAATTATGCGAATTGGGGGACAATCACAAGCGGAGAATCAACATACTAGGATAGAAGAATACAAATTCGAAGTATTGAATAGATTTAAATATCTGGGCGTAACGATATCAAATGATGGAAGAAATGAAGAGAAATGGAAATTAAGGAAAGAATCATGGCAGGAAACAAAACATATCAGGCAAACAAAAAGTTGCTAAGAAGTAAAATAATTCGAAAGAAAACGAAAATAAATATATACGAAACAATAATCAGACCAATGATACTGTATGGCACGGAAACAATCACAATGACAAAAAAACAAGAAGACTTTAGAATATTGGAGAGGAAAATATGGAGAACCAGTAAGAATATCAGAGAATGAATACCGTAGCAGAATGAACTTTGAATTAAAGCAAGAGATCAAGGAAGACATAGTAAAGAAAATAAAAGAACAAAGGCTAAGATAGCTGGGCCATATATGGAGGTCAGGCACTGATAAAACAATCTTCTCAATATTAGAATGGAAGAGAAGGGGGAGACCAAGAACAACGTGGTTTCAAGAGGTGACAGAAGACTTAAGAAAGATTGGAATTAAGGAATGGAAGACCAAAGCAAAGGATAGAAGATTATGAAAAAAGATTTATCAGAAGATAGAATAAATGATGGGTATTGATCACACCCTGAAAATGATCTAGAGAGCCCCAGCACGGAGCGGTAATACCCCACGTACGAGTGTGAAGCCACTATATATATATATATATGTTACGTTTGTGCTGTCCTTATATTATGTCATACATTACTTATATTATAAATTTTTGCTTGCGTAACGGTGTTTATCTCGACTGTTGAAAAGAAGCAACTGTATTACCTCTTCCGAAGACTTCTAAACTGACAGAGTATAATGAATGTAGGCCTATTAGTGTTACCAGTTATTTCCAAATTGCTAGAGAAATGCGTCGCGAAGCAGTTACAATGTCATTTAAATAAATTTAATTTATTGCCTTCCTTTCAGTCGGACTTCTGCTCAGGCTTTAGTTGCACTTCTGCTTTGTCACTGATATTTGACAACATAATCAAAGCGATCAATGAAAATAAACTATGTATATTGGTCCTATTAGACTTTTCCAAAGCTTTGGATAATATTAATCATAGTTTGTTATTGTCTATTCTCCATTATATTAGTCTTAGTACCAACTCTATTTTTTAATAATTATATATCCAATAGAAGACAAGAAGTTATTTATGATAACAATGAGTCAGAAGCCTTGCCACTTTGTACTGGTGTTGCACAAGGCAGTATACTTGGTCCTTTGCTCTTTTCCATTTACACTAGTTTCATATTTAGGAATATTAAGTATTGCAAATGTCATCTTTATGCGATGATACGCAACTCTATAATTGCTTCGAGGCATCAGATATTGTGAAAGCTGTGACAGATGTTAACTCGGATTTAAAGAAAATATGTACGGTTGCTTTTGACCACTGTTTATCAATAATAATTAATCCCAATAAATCCCAGGTTCTTGTATTTGGCAGACATAAAACCCGTCTAGCAGCACTACACCAAATTAACATCAAAGTAGGTAATGCGACCTTAACAGGTAGTAGAGTGCTAAAAATCTCGGTCTTTGTTGTGACACAAATTTAAGGTTTAAAACTCATGTTAGTAAAGTGGTGCAACTCGCTTACAGCAGACTTAGGGCCGGTCTTTTAACTTCCTTTTAAACTCCCTTTTTACTAAAATGAACATTAAATTAGTTGCTATAGCAACGCGTATTCATGTGATTGAGATAGATGGACTCGTCCAGTTAATCCGAAAGAGATGCATCCCAGCGAAAACACGTACGTGTAAGAAACGTTGTAGAATAACACGTAACCAAACGTTGAATTCATATGTTATTGTTAAGTTGAAACAACGAAAAAATGTCGCGGCAATCAATTTCTTTTAAACGTGTCTGTCCACGTGTAAAAAACGTTGTAGAATAACAATTAATCAACGTTGAATTCGTGTGTTATGGTTACGTTGAAACAACGAAAAAATGTCGCGGCAATGTCCACGTGTAACGTTGAATCAGACAATTACGACGTCTATTAAAGGTGGGGGTCTAAATCATTAGACTGAACAAACATACATGGCTAATTGTGGAATTCGAACCCACGCCGCCGCCGAGTAACACGACTTTCCAAGTCGGCTAGTCTAGACCGCTAAGCCACTTGGAGACCCCAGTTCCGTATGCCGTATCGCTTCCGTGAATGATTCGTAAAGCGGGCAGAGGCAGTGGTAATAAAGCCGAACCGAGGACTTTAACTTACAATAGCTACGCGCCGCCCTCACTCGTTCAATTTCCGAACTCCTTACTACCTACAGTTTCCTTCTAACATCCATATTATCATAACATCATTAAATCAATTCTTCTAATTATTACAATCCTAAGCTTATTTTCTTTGTATATACATTTCAAAAATTCTAAATAATTTATTTATAATAAACATGTAATTCTAAATCGCCTATTTCTAAAAATATTTACACTAACTTAAAATATTCGACAAAACACATTTAATACAGTACTTTCAATTTACTTTATTATTTACAAAATTATTTCTTTGTGAAAATTTAAAAAAAATTACATGCTGCTCATAAACACCGCAATATTGTCACGCTCTCTTCGCGCTTGCAATAAATTCAGCTGTTGGGGTAAACGTAGCTCTCGGTAGACGGTTCCGTCCAGGTATGGGCTAAAGGCACTTGGGGGTAGTTTACCCGAATAACAAAGACTTGCTTACTTTGTCCCGGTTCTCGGCTCTAAAAAGGAAGGTCCTCTTCAGAAAAACCACCGACCGCACCATTTTTAGGCTTTATTGAGCACCCTTCGCTATTGGGCCACCTTCCCGCTCGGTCCCGAATCGACTGTCCCGCGCAATTAATCCATTATTCTTAGTTCAGCAAAGTGACCCCGTTAACAATTATACAGAGTGGAAAGTTTAACTGGAATAAATTCTGTAACTTAGAAAATTGCCATTTGTAGCAAAATTCTTGGAACAGGACAATTTTTATTTTTATGGCGCTTATTATAAATGGATTTCTTTAACTTTTCAATTATTTGGAGGGATGAAACAACCCCTAACTATTTTTTTTAATGGAAGGGTATGTTGAGTAATTTTTTTTTTTCTTAAAGCTTGTTCAATTGGGAATACAGCTACGTTTTTATTTTTTTATTTTTCTTAAACAGTAAAAGGCGAAAGAATAAAAAATAAATTTTTGACTAGAACGATTTTAACGCATCAGATGTTCAAAATGCTCACTTGGTAATACCCTAATCGATTATAAATTCCATCCCTAACAGTTTGTAACATTTCCGGCGTTACTCTCCTAATTTCATGCAGAATTTGAAGTTCTGAAGTTCTGCTATGTCGTTTGGTTTAGTCACATAAACTTTACTTTTTAAATACCCCCATAAAAAAGTCTAAAGGGGTAAGATCTGGAGATCTTGTTGGCCACTCAATCGGTCATCGGTCCTCTTCTTCCTATTCTTCCTATTGGGAAAAACTTCAGTGAGGTAATTACGTACAATTAAAAATTTAGCGCATTGGCAGCGCCATCTATTGGCTGCACGCAACAATACGATACCATATGGAAAGCTTATTTCTTATCAAATAATAAAAAAATGGAGTTCCTGAATTTTTGGCATTAAAAACGGTTTTAGTAAAAAAATAATTTTTTTATTTTTTACCTTTTACTGCTAAAGAAAAATAAAAAAATAAAACGTAGCTGTATTCCCAATTTTTTCAACATATCCTTCCATTAAAAAAAACATAGTTAGGGGTCGTTTCACCCCTTCAAATAATTGAAAAGTTAAAAAAGTCCCTTTGTAATATGCGCCATTAAAAATAAAAATTGACCTGTTCCAAGAATTTTTTTACAAATCGTAATCTTCTAAGTTACAAAATTTATTCCAGTTAAACTTTCCACTCTGTATACAGCTGTCCCCAATGAGTATTCGTGACAATATGTATGTATAATTGATTGACTATTGCGTTCTTTAGTATTTTTAATCACAGATTTTGGGCATCAAATTCAAACTAACTTAAAAAAATTTTACAGATTACATCAACTTAAAAAGAGTGGTTGACTCGTATGTGCAAATTAGCAGTACTTTTCATACCTGTTTCGTTTCATTTCAAAGCCGCCAAGCATGGAGAAGAACCTCATATTTCAGAGATTTTTAGTAAAATTAGAATTCAAAGGTGTGGAACACGATAGACAATCAGTGTAAAATTAAGTGTTTTCTAACGTCAACATCACGTTTTGTAACGCATATTTATTCGGTATACGTTAAAATAACGTTATAAAACGTGGGTTAAAAATTTAGTTGTAAATTATGATTTATCTAACGTATTAGTTTCGTTAATTTTTTTCTCATTTATTACGTAGAATAGTAGATGTTGAATTAACGTTGAAAAGATTTGGTAATCAACGTACGGTAGATACATCGCATTTACTCATAGTATAAATCACGTCATAAAAAGACAAAATTATTACATATTTATTTCACGTTATAATTAAGTTCATATTAAACTGATCGTTAAAAAACACGTTATACAAACGTGGTATAATTATGGTTGCTAATTCAACCAAAAAACAACGTTGCATTTTTCCACGAATAACGTTATTTCCACCGTAACAACGTGAAATTAACGTTGAATAAACGTACATGTTTTCGCTGGGATAATGCTTGATAGGCACCTAAATGATAGATTTTTCAAAATTTTTGTGCAAATCGGTTTTGATTGCAGCGGATTCCCCGAGCAGGCTCTGTACAGCTGTTTCAGGCCTAGTTGGGCCTTCGTCAGCAGAACCGTAGCCCAAGAACTCCACTGCAAACCAAACCAATATGTCCTAGGGTTATTCGCCAATGCGATGTGAAAGTAATGGACATTTAAGTAGGGACATCTTTCGATCGCTTGTTGACCTGATATTGCAGTAGAATTGACAAATTGAAGCCAGTCCGCCACATAATAAGCCATCCCAATGCAAGGCGTCCATGTGCTGTCAAAGTATATGAGAATTTTGAAAATTTTTGTGCAAATCGGTTTTGATTCCAGCGGATTCCCCGAGCGGCTCTGTACAGCTGTTTCAGGCCTAGTTGGGCCTTCGTCAGCATTGACGAATAACCCTAGGACATATCGGTTTGGTTTGCAGTGGAGTTCTCGGGCTACGGTTCTGTTGACGAAGGCCCAACTAGGCCTGAAACTGCTGTACAGAGCCTGCTCGGGGAATCCGCTGCAATCAAAACCTATTTGCACAAAAATTTTCAAAATTCTCATATGCTTTGACAGCACATGGCCGCCTTGCACTGGGATGACTTATTATGTGGCGGACTGGCTTCAATTTGTCAATCCTACTGCAATATCAGGTCAACAAGCGATCGAAAGATGTCGCTACTTAAATGTCGATAGATTTTTCAATTACAAGACAGATAAATTTTATAAGTAACTTAAAAGGAAGTTAAATGACAGGGCCTTAAAATGTTATATGGAAGTAATTTTATTTTTAAATCAACACATGCGTAAAATACTTTGTGATTCATTAGTTCTTTCGCGTTTCAATTATTGTGATGCGATATATAGTCCCTGTCTAGACAATATTGACATTAAAAAAATACAGCGCGTTCAGAATTCATGTCTGCGATTTATATTTGGGGTCAAGAGAAGAGACCGTATTTCGCACACTTTTACTAGAGTGTGGTGGTTAAATATGGCTAACAGGAGGAAATTACATTCAGCTATTTTATTTTACAAAATTATTCTCAACAAAGTACCGCAATACCTATTCGAAAGAATTTCTTATAGAACTGATATTCACAATATTAAAATTAGAAGCAAAGGTTTACTAACACCTCCCATACACCGCACTGCTATATTTCAAAGGTCATTCTCGATCAATACTGTAAAATTCTTTAATAATGTGCCTAAAAGCTTTAAATCTTACTCAATTACAAATTTCAAACGTCAGTTTCGCATTTAATTACTCAATAACTCATAGTAGAATACAGGGTGTTTCATTGATGATGCACCAAACTTGAGGAACACGTGTCTGACATTATTTCAAACAAAATATCTTAATAAAAATTTTTAATCGGAGCAAGTTGAAATTTGCATAATTTGGAGCCGATGTTTGTCGAAATACATACTTTAACGCCGCGGAATTGTGAAACCAAATCGGCGCGCGGCGGTCTAAATTGCATTAATTGAAATTTATCTCCGCCCACAATAATTTTATAGCCGTAGATACGTATTTCGGCAGCTAAGCTGCCATCTTCAGTGCAATTTAAATTTTTTTATAAAACTACATGAAATCTAACAGCTATCTACCTACCTCCCTGACCATACTATCTATACTACTAATACTATCTAAAAATAACAAAATTAACACTAAAAAATAGTAAAGGAGACTGTGGTTTAAGAAATAATTGAAAATTATCTCCGCCCACAATAATATTAACAGTCAAAACCTACCAAAAAAGCAAATCAAATAAAACGGAAATGAGTATTGGTCTAATATCCGAAAACGGTTCTTATTCTCCCGAATAAAGAACTTCTGTAAGCATTTAATTCCCTGTTATTTGATACCGCTTGAATTTATCCCTGAAAAGAAATTATATACCTATATATGTATATGTATGCACCCATATATATACAGGGTGTTTAAAAAAAACGTTCGGATACTGTAACCATGAATAGTACTCATCAAGAGCAACAAAAAAGTCTTAGTAAGTAAAGGTCCGCAAATAATTTTTTTCAAGGATAGAGTTGATTTTATATTGATGTTAACAAATTACATTATTATGAAGAAGCAAACAGTAAACATGTGATTATCTAGATACAAAAAATAATTAAAGTAAATGTCCACCTCTCTCGCTTCGTAGAAAAGAAGCTATCATTCTTTGGAATAATCCTTGATTTTGTCGAAAGGTTTAACAGTTATGTTCTATTCGCTGCTGCAGCTCATTTACGTTATTAACGGGTCTTGATTACACCAGAGATTTTAAATATCCCCAAATGCAGAAGTCTAATGGGATTAAATTAGGAGATCTAGGTGGCTTCAATCACGTTTTTCAAGAAAAATAAAAACAAATGAAAGTCGTCATTATGTTCTGTGTATGTTTCTTTATTATCTGTCATTAGTCTTGTTGCGGTGTGTTTGGTATTCGATTCTGTAAAAATAATGGCATTTTATACAAATACAGAGATGGCTGATATGCACTTTATGTACGGCATGGCTAATGGCAACGCTTATGAGGCACGGCGATTATACGCTGAAGCATTTCCTAATCGCAGAATTCCATCCGATAAATTATTTTGTAATCTACATCGACGATTATGTGAACGTGGTTCATTCAATGTTACTAAACCTGATGCCGGACGACCAAGATCAGTAACTACTCCTGAAACTGAAGCTGAAGTTTTAAGAAGAATAGACGAAAATCCGAATGTCAGCACCAGAACAATAGCAAGAGAACTAAATATGAATGCTTCTTTAGTTTGGAGGATTTTGCGAGAACAGCAACTTTATCCGTATCACATTCAACGGGTGCAAGCTCTTCTAGTCCCCGATTTGGATTCCAGATTAACTTTTTGTAGGTGGATGCAAAGAAAACTTGCAGAAAATGAAAATTTTGTTGCTGGTATTTTATTTACTGATGAGAGTATTTTTACAAACAACGGGATTATGAACTTCCACAATGATCATGTTTGGGGAGATGAAAATCCTCACGCTGTTATTGAGAAAAGGCATCAACACCGGTTTTCTTTGAATGTTTGGCTAGGTGTTTTGGCAGACCGATTGATAGGACCAGTGTTTTTACCAAATCGTTTAAATGGCGAAGTTTATCTTGACTTTTTAAATAATACTTTACCTCCATTTTTAGAAGACATTCCTCTGATTGCTAGAGTTAATCTTTGGTTTTTACATGATGGGGCTCCTCCACATTTCGCTATCGTTGTAAGAAATTTCTTAAATGCAACGTACAACAATAACTGGATAGGAAGAGGAGGCCCAGTGCCGTGGCCACCTAGATCTCCTGATTTAAACCCTCTTGATTTTTGCATTTGGGGATATTTAAAATCTTTGGTGTATTCAAGACCCGTTAATAACATAAATGAGCTGCAGCAGCGAATAGAACATAACTGCCAAACCATTCAAGAAAATCAAGGACTATTCGAAAGAATAAGAGCTTCTTTTCGTCGAAGATGTGAAGCCTGTGTGCAAGCGGGAGGTGGACATGTAGAACATTTTCTTTAAATATTTTTTGTCTACATAATCACACGTTTACTATTTGCTTCTTCATAATAATGTAATTTGTTAACATCAATATAAAATCAACTCTATCCTTGAAAAAAATTATTTGCGGACCTATACTTACTAAGACTTTTTGTTGCTCTTGATGAGTACTATTCATGGTTACAGTATCCGAACGTTTTTTTTAAACACCCTGTATATATATATATGCACAAATCGCCAAAAAGCAACCTACAGATTAGAGCAGATCACACCCGCACACAAGTTAAGAGCACTTTACGATATTTATCTCGGAGAATCCTCTCCTTATCACATATCCAGTGCAAATGCGCTTAACTGTCTCTAACACCCCTTTATATAAAATTTAAGTCGCGACCTCTTGCGGCTGACTTTTGACCTAACAAAAACGACATCTGGCGGCCGATTCCCGACTCAAACACATATATACACAAATACACATACATAAAAATATATATATGCACAAATCGCCAAAAAAGCAACCTACAGATTAGAGCAGGTCACACCCACACACCACAAGTTAAGAGCACTTCACGATATTTATCTCACATTATTTGCAAATTGCATTATGAATGGAACACAGCTGCACGGGGGGGCAATAAAGTTAAGCCATGAAATTTATAACTAGATTTTGTTTTGCCCTTGACCGACTCGCTCGGTCATTCAACTCCCAGCTGCGATGTGAAATCGCGTGGATATTTATAAACTTAATTAATTTAATAATAAATTACAAATGTGGAGCTAAGCAAAAATGTGCATTTAGTATGCATTGTATTGTATTGCATTGCAAAAATAAAAACATTTATTTTTATTACATTATTATTACGTTATTATTATTTCAAGAAATGTTCAAAAATGCCTCCTTCCTGCTGTACACACAAAAAATACCATAAAGTCCTTAAATGGGGTAGTGCGGCGAACGAAATGTTTTTAGTAAAACCCAGGCTCTTTTGCGCTAAATTTCTACGAACGATTTCATGAAACGGTTTATCATTGAATGTGAATTCTTAAATAAGCGCAAACTACTAATTGTTTGAACAATCCTAACAATTAGAAAATTTTTATTAAATGGAGAATCGAAAATAAACGACTAATTATTATTTTTATTGATTTCCAACAACCACGACGGCAAATGTGTTTTGCCGAATCAGCTAGGGCGACATTCTAGCGAGAGTAATAAAGTAATAAAGCAAGTATGAGATTGCGTCACAATCCATTCATTCTTATTTAAAGTAAATCCTACAAATATGCGACTTTGCTTTTCCTTCGATTTTCTCGAAACTTATTCATTTAAGAACAAAAAAATATATAGAAAACTTTTATTTCTTTTCACGATATCTACCGACATACCGAGTTTGGTGCATCTTCATTGAAACAGGCTGTATATATGTACATATATTGAAATGTTATTGACATTTTATAGAAAATAAAAATAAGAAAAAAGAAAATAAATCAAGTCAAATGACATTACCTTCGTTAAATGTGTTACATTATTTGAGTTGAATTGTTAATTGTATGTTCGGGGGAATCTAATTTCATAGCATCTCAAGTGTTCCGTGGAAGGAATTATACCTTGCATAGATTCATATATGTTCATAGTTCATGTTAAAGTAGAATAATTTTCATTTGTGTTCTTAAAACCTAGAAAGAAATTAAAGAATTAGATCTAGAACATCACGAGAAATAAATGTTTGAAAATTACCTATTATGTATAAAGAAATCCATGTTTTACGTCATGATGCTGTAAATTAATTTTATTATGTAGGAATGTTTGTATTATTGAATGAAAATTGTTCATACAGGATGTTCACGGGAAGCCGCTACAATAGCTAACTTTCTATTTGAACTTTTACAAGGTAGCTTAAATTAAGGTAGAAAAGTTTCAGGACCTCTCCTGCTGGATGTTATGGCAACGTCAGAAAAACAAATGACTGTCAGGTTTTCGAGATTTTCAATTGTTTTCAACTTTTTTAAATGGAACGTTATATTTTTTACCATCGTATCACGTTCAGGACGTCAAATTAATTATATCTCTAAAATATTACCTTCCAAGGC
This sequence comes from Dorcus parallelipipedus, assembly GCA_958336345.1. NCBI lineage: Eukaryota > Metazoa > Arthropoda > Insecta > Coleoptera > Lucanidae > Dorcus > Dorcus parallelipipedus. Next base: position 43,492,343 of record OY284481.1, read on the forward strand.
CTACTATTTTTATAAATCATTTAATTAATAAATCTTGGTGTTCACGGAAAATGGCTACAGTAGCTAACTTTTTTATTTGAATTTTTACGAGGTAGCTTAAATTAGAAAAGTTTCAAGACGTCACCTGCTGGATTTTATGACAACATCAGAAAAACAAATGACTGTCAGGTTTTTGAGATTTTCAACTATGGTTTTTTAAAGTTACTCACTCTCTACGCTTGCTCGTGCTGAAACAAGCCAAAACAATTTAGTAAAACTTCACTTTTCTACGCTTATTGCGTAATACAGTATAACTCAGATATAACGAGGACTCGAGGGACCACAATTACTGCTCACTATATGCAAGTGCACGCTATAAACGAAAAAATATACGTATGAATACGAGAAACGCAACTTTTCAAGATCCTCGCTATATCCGAGTTCTCATTGTAATCAGTGCTCTTAATTCTCATAGTAACGATTGTGATCACAATTGTTACTATGAGAATAAACCGTCAGATAAAGTTAACTGGAGGTGAAAAAACCGGGCCTCTGTCACTTAAAATAATTAATTTTCACAAACTAATTATTAGCACGAAATTCGGATTTTTCTGTAGAAAATTTATATTAGGTCGATTTTTCGCAAAAATTAAATTATTACTCACTTGTCTTTGTCCATTAAATGTTTATTCGAACTGGAATCCGACGGCGAATTTAAAGCGTGACGGGCTACAATCTCACACGGTAACTAACACAGCGCCCTCAGTTGTCTATTTTCCAAACTTCTTACTATAACCTACAGTTTTCTTTATCACATTGCATTATATTATGGCGTTAAATAAATTATCCTAATATTTACAGTTATAAACTTAATTCCTATATTAATTAAGAATTTTATTCTCTATCGATTGTTAATATAATATACAGGGCGTTCCATTTAAAAAGAAGTGCCTTTTTGACTTTATCTCATAAACGCGATGCTCAATTGTTTTCTTGTCTGCGTCGTTGTGATCAGCGTGAAAAATACTACTAGTTTGCTAATTTAACCGAATTTGTAGCTTTTATAATAACAAGGTTAGCAATAGTGCCGACTTAAGTTTCAACAGATTTTGTATTTTAAGTGCAATTTTGAATTTTTTATGATCCCGATACATTTAGAATGTGAAAGTTCAATTTTTTTTATAAAAAGAAGAGGATATTCACTGTGAATGCTTTTTTTATTCGAATAACAAAATTCGAAAATCCCTCCTAAAGGTGTAGGTCCCTAAAATTGCCTCACTCCAATTCTTAAAATTGGAATATCTCGAAAACTATTTTAAGATACTAATTTCACTTTTTTGTACATACTGTTTTCTATTTAACGGGTCTGTATTTGTTTGAAAAAATTTAATAATTGCACTAGCATAATTCTTAACAGCTTTTATAAAAATTACACTTTAAAAATCGTACAATTGCTCAGAGTTTCACTATAGGTTGATAGCATCATCAAGAGCTATCAACTGATTAAAGATTAAAAATAAATTGTCATCACAAATTCTTAAAAACAGAACTAAATGCGCACCAACACTTTACGTTTCGCTATCGTTTGGTAGCTTCTTCAGAAGTGAAAAAATAGCTTCTTCAAAAGTAAAAAAAACTACGAATTCTTAAAAACGGGACTAAATGCGCACGAACACTTTACGTTTCGCTATCGTTTGATAGCTTCTTCAGAAGTGAAAAAATAGCTTCTTCAAAAGTGAAAAAATATTTTTTCACTTCTGAAGAAGCTATCAAACGATAGCGAAACGTAAAGTGTTAGTGCGCATTTAGTCTCCGTTTTTAAGAATTTGCGATACAAACTTTATCGGAGAAGAACCTACTTTAATTATAACTTGTTATCCATACAAATTTTCTTCGGACAAGAATCTACTTTAAGTAAGCAATAACGTTTACTGAAAATTCTTGATGCATTAAATGTACAGTCGCAATCATAACTCATGACATAACTTTTACAGAAAAACTCATTGTGGATATTTTATTTGTGGTTTCCAGGCAAAAAATAATTACGACATCCCGGATTCATTTTTAAGTATTAAGATTTGGATGCATTCGACGTTCATAGTTTCATAGTTTCGAAGGAAATGTGTACAATGTTCTATAAGCTTTCTATTAGCGTCATGAATTATGATTGCGACTGTACATACGACGTACAAACCTGTCTAATTATCTAGTATTGCTATTTAGCGTATTTCTTCATTATTTTAAAACGTTAGTCGCAAAATAATGGTTTTACCTGTTCTCTTTTCTTTCTATTTTTTAGTTATATCTACGTTTAAAACTCTTTACTTCATGGATAATCAAATATTGTTGTGGCTAGGTTATCCTAAATTCGTTGCGTAACTAATTTCGAAATAAATAAATAATTGTCTAACCATTTATGTATGTATGTATATATGTACAAAGAAACATAACAATAACAATAATAACAAGTAAAGACGTAACATTATTAGTAAATCCTTTACTAAAAAAAAGCTTACGTTTGATAAATTACGTACTTATATGTTTACAAAAAATTGATATAATACTTTATATTTTTTCTCTGTTTTCTTATTTCTCAGTCAGTTTATGTTATCATAATTATTATATTATATTTGTTTTTTTTAAATTTTTTTATTTTTTTATTATTTGTAATTTTACTAACACTGAAGAGGTTATAAAACTTCTTTGGAATTCAAGTGTTCACCAGTGTATAAAAAATCACTAGTTTTATTCATATTTTTGAAATTGATTGAAACAAATTATCCAAGAAGCTTTTGAGAAATAAAACAAAAATTTAGAAAAAAAAAATTGTTATTTAGTTGTTTAAATCCCGACCATTTTTGTTTCAAAATGTTTGCTTGAAAGGTATACATACATACATACATACATACATATAAATCAAATGTGGAGTAATTTAAAAATTTTACATCTTGCAGCATTAGTAGGTATTAATAATGTTGAAAACTTGGACCAAATGCATATCGGCTAACCTCAAAATAATTTGCACAGAAAATTTGTTGTAATTAGTTTAAAATGACTGATTTTATGAAATTATTTGTGAAATCAATAGTAGTTCATTTTTTCATAGTTAGTTAGGTTTACTGACAACGTGCTCGACACTTGGCCGGGCAACTGTAGGTGTGGGTTCCATTTCCTTCCATTATATATGGAGTTCTCTATGAGAAATGGAACATTTATGTGTCGGATTGTGTTCAGATTCACACCAGCGCTTTCGAACTGGGTTTTCTCCGTTTTCCCAGTTCGTAAGGTGAATACCGAAGGATAAATAACAATAACACGGTCTTAGCCGCAGCCGGCAATAAGAGTATTAGCCAAAACGCCTCTTCAATAAGCTTGAAAACTTGGGACAAGTACGGATGTTAATTAAAAAAAAATTGCAAACAAAAGTTACTAACAAACTTGTTAATAAAGAATCAAATTACATGAACGTGCGATAGTAAACGGTCGGAACTTCCTCATAGTATGGCACAAAAAAAATGCAATCCTTGTTTCGTTTATTTAATGAAAATTCCCCTCCATAGGTTGATTTGCATTAAATAAAACTATCAAAAGCTTTCATTTAAGGCGCATGGTTTGAAACCAATGACTTGCCAACAGCAGACAACAATAAAGAGTTTAACTTGAAGGCTTCCGCGGCCGTCGTCCATGTTTGAATTGGCTTCCGGTTGGAACCGCGTCACGTTGACTTCTACTGCCGACGTTTCGTTCTTCATTGCAAGAACTTCAGTCTCAACGACTAACCAGAAGCAGCAGCAACACTACCAGCAGCAGCAGCCCTGAAGAACTTCTTATGCAATAAAGAACGACACGTTGGCAGTAGAAGTCAACGTGACGCGGTTCCAACCGGAAGCTAATTCAAACAACAACAAAGAGTGTTTTAACGATTTTTAGACAAATTGAAATTGTATTTGACTTTAAAAATGCATCTAATTAAATGTAAATAATGTTAGAAAATTAAATTCTTCTTACTTATTCCTCTTTCGGGTCACACCACTGATAGGAAATATAATTAAAGTTCAAAAATATTTCTTTAATTTTTTTTTTAATCTGTAGTGGTTGCCCTAAGTCATAGATTTGTCAGGACCTCAGGAGCGGAAGTGTATTTGAGTGTGTGTAAAGTGTTCCATGGCTTTGTCACTTCCAAACCTCCTCGCCGTTTAAGGAGAAGCAATGTCGAATTTTATCCCCAACATTGAAGAGTGCCTGAAGTTGATACCGACCACCCCCGAGAAAAATCCCGAGCACGGTTCGAACCGACGACCATGCGATTGCAAGGCCGGTCCCTTACCACTTGGACCGTTCAGGTGTTTTAGGAATTAAAGAAAATATTCGAGTGTAAATGAATCTAATTTGCTAAATAAAAACTGAGTGCCTAAAATGAATTGAATGAATTGATTGCATTGTAACAGAAAAAACTGATTTTTATACATATACCAATTTTCTGCCTTTTCAAAAAAAGAAATTAATGCTTTCTCCATAGCCAAAAGGGTTGGATTCTATTGCTGTAAACCATGCAAATACAGTGCCGAATCTAAATTTTTATAAACCAAGTTTAACTGCACCTAATTTCTGCAAACGCAACTTATTTGTGGGAATGACTGTGCGCCGTTTTCCATTCTTCTTCAAGAAAAATTCCTTTGGCTTTTTGAAAATTGCAGCGCCTAAATTAGACAGAGTTGAATTTTTTTCGGGAGGAGGTGTTGTAGAGAAGAAAAGTCCTGCAGGCTTGGGTTCAGAGATTGAGGCATCCTGTCCTCCAGCAGTATCACGTCCTTCGACGAAGTCCGTGACTTCCTCGAGCAGTTCGTCCAACTTCCTGTGAAACCACTCTCCGTTGTAGGTGACAATAATCCCTCAAGCGTATCTTGATGGTATTGCATGTCAACAAAATCGAAAAATAATTTTGAATTGTGTAGATATTGTTGAATGAACCATTTCTAGGCAACCACGTGAGGGTTTCAAATGGTTTCAAACAAAATAAAACAATGAAATGAATAAATTACACAACACGGCAAAATTACAGTTTTTGACTGGCGTTTGGATTCGTTTGTGTAAATTTGATCAGTATATGTTTACACATTCCTAGGATCCCATCAAAAAGTTTCTATCACGTAAGGATTTAAAACCACAGGACAAATTATGAAATACTTAATGTGGGCAATATTTAAAGGATTTTAGTATTTATTTGATTCCTTTAAAATATTACGGTGATATTTAATAATTAAAGAATTGCGAATCAGTATTTATACAATTTTCAAAATTAGTTAACGCAAGCAAATTTAAAACATGCAAAGTACCGAGAGTGAAGTCCAGCTGAGCGTGACTCCTGAGGATATCCAATGGGTGGCTGATGATATCCAAAGGTCCTTGTGGGATGAGTTTTGTAACGTAACGGACAAACATTACAAGAAAACTAAGGGACCTTTGACGGTGAGATATTGGCCTGTTAAGGACCAAACTTCCAGCAGGAAGAGACGTTCAGTGTATCTTCAGGGTGGTCGGCGTGTGCGTCTAAATGCAGTGAAGGAACAAGACGTCCAGGTGAATTACGAACTTCTTTTGGTAGAACACCTAAAACGATGAACAATTAGTTAAAGTGAAAAGTGAGAGACCTCAAAGGCCTGTTAAGTTTTGTTGAAAGTGTGTGCGCGCAAGGAAAGTAATTTTAGTTAAAAATTTAGAAAAATATTGTTTTCATTTTCAAATTGTTGGGTTAGGAAATTTTGTTATGTTAATTTTAAGAACTACAGCGAAGAATACTTACGTTGAGACAGACACGGTAAAAGTAACACGAAAATTGCGCGTACTTTTTGATTTTGTCTTGTAAAAATTTATAACATTTTTCCAAATGTAAAACAAAGTTTATTTTAATTTATAAATGAATTTATTTAAAACAAAATTGAATTAATTATTTTTATTTAAAAGAAAAAAGCAAAAATAAAACAGAAATTAAAACAAAAGGATAATTTGGCCTGGCTTGAATGCAATTTCGCCATCAGCCAAATTATTTAAAAACAATAACAATAAGCAAGAGAATAAAATAAGAAAATTTAAAAATTTGAGAAAAGAAAAATTTACCGGGTCAATTAAAAAGAAAAAGAAAAGATTGTTTTTTTTTTCAAATATAAGCACCCAAGCCCTGTAAATAAGAGGAGAATAAGAGGACTTGAGCTAGTACAAGTATAGATAATTGTTGAATTGCTCTTATCAAGAGAAAAATAAACACACCCGGACTGATTAAGACGAAAGTACAAAACAACAAAAATAAAAAATACAGCAATTATTTTTGAGCTACCAATTTGGGGCTAGTACAGGTAAGAGCAAACAACACGTACTTAATAGCTGCAGTTATTTTGTTTATGAGTAATTTTTACTCATACTCGTCTTTTTTTTTAATTTTAATACGAGGAAGGCCCATAATTGCGCTTTAAATTTCAGCAGTAATCTGACATTATATTCACATTCCAACGACCTTGATATCGTTTTTGCATGTTTCTATATCTTGATGTAATCTTTCGCCTTGTTCCTCACTCACTGTACCAAGATTTTCTGGGAAATAGTCCAATTGTGTCATATTGGTGAGACAAAAGTAACATTCTGCGTGAATCACTGGCTCAAACCATATCATATCGCAGGTTTTCCAAAATTCTGAGGTTTCATTTGCCCATGGAACCATTTCCTCAATTGCTCATGTATGGCAAACTTGAAACCCAATATTTATCTTAGACATAAAAATGGAGAAACCACAATATAAATTATGTATATGTATTTTTTATCAAATTCAGTGATAGTTCAATGTCGGTTTTTAATTACATAAAAATTACGTATTTAACACAAAACTGCCAGGAATATTGATACAGTATGGACGAGACGAAATTGAAACCATTTTATCACTTTTTAACAGTTTTGAACGAAACTGTAGCGTTAATAATAACAGTTGATAATACTTGTTTGATTTGATTTGAATATCGAGTGATTTTGCCATGAAATTTGGACGCCATGTCTAAACTTAACTGAAAAATAAGTTATTCCACTCCTTGAGGTTATTTTACAGTCAAATTAAAACATGTCGTTCAAATTTCATGGCAAAAGGTGATCAAAAATTTAAAAAGTTACTCGGTATAAAAAGTGTGGCTAAAATAGGGTCTACTTCCAGCGCCATCTATTATTTTAGCTTGTTGCGACTATTATTTAATCAGAACACTATAAATATTAATGTTTTATCAAATACAATAATTGAAGAGATAGAAGAAAATTTTGTGAATTGAGATTTTCTTTCAGATTCTACTCAAATTTTGAAAAAGAAAATTTTTTTTCAAGAACTATACGTGATGGAAAAAAATACATACAGATTTGCTCTTAAAAGAGCAATAAACATTCAGATCTAGCCCCAAGCGACTATCATCTGTTTGGTCCACTCAAAAAGCATCTTGGCGGCAAACGTTTCGAGAATGATAACAGTGTTCAACAAGAGGTACGCATGTGGTTCGGACGGCAGCCCAAATACTTTTATGCAGCAGGCATTGGGGCATTGATAAAGCGATGGGATAAGTGTATTAATGTTGATGGAGACTTTGTTGAAAAATAAAACTTGTTTTTGGCTAACTATTTCTCTAAGTATTTTTATAATAGCTATTTGTGACCTACTTACTGACTTTCCCTCGTATATCTGTGAATTTATTATTTTGAAAATAGAATACTTGGATTATCAACGTTTTATGACAACTTTCAAAGATTTTGCGAATAATTATTATATTACATATTTATTTCAAGTACCTTTAGAGCTTTGTCGTAGTTTAAAAATTTTGTATAATTTGAAAATATTTCGACAGATTTTCGAAAACTTGTTACCAGGCAATAAACACGAGAGCCCATAGGGCTCTAGTGGTTATTACCAAATGACAATAAGTTTGAAAAAGAATCTGAAGAATTATTTTCTAATTTATCGAAATCTCGAGTGGCATTGGAAAAATTATTTTTTATTAAAGTTTTTAATTTTTATATTAATTTTATCCATTTACGGAACTGAAGCGATTGCGATTCATTTTTAAAATTTACCAAGTTTGAGATAACATTGATGACTGTTGTTATGAAGTTAATAAACACAAAATAAACTACTATAAATTATCCTCATATGTAATATCACAAGAGATTGAGTATAAACTGAAAATAATTGGACAGATTGCCAAATGGCAACAAAAGTATCTGGAGAGTTATTTTCTAATCTAACGAAATCTAGAGTGGTATTCGGAAGATTATTTATTAATGTTTTGAATTTTTATATTAATTTCATCCACTAACACCGAATTAAAACATTTGAGAGAATCACAGTAGTAATAAAACAAAAAAAGGAGTTTAGTGGGTGTTGACAGAGTTGTTCAGATTTGAAATTTAAAAAATGAAAACGATAAAGAGCATTTTTTCTTAAACTCTATTATCTACAATACTACAGGCACAGGCTGTATCATAACGTCCGACAAATATTCACACCACGCGGTTCTACCGGGTGTCCACTTTGATTACGCACCACAAGAATTTCAATGCAAATTTTTATATTTGTAAATTCCTGCTTCCCTTTTGAAGTTATTGTTAAAAAAAATACACCATACTGAATGCAGGTTTATTGATCCACGATGGTCCGCATGTTCGCCGGATTTAATACCAAACGATTTCTTCTTGGGGCTTTATTTAAAATCAAAATGTTATCAGACTCCTTTCCGCGATTTGAATGACTTGAGAGGTAGAATCGTGGACGAATGGACAACTATTACTTCTAGAATGTTAAGCAATTGTTCATAGAAGCTTCTAGGGCAGGTTGGCCGCTAACGACGAATTATTTGAACATTTAAAGTAGTACCTATTAATTTATAAATAAATATTTCTCAATACGAATTATGCTTGAAGTCGATTTTTCATTACAAAATTTTAAAAATCTATAAAGTTTGTCAATTAGAAGTTTGCCTGCTTGATCCGAACTGTGGAATATAAAAATATCTGCGTATTTAATTTTTTTTTTTAATTTTGAAAGCCCATTTATTCGAAAAACATACTAAAAGTAGCCTTAGCTAACGCATGTCGCAAAGCTATGTATTATGCCGTTTAATGTTTTATCGTAGATTCGATAGGAGAGCAGGAATTTGCAATTAAAAAAATGTCATTGAAATCACTATGGTGCGTAATCAAAATGGACACCCGGTATGTTGAAAACTATACAGAAAATTGTAATACCACTTTCCTCTTAACTCTCTGGTCGTGAAGTTATTGAGAGTTGAAAATTGATTTTTGTTTCAAAAAATGCAATAAATCTACCTAATTTCGTCAAGAAGTACATGAAACATGCAATAGATTAGTTAATTAAATAATATTTTCACCTTTTTTCCCCTGGTTTACCTCTAAATTAGATTTTACTAATGCAAATTCTTTGCATTTTATAATCTGGGAGGATGTTGCAACTGTGTAAATGTGTATCCAGGTAACTTAAAAATCAGTGTCAAATTTGAAGTGTATTTTCACATAATTCTCCTGCTTCTTACTGAAAATCAAGTTGCTAAGAAACGACGCTATATACATGTTCCGGAACAGTGGGATTAATTAAATTAAATGTGCTGTTCTTAACACTTCGTTGCTACATTTAAAAAACTTTGATCGGCTATATTTTGGAAACTATACGTTTTTGGAGATACAGTTTTTAACAGAGAATCGCGTGGTACGAATATTTGTCGGACGTTGTGATACAGGCTGTATAAATTATTCTCGCAAGGATAATGTAAGTAACGTGCGATTTATTGAAAACAGGTCAGAGGGGGCCATGAAATGTGCAAACTTACGTCCTAGATAAGATTACTTTTAAAACAAATGTCAAAATAATTTTACCTATGTTAATGGTAAAACATCACTATAAATGCTCGAAATGTTGTCCTTCACTTGCAAAACATAATTGCATCCGTCTTATTAAATTTAAACTTTCTAATATAAACAATTTTTGTTCATTAGAAACCATTCAAAAGTAAATTTATTTAAGACATACGTTTGGAGATTCCAAAGCCAACTCTGTCCTGCTTTCAAAAAAACCGCACGGTAGATTCTTTCAGTATAATAATGATACTTTATCAGAATTAAACACGTGATCAAAAATACTGAGAACGATCGGAACAAGAAAACATTAAAAAATAATCGCGAGAATAATGTACGTTGATTATTATGATACAATTGGTCCAAATTAAACATGTAATCAAAAATACTGCTAAAAGATTGGAAAATGAAAACATTAAAAAATAATCATAGAAATTAAGATACCACTTCATTATTATTTGTTTTTTTTTTTCAGATGAACAAATCGTACATAGTATTATTAATTGCGTCCATAATGATGGGATTGGAAAGCACTCGAAATTTTGCAAGCCCGGTACAACTATGCGGTAAATACTTGGCGACTGCACTTTCCATAGTTTGTGAGTCCAAATACAATACTTTTTCACCGGGTAAGTAATATCAGTTTATATTTATTACAATATCGGGAATTTATTTTAGAACCTTTACTTAAACTGACTAATGTTTGTCTCTAATTGCTACTTATAATACTCTTCAATAATCAATAATATATCAAACATTCGTTGATTCGTTCTTTGTTGCTATTAATTAAACTAGATCCTTGTTCAACAAAAAATTATACAACAATGTCGTTACAATCTTATCATCGCACAATTGCTCAACGTTTCACTATCGGTTAACAGCTTCTTCAGAAATGAAGTTCGTTATTTATGGTGTTTCTTCTTTAGGTAACTAGTGACAAAGCGAAGAAAATTTCCGTTAAATGAAATATTGCCCAGGCCGGTTAAGAACTCTTGTCTAGTGAAACTCGTAGATCGTGCCATAAACAATTACTATTCGACTTCATAAATTTTTCGTGATTGACCGTTTTATTTTGTAACTCATAACGACAATCGTTAAGTGACAATCTTTTACCAGTCATTACTTAAATACAACGTATTTCCATGTGCTGATTGGTCAAAAATATTCACTTAACGATTGTCGTTATGAGTTACAAAATAAAGAGGTTAATCGGCAATAACTCCAAACTTGCGAATTTCGCTATCTCCTTCAATTCTGGCGAAGTACCAAAGATTTCTTCCTCCTCATCACTGGTAATAAACTGATTTTCCCTCATTTTTCCCATATTTTTATAGAAACTAAATTTCAAAATGACGTTTTTCTATTTTGGTACATTAATGACTAGATTATGAAATACATTTGGGTGTCATAAAATAGCTCATTAAAGCATCCGAAATTTTATTTTGTTATGTTTGCAGCTAAATGTGTTCACATCTCAAATTACAAAAATAGCTTCCAAATTGACACATGTTTTAAATTACCGATACCAGTTAGCATTTCAAATTATATACATAACTGAAGCACTTTCTTTTCCATTGAAAATTATCGTAAAATATGTAATTACTAATTATAAACTCCTGTTCAAAATTAACGCACCACTACAATAATCACTGATAACTTTGTATTTTTCCAACTATTATTCAACAATAGTTTATCTTAACATAAAAACAGATAATTAGACAACATTTCAACAATACATTTATTCATTTATGGTAACAATCTTTAATAAAACACAAATTAAACTTTCAGAGATAAAAACTTAAAATAATAACAAATTTATTGAACACCGTAAACAAACAAAAACTAAATTTTATAAAAATCTAATAACGTGTAGCACCACCTCTACCTCTGATGACTGCCTGAATTCGTCTTGGTAAGCTTCTTATCAAATTCTGGATAGTTTCTTGTGAAACGTTATCCCATTTTGAAAGAACGAGATGTTCCAGTTCATGAAGATTTCTGGGAGGGGGTAGATGACACCTCACTGCTTTTTTAAAGTATCCCATAAGTGCTCGATGGGATTCAAGTCTGGGCTACGATGTGGCCAGTCCAATACTTGAATATTGACCTCATTTAAGTAATTCAACACATCTCTTGCAACGTGCGGTCGAGCATTATCCTGCATGAAAATAAAGTTATTGCCTATAAATGGCGCAAAGGGCATAACATAACTCAGAATAATGTTCTCCAGGTAAAACTGAGCATTCATTGACCTTTGCTTAATAGGAACTAGGTCTGTACGGGCGTCGAAAGAGATTCCTCTCCAGAACATTTTTGACCCTCCACCAAATGGTTCCCGTATAGAAATATTGCAGGCAGCAAATCTTTCTCCAGGCCTGCGCCATACTCGTTCACGACCATCTGGTGATTTAAGCTTACTCTTGTTTCATCGGTAAACAAGACTCGCTTCCAGTCGTCTATGGACCAATGTTCATGCTCTCTCGCAAATCTTAATCTGGCCACTCTGTGTGCTGTGGTGAGCAGCGGTGCAGTTGCAGGCCTTCTACTGGATAACCCGGATTCTCTTAACCTTCTCCTCACAGTTACAGCTGATATCCTAACATTTCTAACTGTTGCGAGTTCATTACTGAGCTCCGAACTTGTGCACCTCCTGTTTCTTAAAACCTGTTGTCTAAGAAAACGCTCATCCCTTAAACTTGTAATCCTCTTTCTACCCTGTCCACGTCTTCTTACATATGAGCCAGTTTCTCTGAATCTTTTAATCATCCGACTAACTGTAGAATGGTCAACACCTAGCAAATTGGCTACATAACGCATACTTCGTCCTTCATCTAACAAAGTTGATGCTCTTACGCACTCCTCAGTAGATAAATATCGTGGTCCATTCATGTTTTTGGAATTAAAGAATATAAACTGATATTCTGTTTGATATTCACTAGTTTTCAAAACTTATTACTTGAGGAAACCAATGTTAAACTTAAATTTGAACTTAAGCTAATTGTATACCTTAATAAAACAACTTCATCAATGAACAGTTTGATGCATTAACAAGACGTAATAGTTGTCTTTTATTTGCAGCTTTGGTCAGTTCACTTTGAGTTAAAGTGAACTGACGTAACTTATCCGCTTTAGTTACAAATAAAACATTCCAAAGTCTAGTCGTCAAAATTATATTTTCATTCAAACGAAGAAGTCATTTTTAACAAGTATTTCATAAAAAGAATTAAGTAAGTGTATAATGACAGTTTTATTAAGAATTTGCATGTGGGATTGTTTAACGTTAGCTGCAATATCGTATCCCCTCCTAAACTGAACCAACTGATCTTTATATCCGGTAGGTGCAGCATCGGTAAGGGGGGAAGTGAACTGGGTCACTTTGGATTAGATCACTTCGACAAATAAAATAGACAAACCTAATGAAAATGTGATCCTGGGTAAAAATGAACTGATCTCCGTTGCAAATAAAAGACAACTAATATTGTCAAATTTTATTTATTATGAAGCAAGCCACCTATGATCTAGTATAAAACATCAATCACTTCTCCAATTATAAAAATGCAAGAAAAAATATAAGTGGTGCGTTAATTTTGAACAGGAGTTTATATAAAACGAACCTCCAAACCTACATTTAGTTACTATGGAAATCAGAAAAGAAGACATTTACGTCATAAATTATACGCGTCTGGCGCTAGCGAACACTGCGAAGTCAAATTAATGCTTGTATTATTATTATGCTTAAGGGATATTTTCGCGATGGATGAAAGACGGCGTGTTTTAAACGACAACGTTTTCATGAGTAACTATGACGTCATGGTTACAATTTTTGAACGCGGTTACTGTAACACATGGATGAACCTTTCGACCTGTGTACATTTTCTGCATCCATGGTTCCATTATTTTCGACTGGTAATCATTGTAATCCGGTTTACATGTTTTAAATGCACGCGTGTGCAGTAAATTTGTCATCTGTCGACCTTTGTGTTTTCTCTTTTTCCAAGTACCATAGATATATTTCAACCAATACGCTTTCGCGACGCTGTAATCCATGACGTAATCTTTAAACCAGGCATTGAACCGCGTTACTCACGAAAATATACCTTTATTCACGATATTTCCGTTTCCTGACGGTACAAACAAATGTCAAACTGACATTTAACATAACCTATCGTAAATGCACTACTAAACATTTATCTTTAGTACTTATTTAGCAGTTGAATCCCAAATGGCTTTCTAATATATATGTAGTGTGTATATGACAGTAATTTTTTTTAGGAGTGTTTATTAATATTACATTCAAAATGTATATCACAGACGAGGCTGTCAGGCACACTATAGTCAGACTATAGTGCAGGTGTGGAGCCCTAACTTTGGACCTAACTCAAATCAGTTTAGTTTGTTTTTGCTGATTTACATTTGTATTGTAAATATTTTACATTACAGGCGTTTGATCAGATAAGTAGTGTTCTTTCGTCAGAGGTTATTCTGTTTAAACAGATCATGGTCCATAATCCTCTTGCCACTCTGAATCATTGAATTTTTGTGATTCGATTAACGAATCGTGATTTGTTTGGATATTTTATACTAGGTTATGTAGTAGTTCTTTCGAATTATATGTTGGATCTTGTTTACTTAATAATAATCGACGAAACACAATCTGAAGTTGTTGGCGAAAGAATGCAGTTTACATGCACGAATTATTTTCAAACACTTTAGATTGTATTATTTGACTCTACAAAAGGAAATTCTCACGAGCAAACCAACAAATGTGGGAAAAGGTACTCTGAAAATGTGGTACATTGAGCCAAATGAATAAAATGAAGAAAATGCTTTTACTTCTGTTAGAATTTCTTTTAACGTTTAAATACGTGGAAAAATTTCGATTGCAAATCATTATACAATTCTATTTACAAAAATTTTTACTACGTTACAGGCAGAATTATTTAGAATTTCATTTTCTTCATCTATGTATTTGTAGTTTTCATTGAAAAATTTGAAGTATTAACATATTCTTCGTTTTATTCATTTAGCTCGTCTTCAATTTAATAATTTTCTTCTAAAGAAAATATCCCATTTTATTCATGCTACTTCAATACAGTCGAATAATACTTGTATATAAAAATACTGGTTGTTAAGATTTATCACAGAACAATATACTTTTAACATAATTTCCGAAAATGTATTATATAAGAACTAAAACAAATGCTTCACAGGTATGAAATAATTTAATGTTTACGCTTCTTCGTTTCCTGGATATCCTCTCCATAGGGCTTCGTAACTTGGTTTGAAAGCTTCCGCAGCTGTGATCTATGTGTTTCTATTTTGTGTTTAATATTAACGTATTATTACAATCAAAAGAAAAAGTTAATTTATTTACTCCAGTTGCTTTTAGTCATGTTATAATATCAGTTCGAGATAAAACTTTACGTTCGCAATGTCAAACGTTAGTTTTGAATTTGCTGGACCGTTTTGAACGCGAAAAAGAGAATAAAGACAGTTCAATACCATAAATGGAATGTGTACGGGAAGTGAATTTTCTATTTCAAAGGTATTAAGTCTCGTCGGGAGATAAACCCAGTACTATCAAGTCCAGGGAAAAAACGACCTCGTAAGAAATCAAAAACTGATGATTTATCAGATTCTTCAAAAATGATAATTAGGAACACAGTATATGAAATGTACACATAGTCAGTTTTATTATTGACAATGTGTTTATTGTAATTAATATTTAATAACTTACAGAAAAGCATCTGACTAAATTTCTTGAACAAGGAACTCCGAGAGAGTAATATTTTATTGGATTCATTGTTGATAGATATAATTAATTCATTACACTGAACGTCTAAAAACTTTTCACGTTCATACCACTCATTTTTTCTGTGTGGTTAATACAATCGCTCCAAATATTTGAAGCACATTGCTTTAGTGCCTCTTCCCACACTTATCATTTGTATACACCTCTCGTCCAATATGTTAATCATAGTAACACTTTGAATGGGCCCATATTAATTCAATTGCATTGAATTCACACTGATAAGGTGGTAATCGTGCCACTTCATGTTCATTGGCTCTATCATTCACCAGGTAACGTTTTTCTTTTTTATTGGACTTCGACAAAGCAAGCAATTCACATTTAAACATGCTTGAATTGTGAGGGATTTTATTAGTCAACAACCAATCAATAATACTTGCTTTATTCCAGGAAGATGTTGGCATTTTTTCCATCAGCGTTGAATGATATAGAGCAGTGTCCATAATTATTAATAATGGCTGTTCTAAATTATTTATTAACTGCTCACGCAACCATTTCATAAACATTTCAGTATTCATTTCATCGCGGTAATCTTCTCCAGTTGATTTTGCTGCAAACAATAAAGATGCACCTTCTACAAACCTTTCCCTTTTGCCTGCATGTACCACAACAAAGTGTTTGCCCTCGTAACCTGCATATTTTCTGACGTCGAACGTCTTGATCTTGCCATGACTTTCCAATGTTATCTTTGGCATAAATCCACGTTTCGTCGAGGAAAACTACCTGTCTGTGCAACATTGAACTTGGGTTTTCCATGTAAGTTTTCAGAAACTTAATTCTCATGTCAGCAATATATGCTTTCTCAACTAAAGCTTTACGATTGTTATCTTTCTTAAACTTAAAACCTAGGCTGTGCAATGTTCGATTTAGGCTACTGTCACTTAATAAAATATTGCTCTCTCGGAGTTCCTTGTTCAAGGAATTTAAAGTCAAATGCTTTTCTGTAAATTATTAAATATTAATTACAATAAACACATTGTCAATAATAAATCTGACTATGTGTACATTTCATATACTGTGTTACTAATTATCATTTATGAAGAATCTGATAAATCATCAGTTTTTGATTTCTTACGAGGTCGTTTTTTCCCTGGACTTGATAGTACTGGGTTTATCTCCCGATGAGACTTAATGCGACTGACAGAAGACAAACTGATTTTTAGAGCATCTGCCACTCGCTGTGAATATATTTCGTATTAACAATTTGTATTAACAGAAAATGAAACTTTTACCTCGTATACACATTCCAATGGTATCAAACTGCCTTTATTCTCTTTTTCGCGTTCAAAATACTCCAGCAAATTCAAAACTAATGTTTGAGATTGCGAACGTAAAGTTTTACCTTGAACTGACATGATTATGACTGAAAGAACGTATGCAACAGGAGCAAATAAATTCAATTTATCTTTTGAATGTACTAATAGGTTAACCACACAAATAAACATAAAGGTTATGTCAAATCACGACTACGTGACTCAAATCAAGCTGAAGTTAGCTTCCTGCATTCATAAGAACGCTTCTTCATTATATCTATCTTTCTCTGTTACAGGTTTCACGTGTTTTATTTTGAAATGAGTAGGTCTTTGAATTAGAAGACATGTAAAGCCGCGTTCACAGCGCTTCGTAGTGTCGCGAGCGACACGGTTTCGACCAATCGCGTGCCTGCGTAAATGTACGTCATTGTATTCCCCTCTGTCGCCTCGTCTTGTTTACTGTCGCCGTGAAGTTGGATTTTTCCAACTACAGCGTGGTGTCACGTGAATTAAGTAAGGTTATGTATACATATTATCACCGTAGGGTGAACTAATAACCCACAAAGTTTCAGTTTTTTTGAATTTTCCGGTTGGGGACTTTCCCTTGTTAGCGGCAATGTTCGTTAACCTGAATTTATAATCCATTTTTTACATCGTACATCGTAATGAATGGGAAAAATAAATTTTCTAAGTCCAGGGTTTCTTCTCAGGCTCTTTTCGCACATAAAATAACTACATTTGTTCCCCGATATCTTAAAAAATTCGTCGAGAAATTTGAAGAAAATGTGACTAATTTAAGTATTATGTTCACAACTATAACGAAACTCGGTGAAATACACGGCAACACCACAGTGCAACACAGCGCAAACAAATCAAGACGGCATTTATTGGAAACAGTTGATGAGTGGAGATTCAAACCTGTTAACGTCTGCTGGAATGCTACACTTCTAGTCCATCGCCCCCTATCAATCTTGGTCCAGAACTAAAATTAATTTCCGTCGGTTGACTAACTAGACATATATAAGCAATGATATTATTCTTGTGGGCTTAGTGTTATATTAATGAAAATATTTTTATAGAACGAAGTATTATTTATTTAAAAAATTAAGCAAACTTTTTTTTCGTGATTTACTTGCGATCTGTTTCTTTCTCCACCACCAATATGACGCTAAATATAAAATAATCTCCACCACTTTCATTTCAATACAATAATTTTAAAAATACAAGACAATAAATTGTTAATACGCTCACACCTTCATCATATTATGTTTTTAAAAAATACTGCCGCGCATATCAAGAATACTGCCGCGGCGACCCAGCGACAGATTTTCAGGATAAAATTTATTTTGTGGGAGTATTGTCGCTTGCGACACTACGAAGTGCTGTGAACGCGGCTTAAAGCATAACTCTATCCTTTTCTTATTCACCGGTGAAAAGGAAATAATACTGAAATATTTGACGGTTATAACCTCGGTAACTTATAATGTAACATTCTTCTTCTGTGATTTCCATAGTAGTTAGTTAGTTTTTAGCTTTGGTTAATACCTGCAGCCACAGAATACAAAAATCCTCATTTGTTTGATGTATTTTAAGTGCGGAACAATGTCACTAACCCGCCACATAACAAAACAAAATTTTCTTTTAAATTACAAAACAGAAAAAATATAAAATATAGTAAACCTCGGATATAAGCAGAGCTCAGGGGACCACAGTTACTGCTCGTTATATGCAAGTGCTCGTTATAAACGAAAAAATACCGGTACAAGTACGGGAAATGGGACTTTTTCAATTTCCTCGTTATATGCAAGTTCTCGTTATAAGCAAGTTTTACTGTACACATTTCATAAGACTCTTCAACGCACTTGTCCAAAACTGGACACGTGCGCACACATCCTGTCTTATAAAACTTGCTTTTTAATATACTATTTCAAAATAAATTTGATTAATAACAACTTGCTTTACCTTGGAAACCTTGTACTCGTAAATTACAATAGAACTAGATGAATTATTGTGATCAACGTGACTTTCTTTTTTTCGAAATCTTTGAATCTGTTCGGCCAAAGCCGTCTCTATCTAACAAGCTGTGCTGTTACGCTTGGCAACGTCGCATTGATACCCGAAAGTAGTCCTAGTCGAACTTGGCATCTACAACATAAACCTAATTAATAATTCAGAAAGAATAGTTATTTATTTACCTACAACGAAAAGTCAAGTTTTAAAGTAATTAGGAGCAAGTTGTTTAGCCGAGGCTGTAATTACTTCCAAGTATATATATTTAAAGTCAATTTTCGTTCGAGGTAAATATGAAATTTTCTTTCAAACTAGACGTTTAACGAGTTTAAAATTAAGTACTAGGACTTTAAAGTTCCACTTTTTGTACCATTGAAAATCCGAAAAATGTCACATTGTTATGAAATAAAAGCAAATAAAGGAAAACGAAAAAGTTTGGTTATCTAGCAGAATTAGGCTTTGTGGACTTACCTTGATTGTTAATATAACATTTAAAACGTTATTTTAGTTACCAATACTATAATAAACAATAAAATTTGATTGATAAGTAGAGAATTACATTACAGCATTATCTCGTACAACTGACGTCAAACTGGTGAAACTCGTGATCGGACTACTTGCTCTGTTGCCAAATTTACAAGTGCACGGCTTGTTAGATAGAGACGGCTTTGGTTCGGCTTAAGAAAATGATGTTACAAAAAATTATGTATATAACTCGTGATTAAACGGTACTTTCTTCACTTCGTTATATAAAATACTATTAATATAACAGAAAAAGTACCTAGATATAAGTAAGAAACGTTCTCATGAATGCAGATAACTAACTCATTTTAGTTTCCACTCTAAAGCTTGATTTGACTCGCCTAGTCGTGATTTGACAGTATTTGACAGTGTTTAAACACTAAACTGTATCACACAAGTAACAAGTGAGTAAAAAAAATCAGATTAGAGTAGGCGGTGCAAGGAAAATGTATGCCTGTGATTAAATAAAATAAAAATTAATAAAAAATAAATAATAGGAGTAAATTAATAGACATTTAAGTAGCGACATCTTTCGATCGCTTGTTGACCTGATATTGCAATAGGATTGACAAATTGAAGCCAGTCCGCCACATAATAAGTCACCCCAATGCAAGGCGGCCATGTGCTGTCAAAGCATATGAGAATTTTGAAAATTTTTGTGCAAATCGGTTCTGATTGCAGCAGATTCCCCGAGCAGGCTCTGTACAGCTGTTTCAGGCCTAGTTGGGCCTTCGTCAATAGAACCGTAGCCCGAGAACTCCACTGCAAACCAAACCGATAAGTCCTAGGGTTATTCGCCAATGCGATGTACTGTACAGAGCCTGCTCGGAAATCTGCTGCAATCAGAACCGATTTGCACAAACATTTTCAAAATTCTCATATGCTTTGACAGCACATGACCGCCAATTTGTCAATCCTACTGCAATATCAGGTCAACAAGCGATCGAAAGATGTCGCTACTTAAATGTCCATTTCTTTCACATCATATTGGCGAATAACCCTAGGACATATCGGTTTGGTTTGCAATGGAGTTCTCGGGCTACGGTTCTGCTGACGAAGGCCCAACTAGGCCTGAAACAGCTGTACAGAGCCTGCTCGCGGAATCTGCTGCAATCAGAACCGATTTGCACAAAAATTTTCAATAAATTAATAATAAATTTGACAGTTCATGAATGTATTACATTAAGACCTCTTACACACTAGCGACTTAGCAGCGAGATTCAGCCACGCGATTTAATCGCTTGGTACGCGACTAAATTGCGCTGCTGAATCGCGCTGCTAAATCGCGAACCACGCAACGATCACGACTCGATTGACAGTTATTTGAAAGATAGATTTTACATATCTCTTCCCAAGCATTTCGTTTCTCAATCTTATCAGAATAATTTTTAGATCGAGAGTCCCAAATTGCTGAGTGGTTTTCAATTTCTTTTATAAATAATTCTGTAGCGATAGTCATCTTAACTACAGTGCAGACGGACAATACTGTATTGTACCAGCAGCGCGATCTAGCAGCGCATTGTGTAAAGACAATTGCGATCAAATCGCTGCGGCTAATCGCGGGGACCCGCTGCTGCACAGGCGATCGCGCAGCTTTGTCGCTAATGTGTAAAGATATAGGGAATTACGTGCAAAATGATATACGCGACTAAATCGCACGGCTGAATCGCGCTGCTAAGTCGCCAATGTGTAAGAGGTCTAATTAATTTAGTTAATCACAGACGTACATTTTCTTTGCACCGCCAGCGCCTACTCTAATCTGATTTTTTTTGCTCACTTGTTACTTGTGTGATACAGTTTAGTGTTTAAACATTAAATTTAAACACTGTCAAATACTGTCAAATCACGACTAGGCGAGTCAAATCAAGCTTTAGAGTGGAAACTAAAATGAGTTAGGTATCTGTATTCATGAGAACGTTTCTTACTTATAATGTAATGTATTATTTCATTCAAAAGGGAAACTTATTTAATCACAAATCACTTATACCTGTAGATGCTTAACCTACATAAGGTGACGCGCTCGGCGATTCGAGCAGAGCCAGTGAGATTTTAATCAGCTGATCACAGAGTGCTCCACATGAGCAAACTTAATGACGAACGATTTCGAGCAATTGGAGTATAGATTCTGACAGTTGAGTTTGCAAATAAACAGAATTTTATTAATTCTTCTCTTGAAGACAATCTTATTCTTAATTCATGAAAATATATAAACATAACCTACTTGACAAGTTCTAAATCTAAGAGCTCCTCCAAAATACTCCGAGCTGAGCGAGCGCGATCTTTTTCATCTGATTTGTATTTGTCGAACGCTTCAGATCTGTCAAAGTAAGCTCGACTTTTCATTACCGAACGATTCAGAGGTGATTGATTAAAAAGATCGTATTGTCGAACTCAGCTATAGGAGTTTGCAGCTAAGCGTTCGCCACCTGGTGTCAACTAAACAAACCCTTGTATGCTACATAACATCTCGTGTTTCGGCGTCGATTCTGAGTATATGATGTATCAGGATTGTGTTATATGTGATATTTATATTAAATCAACTTGTGTATTTGTATTGGTACGCACTTAAACACGTGCATTACAAAAATTCCGAAGAGCTTACAGGGGTTCAGATTTATCCACGGTAGCGCTGCGATCTTAAAATCAAACGCCTATAGTGGCTATAGTAGGCAGGGGGGATCACTTATATGGAACAATTTTATCCTATAACTTGATAATTTCGCTCCTCAAACTAGATGGCAGCACTCATCAACTTCCATTTAGGAAATTCTTGCTTAAGAAGTTTTCAAAAAACATGTTGGTACAACCACGTACTTAGGTACAACACTCATATTGAAACTATTGTTGAAACTTCAAAAGTTCAAATTCAATTGAAAAATATTGTAACAAAGGAAGCTTCCAGTGCAGAACTTTCGAGATTGAACTTGCATAAAGCGATTCATCAGGGTTCCGCGAAAAACATAAATAAATATAGAAAGGCAACGTTGACGTTACCATATAAGCGCAATGCATCAAACGATTCGTCAATGAATCATATATCGCGACCCTCACTATCCAAAAATAGTTGCCCGTATATATAATGGTAAATCATGTCGCACAAATTAGTATTAGATTGACTTTCAGTCTAGAGTGAACGGCTCTTTTGTTATTTGTGCCATGTAAGTTGATTGTCTTTTAACTATTAAATGTTTTGTTTCATAAAGCTACGTCCCTCATTTACCTTAATTCAATTATTATCGTAACATTTATTGGTCGAGGCGCCATTTAGTAATATGATTTATTTCGTTTTTATCGCAGCGTGTTTCGGAAACAGTGTCTTCATGCTGTTAGTGTGACCACTGACCACGTATCGTAGAAATAAAAAATTGTAGAACGGTGTATGCTAGGTAAGTAGGTGCATGAAAAATTAAGTTACATGTTTAAGCCGCTTTCGATTATACTCATATGAGCACTTCAGGCTTTTCGTAGTGTGTTTTTTATAGATTTTCATTGTCTGAGTAGTCTGGAATTACTTTAGTATATCCCAGCATGCATAAGCAAAAGCAGCTATAATTTAAAATAGGTTTCAGGTTTGATCCTGGTTCTGCAATCTACGTAAAGATGCAAAGAGTTCATGTTAAATGTACAGTTTTGAACCGCCAATCTGACAAATTGGGAAAAACGGTTTTTCGGATTCCGAATCCCAAAAAACGTGGCGGTATTAATACAGAGTGGGTTAAAAGCACAGGCAGTACTGAATTCCAAGCTTTGTCACAGATGGATGTGTACAAATGATTTAAAATATGCTAAAACCATTGTCAAAGACAAGACTTTTTACAAAGTAAATTGAAATTTAATGCTAGTATTAATTTGTAATAAAAGTAATAAATTTTTAAATTTTGGTAAAGGTTTGCCTGAAAGTCACTAAAAAACTTTAGCACGTGGCCATTTCACTTAAATTTTAGTAAAATGGCCACGTGCTAAAGTTCCGACAGATTTGAAAATGGTATTAAAACCGAAACATGTCATCTAAAACATAGAATTTGTATCGATAAGCTAAATAGGTATAAGCCAAAAACTTTTCAACGTTTTTAGTGACCTTCGGGCAATATCTTTACCAAAATTTATTTGTCAGTCAACATCATGGATAACCCATTATTTTTTTTTATAAAAAGTAATATTTGCTTTAATTAAACAAACTGAGTGATTTATTTTATTTTTAGAATCCTTGTAGTAAAGGAAAAGAAGGAGCCTAAAGGTGGATGGTTAGCTTCAAAAACGGGAAAAGGGTATGCAAGGTATAAAGAACTAAGGAACGAGGGTACGATGGCGTTGGGAGTCAAATGTATTAGTCCGATTAGCAATAAACCTGTTCGAAATGGAACCTCTGTTCGAAATGGACTACTCTGCCATCCTGGTGTATGAGTACATTTGGCTTCCGTTGTATAAGATTACTAGAAAGAAAGAAAACGAAGTTGATTGAACATATAATGGACACACTTGAAAAGGATAATAATAAGGATAGAGACTTTGAAGTTTGAACAGGAGGAAGTGGAGAACTTTAAATACTTAGGGCTAATAATATTATTCTATAATTAAACGGGTAATCGGTCTTCTAATAAACTTTTTATTATTATCTGCTTAGCTTTCGGTTATTTTTGTTAGTATCCCCAGAGCAATAATTTTAGTTATATTCCAATTACAATTTTCTTCAATTGAATATAACCAGAATTATTGCTCTGAGGAAGGTAACGAAAATTACCGAAAGCTAAGCAGATGCAAAATTATTGGTTGCGAGTCGGCAGGGTCGCAATGGGGCCCCCGAGCATGTATAGCAGGTATAGCTTTTTCGGCCCTAATTGGGGCCTCATCAGCAGAACAGTAGCTCGAGAACTCCACTGCAACCCCGACGACCAACAAGATATACGCAAGGTTAGCGCGTAAAAGCAAACTGTTCTGTTTGGAATTGCATTCACACCAAAGAAGAAATTTTGAGTCTGCCTTGTTTCAAGACGTGTGCCTTATGGCCGATTTCTTCACCATGTTTACCCTAAGGTTAATTTATCTAACAGTTGGAATGTGACGTACGGTTGGCCGTACACATACTATGTGTCACATTCTAACTGATAGATAAATTTAACCTCAAGATAAGGCGATGAAGAAATCGGGCATTACTCGGAATTACGGAAACCAGAACTACTGCGCTATACCCACAATCCGATGGAATGGTGGAAAGGATGAATAGGACCATCAGAGAGATTGAGACAGTTCCTTTTGGCTTGCCGATCTTCCATCTACCATCTATCCAAACTACCGGAAAAACACAAGCAAGTATGATATTTGGACGCGAACTGCGTTTACCGTGCAACCTAAAGTCTGTAGTTAAACCTGGTGAATGTCTTGCAGGGTTGCGATTACAAACTATAGCTTGGGCGTGTAATTGCGTCTTTCTCACTCATGATTTTTAACAAATTTTGCTTCTCGCTCATCTGTTTCAAAACGTGTTTTGTTTACATTATTTCCATGACAACGGACGCACTTTTCACATCCCACTTTTAAGTAGGATGCTTAGAGTGTGCCCATTGTTGTGAAAATAATGTAAACACGAGTCGTTTTGAAACAGATGAGCGAGACGCAAAATATGTTAAAAATCGTGAGTGAGAAAGATGCGATTACACGCCCAAGGTGCTCTTGGAGGCATAGTTTATGAAAGTAACCCAGATGAAGACCACTATCGATGTCATAAAAAACTACAATAACTTTTAAATCCAGTAGCCGTGCGTTTCCATTATTTTATTATATTGAATCTTACTTTGTTGTCAAGTCAGTAACTGTATTTTTGTTAACGCTGGAATTCTGAGCAATTTGTCTAACTGTGACACCCTTTTCTATGCAAGCAGCTATTCTAGCTTTTAAACAATATTTACTGTAGGAATGATTGACAATGAGTGACCATTTCAAATAGTTTTAAATTTATGGTCTTGTTAAAAAAACTTGTTCTAATTTTTTATGTCAGCAAAGTACATTAGTGACCTCCGTAAGAAAATGGACGACATTCACGACAGAGTGTGCTGTAATATCTAAATTATCAGCGAACTGAATGAAAGATTGTTACCTCAATGCGCAGAATGGAGGATAATAACAGGAGAGCTTGTATGATTACATAATCCCCAGCGACCACATGGTCTGTCTCTGCAGATCTCCTGGGAGGGACCCTACAAAGTTGTGAAGTGAAAGTGAATCAATGATGTTGTCTTTCGGATTAAGAAAATTCCGGAAAACCCAAGCTGGTACGTTAGCTAACAAAAAGAGGAGACAATTTTTTCAGTTCAGAAGTACGAAGCAAGTTTTGAAATCTGCATAACGCATTACGCCAGGGACGTAAGGTACACTTTGGGATAACCACTAAAATATCCCAGGACCCCTTCAAAATATCACCAGACTATAGTTTAACTCACTGCGTGTCAGCTGACTTAAGAATTAGAAGGAAATCTGTACTACTTGGTAACTAAGCAAGTGTCCCACGGAAAGCCTAATTAATACTCCTTGTGGAAGACCTTATGGAACCTGAGAAGTCATCTACTAGGGGACAAAGTGAACAAATTAGCCATCCTAAAATTGGATTGTGGTTTAGATGGGCTAAGTTGAAGAATGATCCGGAGTATGATGTCTTTGATGGAACTGTGATCGAAGTTCTAGTCTGTAGTTACAGCCCAAGAACCTTTGCCAAAAGAGACAAGATCGTAGACTGATACTTCTTCATCACAGGTTGCAAAATGGACTCAACTTGTCGCTTCCGTCACGACCTACTAGAAATGACTCGCCCCGTTAAATGGGGGGACGGTGACAATTTTACCGCGAACTACGTTAATGTGCCGTGTACATAAATTTCGTGAAATATAGATTATTTAAGAATATAAATTAGTTGTATGTCAGTGTTTATTTAATAGTTTAATAGATTATTATTTTGTATAACTCGTAATTAAATATCTTATAGTTAACACCGACTATTTGTAATTTATGCTTTTAATAAAATCGTTAGAGTATGGTTTCTGAGGTTTTCTGAGAAGATAAATGTTTTTATACAAAATGTAATTGCGTAAAATCAATAATAAAAAAGTTTCTTTAGCTCTTTGAATTTGAATATTCTAGACACCCAGTAGTCAAAAAACTTAAATTTATGCGTGGTTGCTGAAGTTGCTCGAACAGTAAATTTTTTTGTGAACAATACATTTTTTGCCCACAATCAATAATAAAAACGTTACGTTGATATCTGCAACATGAAATTAAGAAATTTGAATTTTCTAGACAGATTGTAGTTCAAAATTAAAATTTAACCATTGTTTCTGAAGTTTCTTGAGGAATTTTTTGTAAAGAATAATTTTTTTTGCGTAAAATTGATAATTAAAAAAATTTTTCTGTTCAAGTCGATCCATGGACACTTTGTATGTTGTAGACAACTAATAAAATAAAATTTCGGATGCTTTAATAAGCTACTTTATGACACCCAAATGGGTTTCATAATCGCTACTTTCCCATTACCCATTTTGTGTACGCAAACGTACCCAAAAGCCTGAAATCACGAAGCGCAGTTTCCAGTTAGCATTTGGACACTCGCGTTTTACGCACAATATAATATCCTTCTCCTGCCTTCTCAAGGACTAGCTATTATTTTTGTGCTCGGAACACATGTTCCCCCACTCTTGAATTCTGCCCTGATACGATGTCTACTAAGATAATATACTGTTTTTTTTTTTTCTATAATACCTGTCAAATATTTCTGATGTTGGTATCTGTTACCTGAATGTTAGGAAATTGCAAAAATTTCTGTTCTGCATTTAGTGATAAAAGCAGGCTTTCAACAGAAACCCTAGAATTTTGACACTGACGGCTATTATAAAAAAAAACTATATACATACAGGCTGATTGAAATTTGAGGGCCAGCATGAGGATCTCGCTTATTATGCAGTCTTTTTCTTTTGGTTTTCCCCTTTTGTCAAATGTGTTTCCGAATTTGTCAAATGACTTTCTAATCTGTTCAAAGTATAGTAGGCCTGCGGATTGGAAAGTCATTTGACAAATTCGGAAACATAATTGACAAAAGCGGAAAACCAAAAGAAAAAGACTGTAAGAGATAGAGAATCGGTTAAATGGAGGCAAAGTTGCCAAATTTCATGCTGATTAATAATCTGTTAAGAAATTTCAAATATCTCGAACGGTTTTTTCACAATCGGAGAAAAACTAATAATTGCGATTTTCGATTTTCTTTATTTATGACTTTTTTCAAAATCTGTGAAAACATTCTTGAAGCAACTTTTTACGCTTGATTGAATGCCGAACCTACTTTATTCCTGGAACGATTCGTTTTTGTTTTTCCAGAGCCAACTTAATTTTTTCTTATGGGCGCGATTTTTATTGTTTAGACAGGTGGATAGCACATTTCCTTCTGAATTCATTGGTACGCCACACTTCCTATGTATTTTGTTTTAATTTTCATTGAAAAATTTTGAAAAAAAAACTGAAATTTGATCATATGCAAACATAAAACTTCTTAGACAATATTATAATTTTTTTTAATAAAATTAATAATCAAAAATATTTTTTAAATTTATTTACCTGTACGATTCCCTTTTTAGTTTCCCTTGACAACTTTGTTTATTTATTTTTCACTTCTGACGAAACTATTAACTGAAAATGAAACGTTGAACGATTGTGCGATTTCTAAAGTGTCTGTTAAGAGATTAAAAATAATTTGTTACACAAGTTTTCATCGGACAAGAATCTATTTTAATAATTTTCAAATATTCATTATTACTGTTGCAAGTTGGATAGGGAAAAGTCAAAAACTCTCGTTCTTATATAATGTTTTTGCATTATTCTAAAGAAACTCTAATTGAAAAAATTACAATTGTTTTCAAAAGTAACATCGTATATGCAATTATTAAATGAACTGCTTGATTTAATGTATTTGAATGTCTTGCACTACCGATGAAGGATACGAGTCGCGGTAGTATTATGTCGTCATTCCAACAATTACCAATTGTTTTCATTTTTAAATATGTTATTGTTAACTTTTTCTTTTCCAGAAAAAATTAAAAGAAGCGTTCCTACGGTATCTGAAGAAGATCGGGGTATTCTGTCACTCTTTCGGACGAGACAAGACGCCAAGTCCTTCGTAAAATTTCGAAGACGTCGAAAACGCGGCGTAAACGATGAATGCTGCAAGAAGCCATGCTCTATCGACGAAATGAAAACGTACTGTGCGGGCGACGATTAATAGTTTTTCAAATTGAGACGTCACGAATTTTATTTATTAACTGCAACTCCAATGTGATAAATTAGATATAGGGATAAATTAATTTATGGAAATTCTAATAAAAAAATAGATTAATAGGTGGACGATAAACATTTTTGACGAATTATTGGCTTTAAGTGATCACTGATCACTATTCTAAAAGATTTCGTTGTTTTTAGTTTTTTATTTTTGAGACTAGTCATTTTTAGAGAAGACTAAATAGATTAATTACGTAATTTAACGCTTGTGGCGTATACATTAAAATCATGTCTTCAGTTATTAAATTCATTCAAACTTCATTCACTCTCATCCATTAATAGGTTTATAACACAAAAAAAAACCGCTGCGAATGTACAGGGTTCTTGTTTATATTTTGAACGGTACCTACACATTTTATTATTAGACGTACAAAAAAAATGTTAAATACAAAAGTTTTAGGCATTTGCCTGAACCGCCAAAATCTGCTAAAAAAATTAACAAATGACGATTTGACACATAACAAATGAGTATAAATTTTGTTATTTTAAATGGAACACTAATGTTTCATAAAAGCCAATTAAATTTAATCATTGGTTAAGAATAATCGTTCCTATACCTTCAGAACATGTAATCATAGCAAAGTTTACTCTTAACGCATGATTAAATTTAAGTAGCGTTTGTGAAATCCACCATAAGTATATTTTCTCGAATTAAGAAAGACATTTTTTTCCTAATTCCAAAAATATGTAGTTTGTCTATCTTTGGTTTCATGCTTTTTGCGATATTTTGCGATATCCATTTACTTTGATTAATAAGAAATTTATTATGTGTAACAAGTGTTAAATTAATTAAAAAACATTTTATAAGTCAAAACGCTAACATCTAAGACCAATTATCATATTATTTGAAATAAATTAATAAAAATATACCAAAATAATAATAATTTAAAACTTAAATATCGAGAAAATTATGAGACCAAATATAGACAAACTACATCTTTTTGGAATTAAGAGAAAAATATCTTTCTTAATTCTAGAAAATATACTGAATGTTCCATTTGTTAGGTTTCCGACTGTCATTTGTTCTGTTTAAAAGTTAATTCTGGTGGTTCAAGTAAATCCATAATACTTTTGTATTTAACATTTTTTGATATGTCTAATATTAAAATGTGTAGGTACCGTTCAAATTATAAACAAAAAGCCTAAAATTTCTTTTTTCTTACTTGTACAGTGATGTATAATGAATTAAATAACGTTTACGCGTTTCGGTTCTGTCGCAAATGTTATTGAACATACATATAAAAAATTAATTTTAAGTTTACAAAAATTTCGTCACTCTGAATAAATACAGCATGTAAAGTGCAACGTGTAACTTAAGTAGTTAGCATGAGCAAGAAATTACATTGAACAACTATTTAACACGATAAAGACAAATATTGCAATATGATAATTGAGTGGGAACTCGCAAAGCTAGGCCGAGTACTCGATGTAAAGTCAATGCAATTTGTAACAAAGTAGAGGGGACTAGACGGCTCACGCATAATGTATCATCTCCGATATTGCTATTGCGTTGCATCTTTGTCTCTACCACATTTAGATCTAGTTCAGATACAACGGTTTCACGCGAAAATCGCCGAGTTTTCGCGCGCTTATGTCTGGACAGTTGTACACTGCGATTTTTTGAAAACGATTCATCTGAAATATTTTAAAAATGAAAAGGTGCTCATTTTGAGTCAATGTTTTTTTTTCAGTGTTGGTTGTTTATTCAGTAATAAAATATCACTAACACACTGTTATTTCCAACGCCTAGCGAGATGTTTAAAGATTTAATAGACCAAAGTATTAATTTTTCAATTTGTAATTAATTTTTTTCTAAAAAAACAGGCTACATTGGCGCATTCTTTGGAAAATAAGCTTTCATTTGAGGTACCACACTATGGGTTTTTCTGTTAAAATTTTTTTGGGAAGGTCAAAAAGTATGATTCATATGTCAAAACAGGGGAGGGGGGCCTTAGAATAAAAGCAGACGTGTTTTTGGAAAATTTTATTTTCCTTTTCATTTTTGAAATATTTCAGGTGGATCGTTTTCAAAAAAAAAAAACGCCATAAAAAACAAGTTATTAGCCGGATAACTTTAACGGGAAGATGAAAAGACCGGCCCTTACTCTAATATATTTCCTTTGCTCTCATGTTATGCTATGTTACATATTGCACTTAACAGAGTGTATATATGTGATATTTGGTTTCATTAAATTGCTGATCTGTATACAAGTTGTGCATTCCTATAATTAAAATCAGAAGAAACGTATATGTTAGACAGAAAAACTATCTAACAATAAGTAATCACTTTGCTTAATTTTTTGAAGAAAATAATCAGACGGTAACGACCATTGCAGCGCGACGCATTGAAACGCTTGCAAAAATCCTTGGTCCACAAAGTCAAGGAAAACTTAACAAATATTGTTTTTTCAACAAGACGGTGCAATTACTCACGCTGCTAGAATTATTTCTTGGCCTCCAGGTCTAATTTCTTTCTTCCGAACTTCTTGAAAAGTAAAGTACACGTAAAGAAGCCTTGAAATTTAGAAAAATTGAGAAGAAAAATAAAAAATTAAGTTCCACATCATGTTCTTCATTCTGCTAAGCAAAATTATCGCAAGCGTTAGAAGAGTATATTACTGAAGAAGGTGACCGTTTAAAGTATACCATTTTTGAAACATAAAACTCCCATCCCTACGGTATACAGTGTGAAATTAAGTAGCAGATAAAATCCATAAATCCGTGAATGTTTGTGACAAGGCAAAAATCTAAAAGGGGTATAGCGATTCAAATTACAGCGCATATGAAGAAGTCATTTTCAGATATTTTCATGAATTTTTTTTAAGTTATGACGTCATTTTTTTTTAATGACAACCTATATTTTTTATTTTTCATTTCGGTGGGATGTTTTAACCTGCTATCAACGGTATAAAATTTTGACTTGATTACATAAGAAAAATTTCAAGAAAAACGGCCTTAAAGTTTTAATAGTAAAGTTGAATGAAATGAACAGAATATCTAGTTAGCCAAGTTTGAAATAAACAATACACAGTTATAAACAACTCATGCATACGATACAAACCGCAACGCCATATTTAATCGCAATTGAATCGCAAAATTTTTACGATGGACAATTTCACGATCGATGTTGAATCGATTCAGATGCGTTGAATGCTAAACCGTATGCAATCATAAATCGATTGTGTCCGTTGAATGCCCCTACTATTCCTGTGTTCAATTAAAAAAAAAAACGAGTCAGTACATGCAAGGTATATCAGCTACGTATGATGAAACAAAATGAGTTGCAATAAAGTACATAGGTAATATTAAGATTTATTTTTTTAGCAAACACATTATAATAAATTTTCGAAATGTCCTCCTTCACGTTTTAAACAATGTGCTAAGCAATTTTATCAAATACGAAGTATTTCTTAAAGTTGTGGGATTTAAACCATGACATTTCATAATTGACAATGACAGCACATTTGCTTTGTAGAAGCCTTGCTTCCATATCTATTCCATTGGATATTTTTTTTTAACTCGACATAAGAATATTTACGTTGTATAATCAGAGACACCGAGTGATTTTTAAAAATTTTTATCAACTCTTGCCATGGAATTTGGACAGCATGTCCTTAGCTTTACTGTAAAACAGCATCAAGAAGTGCATGACATGCCGTCCATATTCCATGGCAAGAGTTGATAAAAAAATACCTCCGTATATAAAAGTCATGGTATATAAAAAGCGTAGAAGATATGTGACCGATGCATGGGGATACTGAAGAGAGTCACACTAACATTAGTTTCTCGTCTAACCCGGTCACCAAATATGGCCGCAGTAAATCATAAGCAAATTCTGGAACATCCATAAACCAACAGTTGTCGACAATGTCGACGTATAATATGCAATAATTTTTTTCATTGACATATTACACGTTGACATGTTTTTAAAATTGCGCTGTGAAAAATAGTATCTTATAATATAAGTGCATAAGAAAGCCTTTAAAGCACGCGCGACGCGCAGCGTTTTAAAGGCTCTTATGCACGTGTATTATATGATATTTTTTGTTATACCTGCGCTAAAATGTGAAAATTAGAAAGATATTAAAATTTAAATTCATTTTGCAAAGTTGCCTGTGGATCGCATTTTGAATCGTTAACGTACAGATTGTACGTGTTGTTCCTAGGCAACTTTAAAACACGGCGTGCCTTAATCACCGGTTTTCGCACGCTTTTTAGTTTTAGAAACAGAGATTTTGATGGAGGTATAATAAAAAATATTTATAAGAAAAATCGCAGCGTCTAAATTAAGCTTAACACCACATTTACTACATTCAATTCAACTAATTGTAAATAAGATTCGAGAAATGTCAACTGTATTCTATACATTGAAGTTCTATGACTGAAAGTATTTGAAAAAAGCTTACTTACACCACGCTTGATGCGCCATTGAACATCGAACTCATTCATTTTTTAACTGAGGTCTATAATAACTTAATAAGTAATAACGTATCTATGTATCGTTCGCATATACTACTAATCACAGTTGCTAAATAAACACAGATTCGTACTACAATTAGATATAAACACAAAATCCATAGTTTGTCACCGGACGTCAATAAACCGCCATATTGCAAAAACTGACCTACCGCAAAGTGGTAACTTCCGTCAAATATAATTGCATTCACCCGTGCCCCATGCTACCCCCTTGGACCGAAGCAAAGCAGACCCCTTCTGTGCTATAAAACTGGAAGGGGCCACCGCGCGCTCGTGAATAATAAAGCAATATGACCTAAGAATAAAAGATCAGTTGAAACTTAACACTGGGTGTAGTCGGATAATTCAATAGGCACAATCTAGACAAATTACAGATATTGTTATAGTTCCTCTTTAATATCTTTATTCGTTTAATATTTTTGTTAACACTAACATAAAGTTAGATGACGTGAAATATATTACGGGTCAGCAATTTAAAATAATATTAACCCCAAGTAACGTATTGTAGCAAAGTATATAAGTTATTTCTGTTGTGTTGCATAGTTTACTACATATTGTTGGTATTCATATCATTACCTATAGTACATAGAATCTGTAGTCCCCCGTTTACTTTTAACATTTAGAACTGAATGGTTTGTAAAATTTCCGGAGAAATTATTTCTATGGGCATCAACGGAGATGCAACCCCGTTCTCCAACTTCTGTGATGCACAGAAACAGTTCTTGCAACCTAAGTGATTACTTGATTAGTGAAAACGATCTGAGATATGCCCATACCTCGGCGAAATGTATACCTATACTAAAGTGGTCGTCATATGTCTCATATCGCTGTGTTACGAATAAGAATTTTTATTGTCATTATTATTATTGTAATCATGAAAAATATTATGACGACCTTGTGATAGAATTTGTAAATCATTTTTAAAATGGTGTGCATGTATATGTGTGTTTGTTACTATTCGAAATATTATATATTTTGTTTGTAAATATTTTTTTAATAAAACGTCTTTATAACGAATGTGATTATAATTACCAGGGCCGAGAAATAGTTGGGCGCCAGGCAAAACCCATTTTATGGAGCGCAGATTACTTTGTAATAAATACGTATAGTCCAGTCAACGAATGGGTTGTAGAGGACATGGAGGGGGGGAGAATTTTTTTCTTCAGGATTGTGTTGGGGGTAGTTAGGAGGTAAACATACTAAAAGTCCCCACCCCTACCCCTGCCGCTTCAGGGGTGGAGGGGAAGGAGAAGCTCCCTTTTTTCGGTTTTTCGCTTATAACTCGGTAACTGTGCGTCGTACGAAAAAAGTATTCAGTACAAAATTAAAGATAATTAAATTTCCTAGAAAAAAGTCTACTCATTTTCTTCCTATGTGTTATGGTTTCCGAGATATTCGCCAGCGAAAATCGATAATTTTCGAGAAACTTAATGCTCTACAACTTTCTTTTTGACGACTAATCTGTAAAACAAAGGGCTGAGGAATTAGAAGAACAAGATTGACGAAAAACGTATTAAAGAAGATTAAATTTCCTACAAAAATGTCTATATTCATTTTCTTCCTATGTGTTATAGTTTCCGAGATATTCGCCAGCGAAAATCGATAATTTTCGAAAAGCTTTTTTTTGCCTCACGTTTTTCGTCAATCTTGTCCTTCTAATTCCTCAGCCTTTTGTTTTACAGATTAGTTGTCAAAAAGAAAGTTGTAGAGCAGTTTTTCTAAAATTATCGATTTTCGCTGGCTATTTTCTCAGACACCATAACACACAGGAAGAAAATGAAGAGACATTTTTGTAGGAAATTTAATTATCTTTAATTTTGTAATGAATACTTTTTTCGTACGACGCACAGTTTCCGAGTTATAAGCGAAAAACCGAAAAAAAGGAGCTTCTCCTCCCCCTCTCCCTCTGAAGCGGCAGGGGTAGGGGTGGGGACTTTTAATATGTTTACCTCCTAACTACCCCCAACACATTCCTGAAGAGAAAAATTCTCCCCCCTCCATGTCCTCTACAACTCCCATTTGGGCATTCATTGACTGAACTAGTACTGAAGCGGTCGCTAAGTTGTTTTAAAAATAAAAGCGACTATTGCATGTCTAATTTCAGTAAACACATGTTCGCTTTCTCGTAGTTGCAGCGTTAACTTGGGGGGTGTGGAGTCGCCACGTTGACATTCCTGAAGAGAAAAATTCTCCCCTCCCCCCTCCATGTCCTCTACAATTCCCATTTGGGCATTCATTGACTGGACTAGTACTGAAGCGGTCGCTAAGTTGTTTTAAAAATAAAAGCGACTATTGCATGTCTAATTTCAGTAAACACATGTTCGCTTTCTCGGAGTTGCAGCGTTAACTTGGGGGGTGTGGAGTCGCCACGTTGTCATTCCTGAAGAGAAAAATTACCCCCCCCCCTCCATGTCCTCTACAACTCCCATTGGGCATTCATTGACTGGACTAGTACTGAAGCGATCGCTAAGTTGTTTTACAAATAAAAGCGACTATTGCATGTCTAATTTCAGTAAACACATGTTCGCTTTCTCGGAGTTGCAGCTTTAACTTGGAGGGTGTGGAGGTGCCACGTTGACCGATTGGGTGGCTTGGGGCCACACAGACGCACGCATAAGCAAATCATCTTAACATATAGTTGAGTGCTTTCTAAATTTAAAGTACGTGTCCGATATCGTAAAAGATCAAATTGCAGGCATTTAGAAACATATCTCGCTTGTCTGTTCTGTATTGAAACTGGCGACATTCGCAGCGATAGAGTCACGCAGACACCATAAAACAAATCCATTTTACGGTTTAAATTGGATTCTTAGTTTTGTACACATTCCGGTGCTTTAAAATTGTAGAGAAATGGCCCCATGTGTTTGGAGATATCAATTTACTGGGTCCTTTCCGTCAGGCAACTAATACTGTAACACCGGCTCCACACATTGGGACCAATGTTGGCTCCAATCTTGGCTCCAACGTTGACTCATGTACCCATACATTGGGACCAACTTCAGTTAAATTCGTACAGAACCAATGTAAACATGTCTGATACAGTTGATAAATCGACATCAAAGATTTTCGTTTTTTTTTTTAATTCGGTTATTGTGCATAGTATACTAAAACTTTTTTGCGTCAGCAACAGCATTTCTATTTTTGTGGTTTCTCATCATTGGATTCCATAAAGTGGCTGTGCTTGATACAGCTCTAAAAACTCAAGTACTTTTTCATTTGACCATTGTTCCTGAGCCGACATAATTTTGAATTTTGAAAGTACTTCACTCTGCGATCACCAGAGACCAACTGAACAAATAGCCAATGTATGGCCGGCACGATATATATTGGCGCCAATCCCTTTGATGTTTCGTCGAAAAACCGACACGCGTCGGATAAGTTCCAATATTGGCTCCAGCATTGGCTCCAACGCTATTTTGTTGGACGAACGCTGTTGGTGCCAACGTTGGTCTCAATGTGTGGAGCCGGTGTAAAAGTGTCAACGGTTACACTTGAATGTCAAAATTTATGAGGGGATTTCTTTTGCGACAGACAAACAACGAGTATTCCGATGAGTTAATAGAGTGTCTCTTGATTTTTCTTTGCATCTGGGGAGGCGTGCGTGTGAAACAAATACCACGACCAGGATTGGTCGAAGTGATTTTGGAATTTCGCTGCAAGTTCGAGGGACGTTTCTTGATTGTTTTCGTGTTAAGGGGAACGCAAAAGAACGACAGAGAAGATTGAAGCTGTAGCGAGAACGGTCGAGTTGAATTCTAATTTATCTTGATTGTGTTTATCCTTACGCGCTTGTAGTCTTTATTCAAATTTGTATTTTTATATTTTTTGATGTTTGTTAAAACATATATTCCGGTCCGGTTTAATTACAGTGATAAGAAAGGCAATTAAAACTATACACGTAGGCGTCGCGACGCGAGTGATTTAAGCAGAGTGTTAGTGCGTGGAAGGGGTGCACGGACTATACGATCCCACAGAGGCGGAGACATGGAGTTTTCCGTTTTTTTTTTTTTTATTTCCAATAAATAATTACCTAAATTTAATTGTTGCGTTTTACTATTAAATTTCCAAATTCCTTGTTGTAAAACAATTATTATACTGCTCCACCAAACAAAGAACCAGGGTATCACAACGTAACTGCGGGATTACATCGACGATTGGATCATAATTAGATAATATTAAAATTAACTTCAGTACTGAACGAGTTCCATAAAAGTCATTCAACCTTCACCCCATTTGTAGGATTAACCGTTAGTGTCCGACCAACCCCGTAAGCAGGTAGTTTGTTGAGTGCATGTACAGCG
Source organism: Dorcus parallelipipedus (assembly GCA_958336345.1). Taxonomy (NCBI): domain Eukaryota; kingdom Metazoa; phylum Arthropoda; class Insecta; order Coleoptera; family Lucanidae; genus Dorcus; species Dorcus parallelipipedus. Next base: position 43,529,896 of record OY284481.1, read on the forward strand.
GTAGTCGAACATCGGTGACTTTCTCGGAACTCTAGATAAACGGTCTAGACAGGCATTCCTTTAGCAATAAATCTTAAGTGTGGTTTTGTTGGTACATATTTATTATTAACCGAACCTGGCGACGAGGGGTATGAATACCTGGCGACGAGGGGTATGAATACCCCTCGTCGCCAGGTTCGGTTAGTCCGTTGGCGCATATTCTATTCCAGCGCGCATACATGGTTGCAACAGCTTAATCTTCTTGCTGTGCATTCTCCACTTCAGTGGAGAGTTCAGCTAATTGAAATTGTTGAATGGATTCCGGCAGCAGTGCGGTGGTGTCGGTGATTGTTTCGGGAACAGTAACTTTTTCAGGGCTCCGAGACAGGGCATCGGCGAGTTGGTTCTCCCGGCTAGGACAATGCTCGATTTGGAACTTGAACTGTTGCAGCAAGAGAGACCAGCGAGTTAGTTTTGAGCAAGAGTCTTTGCTGTTTTCTAACCAACACAGAGCTCGGCTGTCCGCACGGAGAGTGAACTGTTGATCTTCTAGGTAAGGGCGGTACTTGCGAATGGCCCAGGTTGCTGCGAGGCATTCCTGTTCGTTGGCATGACACCTCTGTTCGGCGGGTTTCAACTTGCTACTGCTGTACGATATGATTTTCCGACCATTCGTTGTATCTTGATATAATACAGCGGCCACTCCTCGGGAACTGGCGTCGGTCTGTAGGACGAATGGTAATGCAGGATCGGGCCGATCCAACGGTCGTAGTTTACCAAGTTCTTGCTTCAAGGTCACGAAAGCAGCTTGTTGAGCTTCACCCCATTTCCATCTCCGGTTGGTGCTTAGTAAGTCCGTCAGGGGGGCGGACAGTTCAGTACAGCTTGGAAGATATTCCCGCAGCCAGCCGACAAGGCCAATTAACTGGCGCAGTTCCTTCCGATTGGTTGGCACGGCGCTATTCATCAAAGCGATTTTGTGGCTTTCCTTGGGTTGAAGACCGGTTGGGGAGATGTGATGACCAAGATATTCCCACTCGGTGAATCCAAAATTAACATTTTTCGATCGAGTAACAACGGAGGTGGTGTTGTTACAATCGTTCCAGGACCTGCTGTAAGTGCCCGAGGTGTTCTTCCCAGCTGTTGGAGTAGATTATCACATCGTCGAGATAAACCAATACGAAATTCCTAACGAGACCAGCCAAGACCTCTTGAGTCATTAATTTCTGGAATGTTGTGGGTGCGTTTTTCAGACCAAAGGGCATAACCCTGAACTCATAAGCGGCTCCATCTGGTATGATGAACGCGGTGAGGCGCTTTGTATCTTCGTCCAATGGTATTTGCCAGTAATCGGAGGCCATATCTAGGGTAGTGAATATTTTTGCGGTTCCTATGTCCTTCAAAGTCTCGTGGATTCGGGGTAAACTTGTAGCTTCGTCTTCGGTGGCGTTGTTGAGCCGGCGGTAGTCCACGCAAAAGCGGGGTGAGCCGTCTTTCTTCTCCACTATTACGATTGGTGAATTGTATGCCGATGTGCTTGGTTGAATAATTCCTTCGCTGAGCATTAATTCGACTTGTTCATTGATAAGGCGTTTCTTAGTGGTTGACCAACGGTGTGGAGGAATACGGATCGGCCGATGGTCTCGTAACCGTATTTTGTGGACAGTACTGGAAGTAGTGGTTGGTCTTCCTCCGGTGACAAAGACATCTTGAAAGTTGGCAACTAGAGTCTGGAAGCTATCACGATGCTGTTCAGGGAACTGGTGAACCAGGTCTGTGATATCTATGGTCGGAACGACCGGATCCTTAAGCGGTCTGATGAAGTGCTTTGTCGTTCGAGAGGAAGTGCCAAAGTGAATGCACTGTCGTCCCATGTCGATAACTGCTTGCTGCTCCTTCAACCAGGACTGTCCAAGGATTATTTGTTCCCGGAGTTTTGGTGCAATCAGGAACGGACTCGTTCGGACTTGTCCGTCAATGCTGAAACACATGTTGACGGTTCCGGCTGTTTCTAGCGTGGAGTTAGTGTCCGCCATTTGCACTCGTCAAGTTTGGGAAGTCATTGTGATCGGGCCGATTACACTGGCAGCAGCGAAGTTTGCGGAGGCGGCGGTGTCAATCAAGGCTCTGTAATAATTACCAGCGATTTGTAGCGGCAGTCTCGGCAAGCTGCGGTGTCCGATCTGGCTGATTATTGAGGGCCGGCGACGCGAGCGTGACTGGGGCCGGCCCGATCGGCGTTTCCCGAGCTGGTATTATCTGGGTTAACAGGGCAATTTCGATGGTAATGTTGTTCAGGACAGAAACGGCACTGCGGTAACTGCTGATCGGCTGCTTGGTTCGGTATTGCTGTGGTCCTTGGTAACAAAACGGATTTCCTTGTCTGGGGTGGTGACAAGCGATCCGCTGCAGCGCTTCGGACTACAGTTCTGCCTGGGTTGTTGGCAGTGGACTGGTCATCATCGTATGTAAATCCGCTCGAATCAGATCAACAATGACCAATATCCGTTCGCGTTCTGGTGTATCTCTTGCGACCCGGTTGAAGAGTTTCCACTTATTCATGACGAATGGTCTTGTGAATTCTGTCGCTAACTGTTTTCTTGAATGCAGGTTGGCGATCAGATGTCTACGGATATGCGTGCCGTCAAGTTCTTCGAGGAGTAAAGATTCGAATTCTTCCCATGAAAGTTCGATTGACTTGAACCTCGTAAACCAAGCTTCTGCTTTACCTGATAGACGTGCACTTGCAGCTTCCACCCAAGTCCACCGAGATCGTTTTGAAAGCTCAAATTGTTCCTTTATTCTTTTCAGGAATGGCCCGGGGTCTTGCGAGTCCGAACCATGGTACTCTGGTAGGTATTCGGGTCTATTCCTTACGCAGCAGTTGACACAAGGTTGTCTGTCAGTTTCCGGTTGTTCTGCTGTATTCTGGATTTCGCTGTTCACAGTGGCTGTTGTAACAGCGGAAGTTGGGCGCCACTGAGGCTCGATGTCCTCAGAGTTGTTTTTCTTAGATCTCGTACTCATGATACAGTGACAAGATTCAAGGGGTCGTGAATTCCTTCCACGGTAATGGAAGCACAACTAGGTGTAGGCCCCACGCTATGGGCGCCAATTGTTACAATCGCGCACCTCGAAATAAGATGTGCGAAAGAAGAACGAGACTTTTTATTTTTTTGTCACTTGAATGAATATAAAATAATAACAAAACTCGTTTCGTAACGACAACGTCAGCCGCCTGCGCATAAAAAAAAAGGAATTCGGAGCGTGCCGACAACTACTTACATCTAATGTAATAAGACCGGCCGGTAACAATATGTTCTACGCTAAAAAATTCTCAATGTATTTCTGAGTCATATAAAAGTGCACATAGGAGTTTTAACATTACGTTGCTATAGTTACTACTCAATTTTCAATGCTGAATCATTTAAAAACTGCACATAGAAAGTATTAAGAACGGTTTATTTCATTACATTAATGAAATTTGGCGGCAAATAATTGCAGAGACCTCTTTCAACGAAGCTCCATTTGATAATGTGTACATTTCTACTTTTTGGGCGGTTGTATACATTATTTTACAATAAATCAAAAGAACAATTTAATTCAATTTGACAATTCAAAATCAGTAGTGTCATTACTAACGCACCGTAACCATGGAAAATGAAATAAATTTGGAAATAATATTGTAATAAAGCTTCCATTGATAAAATTACTATGTGCAGTCTTATAAGGTTCTCAGTGTATACCGTGATTGTATTTTAATATGAAACATTGCTGTTTATATTGCTATGGAAACTAATCCTAATTTTTAAAAATGTCGTTGCATGATCGTTGCACGATCGCGATCGTCGTCGTGAAATAAAATTTGTCTATTTTAATTTCGAACATCTGTCACGCGAAGAAAGGGCACATTTCAGAATTAACCGGTTACTCCACCGGTAGACATTTTAAAATTCTAAAATCCACTGTAAAGCTATAATAAGTTATTTTAGCTATAATAAGTTATTAACTTATTATAACTATATTATTATTATATACTTATTATAGCTAAAATAATTTATTATAGTTTTAAAGTGGATTTAAAATTTTTTAAATGTCTACCGGTGGAGTAACCGGTTAATTCTGAAAAGCGCCCTTTGTGAAAATGTATCAGGAAGAATTACCCCTGGACAAGTAACTAATGCCATTAACAACTTTTATAATCGTTTAGAATATTGCATTGGAGGTAAATGATAGTATATTATACGAGCCCAGAATCATATCGTTTGGCCCATTTTACATTTTACAGATAACTTTTTAAATAATTTAATACGTTCACTATCCAATGATCCATATGTGGTTCATGCCGCTCTTGAACCACAAGTCCGTGACTCTATGTGGGCCAGAATCATGGTTCTCATTTCTAAAAATGTATTACTTGGACCTGAGAATAATAACCATGTGTTTTTCAAGGGACTCAAAAAGACCATTTGAAGAGAAATTATTGAGATATCTGATACCGTTCTGTTTCAAATAATTTTAAAAGAATCGCGTGACCCATATATGGGGCTGGAAAATCTTTGTGGCGGACATATAGCGATCTAAATGAAATTACTATATGGACAGTTAAAGTGTTAATTTAATTTTTAGACATTTATTATTGCTAAAACTGTTTGAAATATTGTAAATATTGTTGAAAACCTTGAAAATTATGATTAAGAGACATTAATCTGAAATACTTCTTTAGGTTTGTAAAACAAAATTAGTTAAAACGTGACTTGTAAAATCCTAACTTGGGCCAAATCATGTGATTCTGGGCTCGTATTACAAGTTTCACAAGAAGGCTTATTGTAACACGAGTGGGGTTGGGGTACGACGAGCGAAGCGTAGCAGTTACAAAACTGTTAACTGATAATACATGTAATATACTTCTTCCGAGCAGAAGATTTGTTTTATTTATTCAAAATACCTTACATCAGGTAAGCTTTTAATTTGTTTTAGATTAACAAACATTAATCTAACTAGATTAAATTTATTCATCAGATTTTGTATCATTAAAGACGGATAAACAGTCAAAGAGCTCCTTATTAGAGATGAATCATACAAATTGTATTATTTTTCAGAGAGCTTATAAATTCAATACAATCCAAATGATCCTGCGTATACTTAGTGCAGTAATCAATCAGATGTCTTTGTTTAATAACTTCTCTGAATAACTTTGACAAGAATCTTTATTATGTATAAAACAAATTTTGTCAAGTCTTCAATAACTAAATAAATTTCAATCAGAAATTTTTAAAGCAAATGTACTTTAAAATGACATAGAATAATTGTTCTAGCAAATTGGTTGCAAGTCTTCAAGAATATGAAGAATATGCTCGGCGCGGCGCCCCCTTTGCAATCCTGCCGACTTGCAACCAACAATTTTGCAAGTTTGCGATGACACGCTATTGTCCGCTCTGGGGGTCTATATAAGTCAGTTATTATAAGTCAAAAAGTTTATATAAACAGGTAGTCTTTTATTAATAGTTTCTGAGATAGAGCTATTTGAAATTAAAAATATGAAGTTGCTAAAGAACTTTTATTTTAAATTATTTTATTTAAATTTATTTTATTTATTTGACATTAAATTTGTCAAAAATAAATTGCAAACCATTTTTCTAACCTAAGTAATATATACAGGTTGTCCATAAACTATCTGAATAACACAGCAATCAAAGATTAACAAAAAAGATAGGAATGTTAGGCTTCCTAGCTAAGGCTAATATCTTTGCGCCATCTGGTAAATTAGTCAAATCATAATCGTGGATACGCGGATAATGGATTCATTTTTCTTTTTTAAAATTTTAAAATACACCATCCACAACCATTCAAGAATAAATTAACGAACCGAGAATACGTAATTCTTTTAATATTAAAAACATTTAAAGTAACAATTCAGGTATGAATACAAATTAAAAATTTCAAATTTTGAAAATTAGTTGTGAAAAAAGTGTTTGTGCATCATTTAGTGTCCGTTTAAAAGAGTTTGTGATACAATTTTCATCGGACAAGAACCAGCTTTAATTACAAACAGTTTGATTAAGTAATTACAAAAACTTCAAAAATAAATAAACGTAGGACATGATAACAAAAAAACTTACTTGCTAATAAAGTAAGTAGGTAACTCTTTACAAACTTGAAAACCTGTGTCGGTTTTTCAATTGCGAATGAAAAGTCAAAAACCTGTCTTCTTCTCGGATAGGAAGTAAAATCGTAGGCCCGTTCGCGCGTTGTCAGTTCAGTACGTTAAAATTTCCTACCTCAAGTCTCACTTAATGTAAAAATCATATTTCACAGTTGAGTTGTACTTTATGCTAAGTCACACCCATCTATGTCTTAAGTCATTTAAGTCACAACTTATTTTCAATTGTGGTACTATTTTGCCCTAAACCAACTCTTCATGAGTTTTCTTTTGCATTGTATGCAATTTTGATTAATTTTGATTTATGTAGCTATTATTAACTTTCAATATCAACGATACCAATACAGCAAGTCGTGATAATAATAGACTCTATCGCACCAATGGCCTTTTGTGTGCAGATTTACCGGCGAAGCTTGTTGAAACAGCGCGCTTCAACTCGAATCGGTATTATCTTAACTAGACTGGTCTCAGTTTGGACAATAACCGAGAATGACCGACAAGTTGTTTATGAAACAGGACCCAGCAGTAAGTTACGCTTTGAATTTAAGTGAAACTTGTTGTAGGTATAACATAAGACGGGACTATGAATACTGGCGTAAGCAAAGTAATTATTAATCAAAGGAACCTTTGATTCATTCAGTCGGTTATATCCAAAGTTACACAAAATAGCTTCGTTGAGTACGTACGTATGTGAAGTATGATGTTAAAATTCAAATATAAACGTAATTAATCATTTTAATGCACCACGCATTGTTATTTGGGATTTGTACTTCACAGCATTTTTACAAATTTCTAAACAATACCATCTAGTGTCATCTAGTAAATTAGTGCAGAACTAAACAAACAGACATGGCCTTGACGATTTGAGATTCCATGCCCTGACAGCAGTAAGTATATACGTGCAGCAAATGTCAAAGTTGACAGTAGAATAAAACGGAAGCGCTAAATGTAAATCCATTTTTTGACGTTACAATATTTTGCAAGATTTTCAAACATTGTAATTTTCGCGTTGAAACAATGACGTTATATTTGAAATTATTTGAACTTGTTTGAAACATTCTTGGGAGGATAGTTCGTGAAGAAAAAGTGACATCAATTTAAAACGTTTCTTTGCAACATGCTCGACAATTCATCCCAGTGATGCCGTTTAGTGGATAATTGTCCGATTTAATTCACAATCATAGGATAAATGAAACTTGACAGGCATTTGACAATAGTTGCGATCGTATTCGAAATATTTACATTTTAGCGTTTCTCATTTTCATGCCGTCAAGACTAAATTATTGCAAATATTGATTGAAAATATTGCAACGCCAAAAATTGTCTTGAATGCGTTCGTGAAAACTTACAGTTGCCATCACGATATACAGACCGGCACGGGGATTCTCATTCAGTCGACCCGCAACATATGTTTCGAGTACGCCATTTTTCCGAGATTTTGGGATTCTCATTCCTTTCGAAAGCGAGTCGCAGGTCACGTGCTTTCGAGTGCAAACGTCAATTTCACCCGGTACCTACGTAGGTTTCGAGTTCTCGTCGAAATATATTAGGTCTGTTCGATAGCTCTGCACTTTCTACACTTTTATTTATTTATTTATTTATTTGGTGCACTACACACATTCCCAAATGGTACCATACAAAATAAGCAGATTCGTAAATGTGAATAAATCAATGTATATGTCGCAGTCTTTTGCGATAATCCGTCTTTATAGATAAAGCCTAGGCATAACTTATTATGCCGGCAAATACTATAAGGAATTGAAATTATAACTTTAGACTGATTAAATGCAGGCGTTATCTATAATGCCTGCAGCTGGCAGACATATTCTATAATTATAGCATTTGACAAGCCAATCTTAGGCTTTACCGATTAAGCCTTCGGCTTGTCAGTCAAATTCCATTTATAGAAATATTGAGCTCTAGGGAGAGTAGTGGTTATACAAAAGGGCACCTAATTTCTTGAAGTATAAACAATTATAGCCCAAGATTTACATATTATGACCAATATAACCGCACTAAAATTACTGCCGTATAAATTTTAATTTTAAAGGTTCCAAATCTGACATACTAACAAATTAAATTTTTCAGGTAAAATTCAAAAATTTAATTTTCACCAAATTATTAACATTCTGCAATAATTTTAGCGCGGCAAAATTGGTCACAATTTTTTCTTTCTTTTTTTTTCTTTCTCTAGGACTATTACCATTATTGTATGTTTAAATGGCGAGCAGCAATCTCCATAAACGTACTTTTCAACGCAAGTTTCCTATGTTCGAGCTTGAAACTTTCCAACTGGTATAAGGTTATTCTAAAGTAAGTTTCCAGTTTACAGTTGGGTTCCATATAGATACCATTTTGCCTTAAGAGGGATTAGAATGTTTTCAAAATTTTTTTTTTTCATTGATATGTTATTTAACTGTGTAATTAGTAGGTAGGTATTTTCCTAGCAATTGGGCTTCTAGGTCACCAGACATAAATCCGGCTAACTACGTATTATGGGGTTACCTCAAAGAGAGGGTATTTCTTAGTAGACCTACTACTCGTGAGAAACTGAAATAATCGATATCAGATGTCATTGAAAACATTTCTATTAATGCCGTTTATAACAAAGAAGAACGATCACCGGTGGTGATCATATTTAACTTTTTCCTCATTTCTTCTTGTTATGTTATGATAAAATCTCATTTCTTTACGAAGAAATTGGTGTTTATATTTTTGTAGAATCTAAAAATTTTCCAAAGTAATGACCATTTTAAACTGGGAACTTACTTCAGAATAATCTTATTCACCACAACTTCATTTTACTTAACCATTTTTATTTTGATGTTTGAAATTTTTTATTGTTACTTTTGTTATTGTCATGCCACGCTTTCTGTATTTGTGACTGCGTATATTTCAAGAAATATGTACATCTTGTGTTATAATTGTTTATATTTTAAGAAATTAGGTGCCCTTTTGTATACTCACTAGCCTCCCTACAGCTCAATATTTTTATAAATGGAATTTGACTGATAAGGTGAAGGCTTAATCGGTAAAGCCTAAGATTGGCTTGTCAAATTCGATAAATATAGAATATGCCTGCTAGCTGCAGGCATTATAGATAACGCCAGCGTTTAATCAGTCTAAACTTATAATTTCAATTCATTATAGTATTTGCCGGCATATTGGGTTATGCCTAGGCTTTATCTACAAAGACGGATTATCGCAAAAGACTGCAACATATATACAATGTGTTTCACTTTACATGAAGACACCTGAATAACTTGTTGATTAATAACGCAATTAGTATAAAACTTTTACCAGAGATAGAGACCATTAAGATTAATCTTTTTGTAGGAATGGATTCTCTTTGGAGTCTAAATCTGGCCATCTGCTTCCATTACCGTGGAAGGAATTCACGACCCCTTGAATCTTGTCACTGTATCATGAGTACGAGATCTAAGAAAAACAACTCTGAGGACATCGAGCCTCAGTGGCGCCCAACTTCCGCTGTTACAACAGCCACTGTGAACAGCGAAATCCAGAATACAGCAGAACAACCGGAAACTGACAGACAGCCTTGTGTCAACTGCTGCGTAAGGAATAGACCCGAATACCTACCGGAGTACCATGGTTCGGACTCGCAAGACCCCGGGCCATTCCTGAAAAGAATAAAGGAACAATTTGAGCTTTCAAAACGATCTCGATGGACTTGGGTGGAAGCTGCAAGTGCACGTCTATCAGGTAAAGCAGAAGCTTGGTTTACGAGGTTCAAGTCAATCGAACTTTCTTGGCAAGAATTCGAATCTTTACTCCTCGAAGAACTTGACGGCACGCATATCCGTAGACATCTGATCGCCAACCTGCATTCAAGAAAACAGTTAGCGACAGAATTCACAAGACCATTCGTCATGAATAAGTGGAAACTCTTCAACCGAGCTCTGTGTTGATTAGAAAACAGCAAAGACTCTTGCTCAAAACTAACTCGCTGGTCTCTCTTGCTGCAACAGTTCAAGTTCCAAATCGAGCATTGTCCTGGCCGGGAGAACCAACTCGCCGATGCCCTGTCTCGGAGCCCTGAAAAAGTTACTGTTCCCGAAACAATCACCGACACCACCGAACTGCTGCCGGAATCCATTCAACAACTTCAATTAGCTGAACTCTCCACTGAAGTAGAGAATGCACAGCAAGAAGATGAAGCTGTTGCAACCATGTATGCGCGCTGGAATAGAATATGCGCCAACGGACTAACCGAACCTGGCGACGAGGGTTTCCTCCAACTGTATTCGTTAGAAACCGGCTATCTCAGGCGGATCTCAGAAGACGGAAGGAAGTTGCTGTTCGTTTCATCACATGCTTGGAGAAGAGTACTCTACGCACACCACGACGATCCCACAGCCGGTCACCCTGGAGCCAAAGAAACAGAGCGAGAAATTCGAAGGAATTATTACTGGCCAAGGATGAAACGGGAAGTACGCCGTTATGTACGAGCTTGCCTCACATGCAATTGCACTAAGAGGGGGGCACCACAGGAGAGGGAGCCGCTCCGACCTCACCCAGCAACACGACCGTGGGAAGTAATAGCCACCGACTTAATGGGCCCTTATATCGAAAGCCGTCAAGGGAACCGTTTTATTCTTACAGTCACCGACCTCTGTACTCGTTGGGTGGAGGCGTTTCCATTGAAAAGATCTGGAACTAAAATCATCACAGAAGTGCTTGAAGACCAAATCTTCAGTCGTTTCGGTTATCGTTCAATTCACGTCCATCTCCTGGGACATGACAATCAATCGTTGGGGTTGTTACCACTGGACAACACCCATATCCCATCCTCGTGCTAACCCTGACGAGAGGCGTAACCAAGAAGTCAAAAAGGGGCTATGCGCCCATCTCCAGGGAAAAGGTCCTCGCATCTGGGACCTAGTACTGCCCAGAGTGATCTACAACCTGCGAACTCGGAGAAATGCGACCACCGGAACCACTCTAAGTGAAGCCCTGCTTGGTTACGAGTTGCCGCGACCAGGAGATTGGCATCTGGAAGGCGCCAATGCTCAAGGTTCTAATTTGCCACGACGGGAGCGTATCCAGCGCATACATCAGAATCAGAACCGCTATCGGACACGCTACGTCATCAAGCAGACCAAAGCACCACGATTCCTACCTAACCACGAATAACCGGCACCTTCCCCGAAACTTGGGCTGCTTTATATTCACGAGCGTCACGCCCTTCGAGCTCGAAACGCGATGCAGCTCACAGCTGTTCTGAAAACAACACGCCAAGAACAATAAATAGGAGCTTGACGTCAAGATGGCGACGTTCATGGCCTACGCTTCTCTATTTTACATGTACTTTGAGTTTTAGGATCAGTTAAAGTTAATAACACTTTCCGCAGTCATATTGCACCTACCTTGTCAGTTCAGATTACTTTACCGGCTAAAAATCAAACTCACAAACAACGTAAACAATCTTTGACATGTTACATAACCTCAAACAATATATTGAAGCTTCGAGCACCAAGTCGGAGCAGCTCCGCATTGTGAGAAGAAAGCGGCTTTGGACTGGACCTCACCGAGTCATCGAGGCCGTCGGCTCAGTCGCATTCCGCATTCAACTTGGTAACCGCCAAGTTAAAGTCCATGTTGACAACCTGCGACCAGCACAGGCACCACCAGCAAGAGAAGCCGCCTTAATTACCGCAGACCGACGCTGCGCCTAGGAGGGGTGGATTGTTACCGGCCGGTCTTATTACATTAGTAATAGCATTGATTATAAGAGTATATTAAGATACCCAGCCTTACGCCTTTAAGCGTGACCGCCGATGCAAGAGAGATATAGATGGCACTACCGGTATTTTACAATTGAGGGATAGATGGCGTGAAACTTTAGCTAAAATGTGGCGATCTGTAATCTCTCTTGAAAAATGAGACTTGTACAAGAGGTGAGCGGCCAAAAGCTCCAGACGATTGTGGATTGTGGGACCTGCGCAGACAATTTTTTAAAAATTTATTAGTTTATTACAATCAATTGGATTAGAAAACTTAAAACGTCGCGTTTAAAATACCGAATAAAAACTATACTTTACACAATAGTTACATATCTGATACCTATACCTAAATGTGTTTCGTATTATGTCATGTAGTCCAAAAGTGATTGCATTAGGTAATTCATGAAGTATTTTATGAAAATGACTAGAAAAAGTTTCCGAATTTTTAAATGTTTGTTTTATTCTTAGAATTTCGAAAAAATAATTTAACAGAAAAATTTCACTACATAAATAGTGTAATTAAAAAAAATTATAACTCTTAAAACAAAAGTTTAAAAAATAACTCCAAAATTTTAAATAATTAGCCTGTAAAAGAAAAAACCGCCCAATTAACTGAAATTAATAAAATAAAATAATAAAATCCAACCAAATATGACTAAACATATTTAAAAAAAAAAAAATGAGACAATCGCTTGCAAAAATCAACCAGAAAACATTAGCAGATATTCAACAGTCTCCAACACGCTGATTAAAAAGGAATATTTCGTTTAGATTTAATAGATATATACCGGTGTCCCACGCCATATGCCCACCCTTTAGAATTTTTATTTTTTAATCTATTGCAATGAAATTTGGAAAATAAAAATTAAGTAAAGAAATGCATTTTCCGACACACTATTGAGCACCGTAGGACTTCCGGTTCCGTCGTATGTGACTTCAACTTTCTTATTTTAAATGGAACACCCTATATATTTTTATAAATTTGAAATCTGCAGATCATTGCGAATCCGAATAGGTATCATTTGGTAATTTTGGTTTCCATGACAACGAGAAATAAACTTTTTTGTCTTTCAATCTAGAAAGCTATGAATCGTGTATTTTCCTTCTAATGCGATCAAACAATTCGAGAAAATCACTATTTTGATTGTATTTTGATGTTTAACATTTTGATACACCGTGTATTTAACCAAAATAAATAATCTCTTTTATTTGAAGCAAAATATATTACAAACCTTATAACTCTTATAATCATTGATAGCGCCTTATATTGCTTACGTGGTACGTGTCGCTAAATTATTAAATATGCCGACGTAGAGTACTTCCATAATAAGATAGGTGTAGGCGTGGCTATGTGCAGTAGACGAATTCGAGACAGACGAGTCCAATTTAGAGATGTTAGGTATGGTCGGTAATTTATAGCGAATGTTATTAAATAATTTCATTTTACATTTCAATATTTTTTAATTTTGCACTTTTCATTTCTAATTTTTAAGATGGTTTTAATTTATACATGTAATTTAGTCCATTATCCCTTGAGAAGCATATTTGATAAAGACAATGTGTTTTAAACTGAAGTATTAAATCAAGTTATGTAACTAATTTGAACCAAACCATGTGGTATCGGTATTGTGCCATCTTTGTCACTCTTAGAGGATGCTCAGTCTATCTTTCTCTCTCTTTGCACTCATTTCCGTCACAGTATTCTTCAAAATCAAGTTGAAATAGACAGTTGAATTCGAGCAAGAAGCTATGTTGATTACTTCTTATTTTATTATTTATTGTGAACCAATTTTTTATTTTTATCAGATTACAATTAATTTTAATAATACAATAGGCGTATAAAATTAAAATTTTTAAATCTATCAATTACATACATACATAGGCACATACCGGTTGTCCACTTGACAATGAGACATACACAGTGGCGTAGCTAGGTGACCAAGGGCCCCGGTGCAAAAAGAAATCTGGGCTCCTAACCAAAATAATTTTTTAAGGTTTTTACACGTAGGATCTACTATCTAGAAAAATAAGTAAAATTGACTTTTTGAACAATTTTTCGTGATTTTTACATGCAACTAGAAAAATGAACAAAAATTATGACTCTTTTTGTACATTTGTTTGTGGTTTTTACACGCATCTAGAAAAATGAACACAAATTATAACAATTTTTGTATTTTTTTCTAGATGCGTAAAAACCATTTTTTTAGCTAGAAATAAACCACAAACTTCTAAAACAATACTTTGCTAACAGATTACGGCGATTTACAAATGTTTTGTTTCCAAAGCTCACTTATGATGATTTTGTAAAAATCAAAATAGCTTATTTATTTATTAGTTTACGAGAAAATAACAAAGGACAATTTTAATTAAGAATTTTATATCTATCGATTGGTAAAGTACAGTAAAACTCGGATATAACGAGGGCTCAAGGGACCACTCTTATTGCTCGTTATATGCAAGTGCTCGTTATAAATGAAAAAAATATATGCATATGTGATATGTTCTATGAACACCAAAAGAATCTGGGATAACTGTACTCCTGCATTTTTGTGTTTATTTAATAAACTAGTAAGTTCAAATACAATTTTAACCAATTTATTTTGCTGTAAAAAATAATTTTGATGTAAAAAATACGCAAAAAACAAAAAAAAATTAAGAATTAATTCATCGTATTTAGGTTTTTTGTTAGGCATAGTACGTACTTCTACATCAAACAAAATTATTTTAAAATTTTTGAAATTAAGCTCGCTATATGCAAGGTAAAACAAAAAAATTACAAAATTGGCCGTTATAAGCAAGTTCTCGTAATAAACGTACTCGTTTTATCACAAAATCTTTAAACCGGACACTAAATAGCGCATAAAACACTTAACGTTTCGCCGTCGTTCGACAGCTCCGTCAGAAGTGAAAAGTATAGAAAATGTAGAAAATGACCAAAACTTTGATTTTGCAAATACTAATATTTTATATTAAGAGTCTAATATTCTCAAAAGACGTTTTATAGAAATGTGTAAAATAAAAATGTCGTAGGTTTATATTTTTCACTTCTGACCAAGCTGTCGAACGACGGCGAAACGTTAAGTATTTTGTGCGCTATTTAGTGTCCGGTTTAAAGATTTTGTGATATAATTTTCATCGGAGAAGAACCAACTTTAAATACTCGTTTTAAACAAATATTTACCTATATATGTAATTTACCATATCTAGAAACAGGAGTTTTTAATTTCCTCGTTATAACCGAGTTCTCGTTATAACCAGTGCTCGTTATTAGCAAGTTTCACTGAAATATAAACGCTATTCCATCTAAAAAAGTGTCTTTTTGACTTTATCTCATAAACGCGACTTTCAATTGTTTTTCTGACTGCGTCAGTGTAATCAGTGTGAAAACTACTGCTAGTTTGTTAATTTAACCGAATTTGTAGCTTTTGTAATAACAAAGTTAGTAATAGTACGGACTTAAGTTTGTACAGAATGTATAATTATATAGAAAAATTTTGTGCAAATCGGTTTTGATTACAGCAGATTCCTCGAGCATGCTCTGTACAGTTGTTTCAGGCCTAGTTGGACTTTCGTCAGCAGAACCGTAGCTCGAGAAATCCACTGCAAACCAAACCGATCTGTCCAGGTTATTCGCCCTTGCGATGTGAAAGTAATAAACAATTTAAGTTGCGACATCTTGCAATCGCTTTTTGACCTAACATCGCGATTGCAAGATGTCGCTACTTAAATTGTTTATAATTATATATTTATTACATAATTTTATAGTTTAAAATGGTTGTACAAAAACACACTTCGCTTCGGAACTTCAGGGTTGCTCGAGGGCTCCCTTGAGCCTGAGGGCCCCGGTGCACTGCACCACTTTGGCATATGATAGCTACGCCACTGGACATACATAGAGATTTAACATGAGCAAACAGAAATTATTTTATTTTATCTGCCTAAATTCATATGAATTTGTAGGTCGTAATCGGAAATATTTTGATTATTAAAGCATTTTGGTATTAAACTTATGACATTTTAAGTGTTAATTATTTATAAATTAAAGAAAAACTAATTAAAATTTTTAATTGTACTTAATAGCATATTTTAGCAACCAAAATTAATAATTCTCGTGGTCAAGGTGTTTAAGTTCAAATTTTGTAACCGTAGGGTTGTGAGATCAAACCCAGCCCATCACATTTTTTTTTACTTTTGACATTTTTTCAGACTCCATTTTTTCTTTAAAACGTTGGAATATTCTATCAGCCTTATTTTGTTTGTATTAGTTTTTTTTAATTTTTTATTTTTATGAACACAGATTTATATTTCGATATCTTAATTTCTAATTAATATTACCTTTAAATATGCATTCAGGAACATTTTTACATAGCCATCCCTCTAGCGCACAATTCAAATTAAGCGCCAACACCCTCCCATCACACGAAGTCATGTACAATCTACGATTTTAGCCGCTCGTTATATTTGTGGTCTCATTTACAAATAATTTTCCTTACAAAGTAGGTACGGTTCTTATCTAGCATGTCGTTTTTTTATATCGTTAGAGGGAGCCATCAGCTTACCGGCAAAGTGTGGGCAAGACGCGAAGGGGTGCGGAATAGGTAGAGTCACGCATTTTTATATTGGGTTAGGTATCTTAATACTCTTATAATCATTGGTAATAGTAAGTAGTGCAACGTCAGTTGTCGGCACGCTCCGAATTCCTTTTTTTATGCACAGGCGGCTGACGTTGTCGTTACGAAACGAGTTTTGTTGTTATTTTATATTCATTCAAGTGACAAAGTACTTGTTTGTCTAGCACTGAAGCTCTTTTTCCGAAATAGATAAAAATAATCATTAATCAGTTTTCTGGAAGTTTGAGAACATATCCCAAACGGTCATAAAAATTGTTAATTGCCTTAAACTGGTTACTACTCGATACCAGTTGTAGATTTGTGTCCTTTCATTCGTTGAATATATGTCAAATTGCATTATCAAATGTGTGAAAGAAAAATAATGACAATTAATGTTAACTATATCCATGGTTACCACATACTTTTCGGCCTCTGTTCGATTTAAAAAAATTCAATAGCACTTATGTATGTTCTACGTTAAAAAATTCTTACTGTATATTATCTGATCACGTAATTTTCGTCTATGTGCAGTGTTACAAGATTCTCACTGTATAAAACTTCATTGTGTCACCAACTCAAAATAAAGTAGTTTATGACTTTAAACAGTTCTATTAATGAACAAATGTTTTCCGTATATTATTTAAAAGTGTGTTTTACTTACCTGTTACATTTTGCGTAAACAAAAGGACGATGGTATCATTTATGAAATAATTAATTTAACTTGAAGGCTTCCGCGGCCGTCGTCCATGTTTGAATTGGTTTCCGGTTGGAACCGCGTCACGTTGACTTCTTCTACTGCCGACGTTTCGCTCTCCATTGCAGAAGAACTTCCTCAGGGCTGCTGCTGGTGGTGTTGCTGCTGCTTCTCGTTAGTCGTTGAGACTGTCTCAACGACAGTCTCGTTAGTTATTGAGACAGTTTCAACGAGAAGCAGCAGCAACACCACCAGCAGCAGCCCTGAGGAAGTTCTTCTGCAATGGAGAGCGAAACGTCGGCAGTAGAAGAAGTCGACATGACGCGGTTCCAACCGGAAACCAATTCAAATATTAAATAATTTAAAACAACTAACATAACCCAGTTTATCCTAATTTGTTACAAACAATTGTCAACCCTGAGATATAATAATAATTACTTTTAAAGAATTAAAAGAAAAGAGTTTTCATGTTAGAATTTATGCAGGACTTTACATTTTTATTAATAAATTTAAGTATAACGGAAAGGTTAACGCCAGGAAAATACAATAAGTAAAGGAAGTAAATAGCGGCTTAGCTTGCAAGGAAAAGTAACTGTCGACGTACGTTTCGGTCTTATTAGACCTCATCAGGACAGTATAACCAAGGTGTAAGGTGTTGACACTTGGAGATAACAAACAACAAATGAAGCAACAGACCAGGAGACCGAATGCATATTTGCTGCAACCACTGAGAAGACCCGCATTTCGAGGGCAACATCACAGTATAGCAACGGAGGCAAACAAAGTCAACCTGTGTTACTTCAAGAAAAAGACAAAAGTGCATTCGCGGAGCAACCACGCCTAAACGCGTGGGAATATCGAAAAAGTATAAATACAAATTCGACTATGAATTTTGAGGCGCAACTTTCCTGGGAAACGGGTTTTTCGATTTCCCCTCCGTTTTCGCGTAAATTTCCGAAAACCGTTTTTTTTTAAATTTTGCAATTTTTGAGCTATTTATGAGTTATTTTGATATTGCGGACGCATGAAATTTTTCCGCGGAATGCCGTTGATACCACGTCTAGAATGATCCTTCGGACGATTTTTGGGGGCAACCCGCGACCGCCAGTCGCTGTGGGGAGCCGGGGGGCGCGACGTCGGACTCTGCACCGATGTAAGCTACTTTTCGGGAATTTTTTTCGACCCTTAAACGTGATCGGATCGAGACGAAATTTTCACTCAGGGTCGGGGTAAAATACCGAAAAATCCGAATCCGGGGTCCGTTTGGCGATCGGACGAGCGGGGGGGGGAAATTTTTGCATGCGCGTTTCCGAAAAATACCATTTTTGAGGTTTCGAAAAATTCCATGGCCCTTATTTACCGACCGAATCGAACCAAAATCGGAATGTATATGTAGGACCGATATGTGCTTCTACATCCGGACGCACGGCCCCGAGGCCGGTCCTGGATTTGAGCTGGGGCCCGAAAAGTGACGCGAGAACGAGGTCGTCCGACATCGACGAAAATTTCTCGAAAACGTGATCTTAGAATTTTTTTAAACTCTCTCACACGCTAGAGGACACCCCTAGGTACCTAACCTATGGGGCCTACATTCTGGGAAAATGCGTATTTTCGAGAAATGATTTTTTGAAAATCACCCATTTTTCACGCCTTTTTTTCGGAATTTTTAACGGGACCTGGGGGGGTCGGAGCGAATCGAGCGCAATGTAAAGGCATCCCGGAAAATCGAGAGGAAGGCGATGCCGCCTCGCGCTTGTAGCTCCGGTCACCCGGAATGATGCTACAGGCCCAGAGTCCTGGAATAGGGTGGGACAAGTTTCGGAAGCCGCCCCCGCTACAATTACCGACGGATCCGGCCCGGGACACGTTTCCGCTTAACTCCGTCCTTCGTCTTGCCGCTCCCATACCCAACTTCCCCCTCGGACCCGCCCTAAGCCGGCGAAATGCGCTCGAGCGGTACGATGCACCCAATGCATTTTAAATGGGGCTACGGGTACGGTGGAGGTTTTCTCGATGCTGACGGTGCCCTATTAATCCCAGGCGGACGAGCTTTTCGCGGCCGTTAGCTTGCTTCCTCCCGAGTCTTTAGAGGCCCCGCGCGTTCCGGTACGATGCACAGGGCCGGTTTAGGAGGGCTTACAGTTCGGATTCGGTTAAATAACGCACCGGAAAAAAAAATTATTTCTACGGAACCGGAAGTGATATTGTTCAGATGTTTCAACTGGAAGATAGCTCCATCCTCCCTCTATACGACAACACCGGTCTCGAAGCGATAACACATTTAATAACGAAACGGCGATTTTTTTTTAATTCGCCTCCGCTAAGGTGACGCTCCGAAAATTTATTTCTTCGAAACCACCACAGATATTGTCGAGGTGTTTCGACCGGAGGATGGCCGACACCTTCCTCTAACCGACGCCACCCGTTTCGATCCGGTAGGGCTATAAATAAACGAACGGCGAATTTTTAAAATCGGTGCATTTCAGGGGCTTTGGTTTGAAATTCCACCGGTTCGCGATCGTTCAAAAATTGCATGCAACATCTGAAAATTAAGCCGTCCACAAACTTGCTTATTCGCGTTCCAGTTTTCCCGCCGTACTCGAGGAGACGAATCCTTCGTGTCGCATATCGAATGAAAGGTCTCGACGAGAGAAACTCGACCGTCATACCGACGCTATCTTGAAATCGACGATGGTGACGCCGCGATCGAAAAACGCAACGTAAGAGATAAATCGGTCGTGTCGCATATCAAATGAAAGCTCTCGACTGGACGAACTCGAATATCGTAGCGACGCCATCTGGAAATCCAAGATGGCTGCGCTGCGATCGAAAATCGCCCCGTAAGATGTAAGTCCGTCGAGTCGCATATCAAATGAAAGGTCTCGACGTGGCGAACACGAATATCGTAGCGACGTCATTTCGAAATCAAAGATGGCGGCGCTGCGATCGAAAATCGCCCCGTCAGAGATAATTCTGTCATGTCGCAAATCGAATTAAACGTGCCGGCGAGGCGAACTCGGCTGTCACATCGGCGCCGTCTTGGAATCAAACATGACCGAATTATGAGGTCGAGAAACTTTCCTTTCAGAGGTAAGTAGGCAGTACGACCGCTCAGATTAAACGTGCAGGCGAAGCGAACACTACTGTCACATCGGCGCCATCTTGGAATCAAAGATGGCCGACTTATAATGTCGAGAATTTTTTAATCTTTTTTTTTGCGGAAATGCGGGACCCAAAGAGTTTTCCTCTCCGGTTAGTGCACAGAATTTTGCCTTTTCGCAAAACCACACGTTCGTCCCTCTCGCCCTTCAAATAACGGAGCGAGGAATTTTCTAATTCGAAAGTTTTACTATTTTCAAGTGAAAATTTCACGGGGTGATTTTTTATCTACTCTCGTCATTACATCTGAACGACATGTATTAGTTTTATTGTAAAATAGCATCGAGGAGTGCGCATTTCAGTTAAGGTAAGACATGCCGCACTCGAGATTTCATGGCAAGAGTTGATAAAATTTTTTAAAAAACAGTCGTCTTTTCATCCTTCTTTTAATTTTAATAGTACATAATACAGTATTTGAATAATTTTGAAATGATTAACTCATATGATTAAAGGAGAAAGAAAAAATGTGTAACTCTTTTTTTTAGAATTACGTAGACTTTTTTTTATCAATTGCTCAAATTCTTAGGGAATTTTTTTATAATATAATTTTCTGTGCAATAGAAAGCGAAAGAAAAAAATTATTCGATTGGTCCTTTGCGTGTGCAAAGTAATTTCCAAATCTCTAATTAAACTTTCCCCTGACAATAAGTTAAAGACAGTCGCAAATAAATTGAATCGTCTTAAATGAATTCAAGGTTCTAATATAAAATTAGGACATTGCAATATAGTTATGTATGTGACGATATTACCTTTGGGCTGCTGCCGAGTTCGCCCCTGTACCGTTTATAATAAATAAAATATGGCAAACTAAGATGTGAGAAGTAATATTGACGAAAACGTATTCCCCTTTTTATTAATTGAATTAAGGGGAAAATAAATTATACAAGAAAGTGATCCCATCAATACGGAAAAGCCTTCATATATTACACTGAACCGAAGTTGGCACAACTTACTACCGACGATCGGATTTGCGTTAAGTTTAATTTTAATACCTTAAGTATAATTTGTTCCGTTCGAAATCGTATTTCAAACAAAAGGTTATTATTAGTACGCAAAACTGACGGCATCAAGTCCATTTTGAAACGAAATAATTCTAATGAATAACCTGTAATTTTGTGAATTACGACTAGGAACGGCGAAATTGAGAGGAAAAACTAATTTGAAAATCGCGCGCTTGCGGAAGAATTTCCCCAGAGTCGGTTGCCATGGGAACGTGCGCATGCTTATTCAAACAAAATAATTAGACAGTGAATTTCCGACTTGCTAAAATTAAGTCGGGTTTATTTTTCTTATAAATTTTTCGAAAATATATTGCATTTGAGATTAAAAATGTGTGTGTGTGTGTGAATTGTGAATGGCGGTACCGATACGTAAGTTTATTTGATCCAATAATATGTAAATTCGAACGCTTTTTGAACGAATGCGACTGAAAAGAAATGTCGATGACGCTTCGTGTCACCGAAACACTTATAATTATTATTCTAATTACAAATAGCACTAACGTTTGTGAAATACGACGAGGAGGTATGTATTTGAAAGGAAAAACCGATTCGAAAATCGGAAGAAAGGTTAAAACAGTAAATCGAAATGGCTCGGTTAAGCGGCGCAGTGTTACCATATTAAACAATTCAGGTAAAACTGCACTTTAGGTTCCTAAATTTCAATTTCGTTTTGCGCATGTGCAGAAGTTTCAGATACGCGTGCAATGTTGCCATATCTAATGTGTTTCATTTTAAACTGTACATAATTTTAAATAAAACAAACAACATAGGTTTATTAGTGTGTGTATTATTTATTATTAATATTGAAAATTTGTGGATGCGTGCAAAAAGAAAACTTAAAACACAATTTGAAACGTCCCGGGAGCTGTTTGCCTCCTACTTGAATGAGTTCTTGTAGAGGGAAAAATTCAAGGAAAATCCATTTCCTAATTTTTTATTTTACATTACAAAACAGTATACAGTATAAGTAAATAATAAATTTTATCAATTGCTTTATGTTGTTTGTTTTATTTAAAATTATGTATAGCTTAAAATGAAACACATTAGATATGGCAACATTGCACGCGTATCGGGCACTTCTGCACATGCGCAAAACGACATTGAAATTTAGGAACCCAAAGTGCAGTTTTACCAACAATTCATTTTCGTTCGGACGTTCTTCGACCAAAATATCACACATTCAGATTTTTTCTTTGAAACACTCCTATAAAATGTGTTAATTTTTAATGTAGCGACGATGAAAATTAATAAATAATCGAAAACCGTCATTGCCTTAACAAAAATCGACTTGCGATTACGAACAAATTACATTAATCAGGTTATGGTAGACTGTCGAATTAATGTGAAATATGTCTTTCGAACGATGAAACGTTTGAAATAAGTTCTCACGTTTCGTGTGCTTAGAATTTTGAATTAAATTGACGAGCATATTTCGATTTGAAAAAAGAAACAATTTTCAATAATGCTCGATTTTGTGAATTAAGACGAAGAACGACGCGAATAAAAGAAAAAACTGATTTGAAAATCGCGCGTTTGCGTAGGAGTCGGTTGCCATGACGACGTGCACATTTATTGAAACAATTGGACGGACAGTGATTTTCCAAGTTTCCATACCGTAAGTCGACTTTGTTCACAGATCATATATAAGAGAAGATAGGTAACTTAATGTACAAAAGTGAAGCCATATTAATGGCGCTGTAAAATTGGTGCTCGGCCGCGAAACTAATAAAAAAAAGCGCGAAATTTGAAAATTGTCGCCTGATTTCCCATTTCATTTTTTTTAAATTTTATTTTTAATATATATCTAGTAAGTGTAACAAATTATTTTTATAATAGAATTCGATAAAACTAACCAAATGCAAAACATTCGATTTACCATTAATACAAAAAATAAATACCTTTGGGACTAAAGAAAACACATTTTAAAACGAGTATAATTGTACTGTAAAGTATATTTACTTGACGGTACACAAACAAAATTAACTTCTATGTTAAAAGTAAATATAAAAATAAGACACTTTGGACTAATAACTGTAAATATAATGCTGTGAGATAATGTGAAGAAATATGTATGTATTAGAAACAATAAAACATTACTTATAAAATGTATGTGGAACAAGAAAAATTTAACTAATTTGTGAAGGAATGAAAAACTGTGTATAATGTGGCATAATTTACCTTATGAGATACCAGAGCATTGACTGCTACTATTACATATCAATTAGAAAATAGTCAAAAAATAAGATGTTGTTTGTAAAATATGATAAGGGAAATACATTATTCACTGTAATCAAGTTATAAGATTTAATTTTTGATTTATCTTCTTTCATCTAAATTGGCAAAAAAGACATGAGGGTCTGGCAACTTCTTTCTTGGATTTTTATTTACTGGATTTTCTGTTGTTGAAATACTTCTCTCACTATTTTTCACCTGTAAGTAATTATGTAATTATTATTATTCTCTTCCCTTACGAATAGAATTGTTTTCTAGATTTCCCAGAATCTTAAAACAAAGAAAAAGATTGCTGAGGTTGGCAACTTCCTTCTTCAAGAAAATTTTCATTTATTGGATTTTCTGAAAAAAATAGGATAACTGATCAGGCAAAAATATTGATAATTACAATAATTAATTATTACAAAACAAATCGAATTTAATGAATTTTTAAATGATATGGTTACTGCATATTTTGTTTAAAACTTACTTTGTCTTGCTCTAAGAATATAATTGATCAGTACCAATTTATTTCATGATTTTTTCTATTTCTCAAATTGATAAAACAAACAAATGAAGCCTGCGCATGGCGACTTCTTTCTTCAGTAAAATTTTTATTTATTAGATTTTCTGTAAAAAATAGAATAATTGAGCATGCGAACATTTTGAAATACTTCTTACATTTCTCACCTAGATGATACAACTTTAAACATAAGTTCTTCAATGATTAAGTGTTGTTATCTTTACAACTTATGTTGTCTTTCTTTGAAAAACGGTATTCATCAGCACCAATTTGATTTTGTTTTTTGGATTTCAAATTTTTTTTAAATAAACATACAAGCAGTTTACATTTGTATTTAAGCTCGCAAGTGCAAAAGACTATAAAAATAATTCAGTGAACCTCTCCAAGAAACTCTCAAGAACTTTGTTAACAGAACTTCAAAATAAATTTCTGATAAATAACTTATCGCTTATTGCGTTTGGCATCTTTATAAACATATAAATATAAAATTTTATCTATTGTAATTTTTAGAGTGCTTGTTGTAATAATTTATAGCATTTACGTGTAGTACATCAGTTTCAGGGCATACACGTAAATCAATTCCTTTTAACCGGCGATTAAGTATTTTGCACCAATGGTGCAACATCATAGTAACTGGTGTCTGTGAAGCTGGCGTATCATTTCATGGAAACTCATTAATTATAGTGAGTTCTGGCTTTATTTCTAATAGTTCTATAGTTCCTGATAGATAAAATCGATAGTTCTACTCATTAAAGCTAAAAAAGCCAAAGTGTAAACTGAGACGCCAGGTACACGCAGCGTCTCACTTTGTCTTACGCAAAATTAACGCACAATTCTTATAGGAAATTAAAAGATCTATAGTTCTACATGGGTTATAGAAAGAGTTCTAGAGAAAAACATTGCTATTTCATAATTTAAGAAACTCTAATAACACAAAATGCATATATTTACGGGAATACAGATGAGACATTGTCGAATATTCGACAGTTCTGTAAGCTCTATAATTTTTCCTTGTAGTTCGGAACTTATCCAACGACTCTCTGCAGAGTTCCAGCCATAAGCCTCAGTGGATAATTTTTTGAGCAATTTTAAACCCCGCGAAATCGCGAGTTATACGCGTTATAAGCACAGAGCACAGCACAGACTGAGACGCTGTCGTATGTACGACAGTTCTGTGAGTTCTATAATTTTTTCCTTGTAGTTCGGAACGTATCCAACGACTTTCTGGAGAGTTCCAACCATAAGTCTCATTAGATTATTTTTTGAGCAATTTTAAATCCCGCGAAATCGCGAGTTATACGCGTTATAAGCACAAAGTGAGACGCTGTCGAATGTACGACAGTTCTGTGAGCTCTATAAATTTTTCCTTGTAGTTCGGAACGTATCCAACGACTTTCTGCAGAGTTCCAGCCATAAGCCCCATTAGATTATTTTTTGAGCAATTTTACACCCCGCGAAATCGCGAGTTATACACGTCATAAGTGAGACGCTGTTGAATATACGACAGTTTTGTGAACTCTATAATTTTTTCGTTGTAGTTCGGAACGTATCCAACGACTTTCCGCAGAGTTCCAGCCATAAACCTAAGTAGATTATTATTTAGCAATTTTAAACATCACGAAATTCGAATTACGCAATTTGTATAAGACGCTTTCTGTTATTTGACATTTGACGTATATTCGACAGCGTCTCACTCTGTGCTTATAACGCGTATAACTCGCGATTTCGCGGGGTTTAAAATTGCTCTGAAAATAATCTAATGAGACTTATGGCTGGAACTCTGCAGAAAGTCGTTGGATACGTTCCGATCTGCAAGGAAAAAATTATAGAACTCACAGAACTGTCGTATATTCGACAGCGTCTCACTCTGTGCTTATAACGTGTATAACTCGCGATTTCGCGGGGTTTAAAATTGCTCAAAAGATAATCTAATGAGACTTATGGCTGGAACTCTGCAGAAAGTCGTTGGATACGTTCCGACCTACAAGGAAAAAATTATAGAACTCATAGAACTGTCGTACATTCGACAGCGTCTCAGCCTGTGCTGTGCTCTGTGCTTATAACGCGTGTAACTCGCGATTTCGCGGGGTTTAAAATTGCTCTGAAAATAATCTAATGAGACTTATGGCTGGAACTCTGCAGAAAGTCGTTGGATACGTTCCGATCTGCAAGGAAAAAATTATAGAACTCACAGAACTGTCGTATATTCGACTGCGTCTCACTCTGTGCTTATAACGTGTATAACTCGCGATTTCGCGGGGTTTAAAATTGCTCAAAAGATAATCTAATGAGACGTATGGCTAGAACTCTGCAGAAAGTCGTTGGCTACGTTCCGAACTGCAAGGAAAAAATTATAGAGCTCACAGTCGAATATTCAACAGCGTCTCATCTGTATTCCCGTAAATATATGCATTTTCTGTTATTAGAGTTTCTTAAATTAAGAAAGAATAATGTTTTTCTCTAGAACTCTTTCTATAACCCATGTAGAACTATAGATCTTTTAATTTCCTATAAGAATTGTGCGTTAATTTTGCGTAGGACAAAGTGAGACATTGCATGTACCTGGCGTCTCAGTTTACACTTTGGCTTTTTTTCGCTTTAATGAGTAGAACTATCGATTTTATCTATCAGGAACTATAGAACTATTAGAAATAAAGCCAGAACTCACTATAATTAATGAGTTTCCATGAAATGATACGCCAGCTTCACAGACACTAGTAACTGAAATATTTATAAATTGCTCCTGTACATTTGGATGTGAAATACATGTCCTCCATTGAAAATTTACAAGGATTGAATGGATAACATGTTGCTTAACTCCTTCTTCAAAACATATTGCCGGTAGTATATTGCACAGAGTGTGTTTAACAATTTCAAACATTTCTGTAGCAAATGGTGCAGGATAACATAAACTCTTTTTATTACTATATTCACGAGCAGTAATCAATAAATGTGTACTACTCTCTTGACGACACAATAATTGCTCATTACAGAAAACACATTCCTGAAAGATTTCTTTCTACAATTTGTGTATTACGTACCCTACCACGTAAGTTGTCGTTTCAATTTGTAAGTTCTGTAACTCATTACACTCGATATGTATTTGTAGTACTATAAATGGTGCATATGTATTTTGGAAAACAGGTTTGTCGATGGTATTTTGGCAAGCCAGTTTAAAAAATTGCAAACTATCATCTAAAAGATTCCATGAATGATCATCCTCACAATTTCGACCCACAGAGTAAACAGTCATCATATTATTAAGTAGCAATGTTCGAAAGCTGCTTTGAAACGAGCGTGGAGTTGGATTGATATTTCGTACACCAAAAGAATACATCCAAAAAAAATTTCTAAAACATCTTGATTAAAATTTCGAAGTAATAAATATCGAAAACCATTTTCTTTTAATCTTTGCCAAATAATTTTAATGCCTTGTATAGTTTTGATCCAATTATCTAAAGTAGGGGGTCGCCGGTTTGTGCCGTTTATATCAATAAATTGCATGCTTTTCAAGATTGGAATTGCCTTATCCCAAAAAGAAAAATGTGCAGATCCATCACGAAGTGCACAACGTAAAGCCTTGTCCTGTTTGATAGACAAACTAGAACCATTAACGCTATCAAATAGCTTGTCTAGAAACAATAAACAAGATGCAGTTTCACTTGCTGCAGATTCCACATATCCTGACTTGTGCAGATCCTCGGTATTTGCTGTAAAATATTGTAAAATCAGTAGTACTAGTATCATTTTCTAACTATCAAATGTTATACTTTCACACATTAAACACTATAGTTTGCATTTTATGGAGTAAAGTACAGAAATACTCTGTAGAAAAATGATAATGTGCAACTTATAAACATTGATGCGTTTGTGATTTGAAAAGTATGCTAAATATATTACGGAATTTTGTGCATATTGTTTAGTGTAAAAAAATATTACACTGACAACAGAAAAAATGAGGACAAGTCTTAGCAGTGATTTTAAGATTTTTTTGCTAATATAAATGATACTTCTAAATCAGTTTGTAGTCATTTCCATTATAGCTGTGTGATCATAGTAAATAAATTTGTTTGTCAATTTAATTTCTGTATCAAAGCAACAGTTTTCTGAAACACATTAGAGCATTATAAATGTCCTCATTTTTTATGTTGGAGACGGTACATATATAAATCCGTTTACTAATTCTGGACAATGTCCCTTTTACTACTAAAGTTTAGATGTATATATAAGATACTTACAATGTTTAGCCAGTAAGTGCATCACACTTGCAAATTTGTGACTGAAAACCTGCGTGTATAACCGGACTTTCATTTTCTTTATTTTATTTTTCTCTACATGTTGTGCAGTAATTTTTGGCAAAGAACGCAGTTCTCCTTCTAATATATCTGCCCGGTAAACCTGAAGTACATGATTCCACTTGGCTCTTTTAATTTGTCCATCTTCATTATATATAAGATCTTTTTCTAAGAGGTGATTTAATTAAATGAGGTGGATCATAAAGAGGTATAACTTCTCTTCCATCTACAAAAAATCCGATAGACTTGTACTCTTTGCCTTGACGTATAAATTCTGCTCGTGATTGACTTTTTAAAGAATTTATGGCAGACACATTTGAGGTACCCTGGTCACATATTGTTGCAACAACATTAAGTCCTATAAGTTGTAACTGTCGTATATGTTCTTTTATTAAAACACTCAGTTTATCACTACTTGTTTGACTTTGGCAAAAGGTATAGCTAAGAGGCTGCTTCCATGATTTTTTAATTCCTCGAACCATAAATACAAGAGCATGATCTGCAAATTTACTTGTATTATTATTCATTCCAAAGTCTTCAAAGCCTATTATTTTATCATTTGAGGTGCAATAATCAACATGTGGACATGGTTGTATTTCATCAAAAATAAGAACACAGAAGCAGTCCTGGTAGTTCAGTTTTGTTACCATTTTTGTTAAATATGTCATTAATAAATTGTTGCTTCTTGCAGTAATATTTATATGACTAAGTAACATTGTTAGGGTTCGGCGTGATGGCAAAATAAATATTTGTTGTAACAGTTTATAGGCTTTTCCACTATGTTTGAACAATGACAAAGCCAAAACTTTCTCCTGAAACGTGAATCTACGTCCTTTGTGCTTAGTGCCTGCTTATCTTAATTGAGATTCAAAAAATCTCTGCACAGTTGGTGAACTGTGTGCAGTAAACTTCGCCATATCTCCATAGCTGTATTTCTGAGCTAAAGATAAACGTTTCTTGAATGACAGTTTCTTTCGATTCATTTCATACATTTTTTTCTTCATTGCCGACATTTGCTTATACAATGTCCTTTTCTTTGGTGTTAGTTGAGTCTGACGAGTTACTCCCAACTGTTGTAGCAAACCTTTACAATGTTTCTCTGAATATATAAACATTTAAATATATTTTGTAGTGCACTAATTATTACATTACCTGTTGGTGTGGTACAATTCGCACGGTTTGTTTCACTAGCCGTAGGTGTAAGTTTTTCATTCAATGAAATATAGTCTGCAAATAATGTGATATGAAATAACTATTCAATGAAAACATCAAGAACATGTGAATATTTAAAAGTTTCTTTTAGTTCACTAATTATTGTAAGATTACCTGTTAGTATGGCACAGTCCTTATGAGTTGTTTCACTATCCAAAGATGTACGTATTTCTTTCGAAGAAACATATTCTGCAAATAATGAGATATGTAATAAATTGTTAATTTCTAGGCAGACAAAGTAAAATATGTAGTAGTACATGTCGATGTTTCACTCTGGGTTGTCAACTTTATCAAGACTGAAGTAAAAAAAAATCGATTGAACTATCAACTGAAATGTCGACATATTACTCCTACATATTTTCTTAAGTCCGTCAAGAAATTATCATTTTCAAACAAATATTTTATTATTTTTACATTATTATATTCACTTATCTTATGAAACACAAACATTTTATTATCATACCTGTTACAATTGATGGAGGGCAATAAGTGAAATCCATAGATGTTGATGTACTGGGCGTGGGCTGTTCAACATTTATCATAACAACAGGCATGATCTTTGACGGCTGATAATCTTGGGACATCTTATAATTATTATTTTAGGAAATTATGGTTTTATATAAGCCAAACGTTAAGTTGATTCGATTTATTGAAGCTTTTGAATTGTTTTTTTTTTTTTTACTAATGGTTCAATCGGTAATTACAAAAGAATGTTGTCAATATGTTTTTGTTTACTGAACAGTTTATTTTTCTAAGTGTAGAACTTGCGAAAAGGTAAATGACTTTTATTTTTTGTTTGACAGATTAAAAATAAAAGAAAGCCAGCCAGGAGGATCCCGCGAAGATCGGGCGACTCGGAAGACAATTGTCGTCGAAGATTCCGCCGACGTAATTGAATTGTCGGCGGAAGTCTATGAGAAATTTAAAAAATGGCTGGCTGATGAGTAAGTGTTTGAACGTTTGCCTTTTAATTTCACAGTTTCTTTTGTATCTTTACTTTATACAGTGCATTTCGTATCTTATGGATACAATCTTGTATTTTTTTCTCATTTAATAAAAAAGAACCGATCGATTTAAAATCCAAGACGATTGTTATCACGTTTTAAAAGTAGATCTCTTCTGAAAGGAAACATTTTCTATTGTAATCTTTGGCCTGTCATGATAGAAAACAAATTAAAGAATACAGTTGTTCTTTTCGATAACGAAAAAAATTCTTTAATAAAAGTATTTCATAATCATTTGCGAAATTATGATTTCCAAAATTGGACGATACAATTTAATTTTTAACAATTTAAAAACATCTGAGATGTGCGATCTATGTGGTAAACGAATGCGAAATGTCTAAGAAACTTGTTATGTTTTGTTTTTAGTTTTTCGTGTGTTTTAATTATCTAAATTGTAAGATGAAAAATTGAATGGAGATATTCGATCATCGACCGAAATTAAGAATTGAAATATTTTTTGCAGCAAAGTTGGGTTAGATAGGCGCTTATTTAGTTTTCATTTTTCGGATATTGCTGATTGTAGATGTAGATTTCGGGTTTTTTTTTCTTTTTTTAATTTTTTGTTCGTTATAAGCCAAATTTAGTCTCGTTTTAATTTTTTCTTTTTCATTTTTGAACGAAAATTTGTAATTTCTAATTTTTTTATTTTTTTTGTTTTTTTTTTTCAGTAAAAATAAGGGAAGCCGTTCGTCTGGGTCGTCTGGTCGACCTCGCGAGCGAGGTTCCCCTCGAGGTAGTGAGCGGGATCGATCCCGCTCACTACGTGGAGGGAGACCTTAGAATACAGGAACTGCTGTTTCGCGGGGACGACCCCGCGAAGACGACGAAGGACGTTGCCGTGCACGTCGGCGGGCGGCCAGAGACGAAAGAAATGTATCGTAAGTTGTTTTGATAATGTAACAGTATTAAAAATTTACTAATTTTTTTTTTTTTCAGAAAAACATATTATAACAAATACAATTATTGCTAATAAATATTTGAAGTTTTTGTTTGTGTTTTTTTTGTGTTAATGTTTCATTTAAGTTAAATTAAATTTGTTATTTTCATTTATGTATTTTTTATTATTTTCTTTATTTAAAAAAAATATATATATATATACATATATACACCGTGTACTGTTTTTTAATTGTAAATTTTTTTTGTTTATTTATAAGCACAGAAATTGAAGAAAAAATTGACGACGTACGTTTTTTATATTAATGCAAACGTTCATATAAATAGTCAATGATTATGCATTCAGCGTGTTATATAGAAATTGAATTTGATTTTTTGATGAAAAGAGATAAAACGGTAAAATCAAATTAGTTGATTAACAACGAAAAACAAAATCTACGTTCGTTTATTTAATTCCGTTCTCCCTATTTACTCTGTTCGCACTCTTGTCTCGATCTTATCTGTATTAGGATTTGTTCGTTATCACTCTTTATTAAAGTATAAAAAAAGTAAATAGAGTGAATTGAATTGAATAAACGAACGCAGTTCGAGTATGTCCTAAATTGAAGAAAGCATTACAGACGGTATGTATAAATTTGATATAGATTTTTTTTTTGCCGTAATTGTTTTAAATATGTAAGTTATATTGTTTCGTTTTTTCGGTTCACATTTGTTAAATTTTCAACGATGTCGGTTGTTTGGCGTTAAATTACACGACTCGAACGAAATTGCCAAATTCATTTGTTAATGTTGCAAAGTCTTGAGATTTATTTGTTTTATTAGCGTTAAAGTTTGAAAAATTTTTTCTTTTTCCTTTTTCGGCTATTATGTTTCAACGTTTTAGAAGTTTATTAATTAAAATAATATAGAAAACTCTGAAAATTTCTTTCGATATTTACTTTAATCTCGAAGAACAATTTTGATTTTGTTTTCCGAATCGAAAGGAAAAAATTCTTGCTTCACTTGAAGAGAATTAAAAGTAAAACATCAACATTAGTTTTTTCTGTCCTTTATTAGTTAAATTGGATACATTTCTGAGCGCTATGTTTTTTTTTTTTTTTATTACAGGCAATTCTAAAATTTTATTAATGACAATCGATGAAGATGAGCTCTTCTGCAATTTCTGAATAGTAAGCACATTGTTGCAACTGCTACGTAATTTATCGTTTAATGAAGTATTATGGTTTCGTGAAAACGAAAAACGATTAGTAAATTTAAATTGAGATTGTTAATTACGATGCGAAAATGCATAATTTTCATAAATTACTTCATAACGTGGGTCCAACGATAAATTACTGTAGTCCTGGGTGGCTGCGGAGTCTAATGTTACTAAATAATTATTGTTTCAACTGGCATTTAAACGTTAAATACGCAAAGAAACATTTCCATGTCGTTTAAAAGTTAACATTTGAGGCTTAAATTCGACGATGCGAAGTAAAAATAGGCATTTATTTTTGATAGCACAGCCACCCAGGACTACAATAATATTTTGGACGCACAATAGTTTTTCGACAATGCTGCATGAAATCGTTTCTTAAATCAAAAATGATTTGTACATTTATTTTCGATAAGAGGTGACGACAGTCACAGTTGTTAACAATGTCCGCAGGGAAAAGTTACAGTCAGATAATTTTTCTTTTTTACATTACGTATTTTACATCTTAATGATCTCATAAACGTAACAAAGATAATAGGCATGCGATTGCAATACAGTTCATTGAAAATGTACGATTTAGCGTTCATTTGTTTTTATTTTTAAGCGGTTTTTTCTTGCGAAATTAAAGAAAAATACTCTCGATTTATAATTTTGAAACGTAATTTCTTTTTTCAGTACTGTCTTGCAATCGTTTACAGTTGGTTTTTAAATTTTACATGCGGAACAATATTTACGAAACCAAATTTTGCATTTTGCAAGCGTATGTATCGAGTTGAAATCAAATTGTTAATTTTCATTCTTGTTTCGAGAAAAAAAAAGAAAAAAGAAAACGCGATCACGATGCGAAACAATTGAATTGTTATGTAAAGTATTTGGATCGAATTTTTTTTTCTTTTTCTTATCGTATTATTATGTCATTCTTTTGACTTAGCAATAAGCTTTAAATTTCTTTGGTTTTTGTACGACCGACGTAGTTGGCGGCCCATTGGTATTATGTACGATCTTGAGGAAGAGACGTTGATGTTGAAGACTCTTGTCGTCGATTGCGACGACTTTTTCTTAGTCCTTGATCCTTTTCGTTGGCAAAGTTTCTTGTTTTTCTTGTAGTTTGCAGGCTGCATGATTGTTTTTCTTACTTGAAGAAAAAAAAATTATTAGTTGGGGAAAAAATATAAAAAAAAATCAATTGTTTTTTGATTAAATTTTAAATATTTTGATTTAAAAATTTTAATTGTTTAATATTTTAGTTGTTTAGTAAAATTTTAATAGGTTCATTCATTGGGAACGTTCTTATATACAGGGTGGGCCAACAGTGCGTGGGCGGAAGATTGTGGCTTTATTGTTGAATATTTTTAAAATCTGTGTACGCACTAACATACATATGGGTTAGATGCACAATCTAAAATTATTTAGACAAATACAGGGTGTCCCGTAAGAATGTGGCAACCCTAATATTATTGCACGATTCGATAGCTCGTCATTAGTGGATGAAAATAATATAGGGTTTTTTTGATCTAAAGTTTATGGTTCTCGAGATATTGATGATTTATCGTTAAAAAATGGCAACATTTGTGACTCTGTAAATTATTTATTTTTAAATATTTGACTTTGAAATTTGGTTAATACATTATCTAACTATTGGGAAATAGAAAGGCATGCACAATCGGAAATTTCTTTTAAAACTTTATACAGGATGATGCATTACGCAAAAGACCATTTTTCTAAAAAAAATTAAATGGAACGCCCTGTATGTAATCACACTATTTGAAACACCTTTTGTTGAAGTTTCTCACGGCATAAGTTTTTTTTATGATTGGCTATTAAACTTTAGATGTAGGAATTTTTTAAAATTATAAATTTAAAAAACGAAGCTACGATTGTAATTTAATAACGAAAACCTAAAATTTCTTTGATTCATATTCGTATATGACAGCAACAATAACAACAAACTAAAACTTAACTAACAAAAAAAACTTAATTAAAACACTTTCTTGAAAATTATTACAGGATTTGTAAATATCAAACTTGCTGCACTTATTTAGAAAGTACTGTCAGTGTACAGCAAAACGTCGACATTTTTCTAATTGTGTAAATGAAAAAAAAAAAACTAATTTAAAAGATGTTCAAAATGACGCCCATCTTGCTCTATGCATTTTTGAACTCGGCGACGCAAAGAGTTCCTTACATTTGATAACATTACAGGAGTTATCGATGCAAATGCATTTCTTATTCTAATTTTCATATCCTCTACATTAATAGGACACTCTCTATAAACTTTTTCTTTAATGTGGCCCCAGAAAAAGAAGTCAAAGGGAATAATATCGGGAGACCTAGCTGGCCAATTCACAGGTCCACCGCGCCCTATCCATTTATTTGGAAATTGTTGGTTCAGCCACTCTCTAACGTTACGATTGTAATGTGGTGGCGCTCCATCTTGTTGAAGCCACATTGTTTCAATTCCGTTATAAGGGATGTTCACCAATAATTGCATGAATTCATTTTCAAGAAAGTGTAGATATAACGGACCAGTGAGAGTGCCATCAAAAAAATAGGGACCAACAATATGTGAATCTATTATTCCTGCACAAACATTTACGGATCATCTATGTTGGTTATGTACAATTCGTAAAAAATGCGGATTTTCGTTTGAATAATAGTGTAAATTATATTTGTTTACAGTTCCGTTATTATGGAAAGTCGCTTCGTCAGTAAATAAAATTTTACTTGCAAAATTATTCTCTGCATTAATTTTCTCATTAAACCATTGACAAAATGTCCTGCGTCTTTGAAAATCTTCTTGAACTAATTCTTGATGTAATTGAATATGGTACGGATGAAACTTATGTTTTTTATTATTCTTCTTATTGTTGTCTTACTTAAATCTAAGTCATTACTCAACTGCCGTGTACTACATTGAGGATTTTCTACTAGGGAATATATCACATGAAGTTCATTATCTTCTGTCAAATGAGTCTTTTCTCTTTCATGTTTTTCGTAATTAACACTGCCCGTTCGTTCAAATCTTTCAGCAAGATTCATAAAAGATTCTTCACGCAGATGACGTCTCTCTGGATACCATTCTTTATACACTCGACTTGCTAGTAAGGCATTTCTTCGACATTCGCCCAGAATGTAAATCATATCAATCAACTCTTCTTTATTAAAATTCATTTTGAAATTTAAGTTTATAATAGGGTAATATTTATGCTGAACGTTCAAACCGAAGCTTGTCAAACATAATTTGTTTCCATGGACTACTATTTTTACAAGAATTGATATTCCTAAATGTTAAGTTAAATAGAGAATATTTACAAATCCTGTAATAATTTTCAAGAAAGTGTTTTAATTAAGTTTTTTTTTGTTAGTTAAGTTTTAGTTTGTTGTTATTGTTGCTGTCATATACGAATATGAATCAAAGAAACTTTAAGCTTTCGTTATTAAATTACAATCATAGCTTCGTTTTTTAAATTTATAATTTTAAAAAATTCCTACATCTAAAGTTTAATAGCCAATCATAAAAAAACTTATGCCGTGAGAAACTTCAACAAAAGGTGTTTAAAATAGTGTGATTACATACAGGGCGTTCCATTTAATTTTTTTTAGAAAAATGGTCTTTTGCTTAATGCATCATCCTGTATAAAGTTTTAAAAGAAATTTCCGATTGTGCATGCCTTTCTATTTCCCAATAGTTAGATAATGTATTTACCAAATTTCAAAGTCAAATATTTAAAAATAAATAATTTACAGAGTCACAAATGTTGCCATTTTTTAACGATAAATCATCAATATCTCGAGAACCATAAACTTTAGATCAAAAAAACCCTATATTATTTTCATCCACTAATGACGAGCTATCGAATCGTGCAATAATATTAGGGTTGCCACACTCTTACGGGACACCCTGTATTTGTCTAAATAATTTTAGATTGTGCATCTAACCCATATGTATGTTAGTGTGTACACAGATTTTAAAAATATTCAACAATAAAGCCACAATCTTCCGCCCACGCACTGTTGGCCCACCCTGTATATGAAAAGATCAAATCGTTTTTTTTTTATGAATAAATTGTTTTATGGAAAAAGTTTTTCTTTTCAAGTTATATTTTTAGAGTTAAAAGTGTACTTTTACTCGAAGAGGTTTGTGATTTGCATGAAACGTTGCTGCTTCTTATTGTTTGATGAGATTCGCATTTGTCGTCGTTAGGCAGCTTGTGATGTGACGTGTTCGTAGTTTTTACTTAAAGAGAACGACTTTACTTGTTGATCTGCTTTGAAAAATGAAAATTTTCTTGTTTCATTTCATTTTGCATTTTTTTACTAAAAAAATTTAAAATAATTGTTAGTTATGAGGAATAATAATAATTATTGTTTGTTTCACAACATTTTTAAATGTACTTGTCGAATTTTTTTTATGCTTATGAAGATTACAAATCGATTGCATTTGTTTAATTTAAGAAGAGAATTTTTTTATGAAAAATATTGTTTTTTTGAAATGATGTTTTTAAAATTGAAAAAATACCTTATTTCGAAGAGGTCCGCGATATGCACGAAAAGCCGCTGCTGATTCTTGTTCGATTAATTTTGTATTTGTCGTCATAGTTAGGTCGCTTGTGATGTTTTCTTTGACTTGTCCGTAATTTTTCTTCTTCTTCTTACTTGTTCATCCTCTTCGTTAGCAACATTTCTCAGTTATCTTGGAGTTTGCAGGCTGTACGATTGTTTTTCTTACGTGATGGAAAAAAGAAAATATTAGTTATGAGGAATAAAAAAAAAAAATTAATTACTGCTTGACAAAATTTTGAATTTGTAATGTAAAAGTTTTAATTGTCGAAATTTTGTTTTTTAATGCAATGAAATTTTAATGAAATGTGAAAATTTAAAACCAAATCGTTTTTTTATTCTTCTGAAGAAGTTGATCTTTGATAAAAGTTTTTGTTTTGAAGTTACGTTTTTAAAATTGGAAGTACCTACACCTTCTTTCGAAGAGGTTCTCGACTCGAATACGATGCTGCTG
Source organism: Dorcus parallelipipedus (assembly GCA_958336345.1). NCBI lineage: Eukaryota > Metazoa > Arthropoda > Insecta > Coleoptera > Lucanidae > Dorcus > Dorcus parallelipipedus. The sequence goes on from OY284481.1 coordinate 43,567,594, forward strand.
CTTCCTCTTGTTCGATTTGTCGTCGTTAGGCCGCTTGTGATGTTTGTATTGACGTGGCCGTGGTTTCTCTTTAAATTAGAACGTGATTCATTCATCCATCTTGAGCTGAAAATTAACACGGACAATTACCTTCGCACTAATTGTAATTGTAATTCGTATTTATAAGACATTATAAATTAATTGCAACTTAATTTTCTTAAATTATATTGTAATTTTTTATGACTTATTGTTTAAGGAAATTATTATCAGAAATAATTTATAGTTTACCTTGCTAGGTGAAATTATCTTGATGTTGCTTCGTCATCGTGTAAACGCATCTCAAAATTTGGTTTCGTCTTCTTATTCCGCGTCATTATTCTGATTTCTTGAAGAAATTCATTAGCGCCGATGGTGTTGGAGATGCTCTTTTCATCGGGCACGTCGTCGGTGGTTTTCTTTCTCGTCGCTTTGAATCTTCATTTCGTTCTGTCTTGATAAGCTTTATGAAATTTATTTTGCATTTTTCTATTGAGATCGCTTTCTTTTCTTACCTTCGTAGATTCAAGTATCCAATTTGGGCTTATCTTGTAGTTGTAAAGTTTAAGAAAAAAAGCAATAATAATTTTTTTTAAGAACATTTAAAAATTGCGTTACCTTTTTCATTCGGAAAGTTTTTCTTTGAAAGTTGTTGTTAGTTTCGAATAATCTTGATTATTCGACGACGATCTTCGGATCGACTACGCGAAGGTCTTTCCAGCACAGAGCTCTCTTTGCCTTCAGAGAACGTCGATTGTGCTACGACTTTATTCGGAACTCTTGTTAGACGCCGGCTCTACAATCGAGTCCATGTTCGCCCTCCAAGAGACTCGAGATTGGAGCCTGGCTATGGGATTCCTTCCTCGTCATAGTAGCCAACGGACCTTCGCTTCGTCGATCACCTCGGGATGTCTCGATTCGCGTGCAATTTTAATGTAATTTCGTTTCTGAATGATATGTGGTCGTAGTTTGTTTCGAGTAAGTAACAATATCGATTGTTTTATTTTGCAGAATGATGATTGCGCACGTAGAATTGTATTGAATAGTTGTCATTATTTCAAGAAATTTGAACTGTATATACGCATGCTATGTTTCTGAGCGATCGAAACGATTGCTAAGTACGTTTGCGTAAAATGTACTTCAGTTTCGACATATATTTTTAGTTGATTATTTTTTTTTTAAATCATATTTCGTTGAGAAAAAGACACGATACGGCGTGTGCTATTTAGAAGCGAAAAAAAAGAAATTATAATTTTGACCACATATTTATTCAGAGGAGTTCTCTATTTATTTCTCATGTCATGTTTGCACGCTTGTATTGCTGGAAAAAAAAATTTCGTTTTAAAAGAAATTTAAAATTTTTGGTTTTTGAAAGATACGGAAATGTAAATGTTGCATTACCTTTTAGCTTCGGTGAATTCCTATTGGAAATTCGGCGTTACTTGCTGAGACTGTTGATTATTCGACGACGATCTTCCGATCGACAACGCTCAGTTCCTTCCAGCACGGAGATCTCTTTGCCGGAGAGAACGTCGACGTGCTCCGTCCATATCGGCGCGACTCTTGTTACGTCACGGGCGAACGCCACCGGCTCTACAATGGAACCTATGTCCGTCTTCCGTGAGGCTCAAGATTGGAGCCTTGCGATGGCCTTTAACATCGCGGGCACGGTCCTACGGAACCTCGCGTTGTCGATCATCACGTTGGGGCCCCGGGATGTCTTCTTCTTCGTGCAATTTTAATGTAATAACGCGTTCGAATAAACATGTGGTCGATCGATTTATTTATGGAAATGACGATTTCGACGATAATTCGCAAAGAAGTTTGAATTATGTACGGGTGCACACAGAGGTCGCATTAAATAGTGATCGATATTTAATGAAATTTAAAGTGCACACACGTGCGATGTTTTCAAGCAATCGAAACGATTGCGTAAAATGTAATTCGATTTTTTTTTTCGTCGACGTGTTTTCATTTAGTGAAGTTTTCTTTTTAACGTATCCCCTCGAGATAAAGATTTGGGATTTAGAATCGGAAAAGAAATAATAATTATATTTTTTTACCACACGTTTATCTCTAAACGTTTTACGTATCTTTGATTTCTATTTCGCTTTTAAAATAACAATCGGTTTAGATGTGAAGTTGACTATTGTGATTTGTTTCATTCGATTAATGTAATAGGTTCATTTTTTTCTTTTGTCAGTTCTTTATTAGTTGAATTTACTTTCACATCGTAAAACTTGTCGTAAAAACGAAATTTGAACTTCAGATTTACACTGCCTTGCTAAGCGATATGTGACTGCTTTAATCCTGGAATGATTGCACACTACAGACACGTGTTCCCATTGTAAATAATTTTGCACATTTAAATTATGCAGATAATTTTTACTCTGGAAGATGTATCGTTGAATAGTATATTTTTGCAAAGTTTGCAGACTTTGAAGAGAAATACGATACATTTCGAAAATTTGTCGATATGCTTAGCACGACAGGTAGGTACCGAATGACCGTAATAATTTGTCTTAATTTTGCATTGAATGCATATGGATCGAGAAAATCGAAAATATTTTTCGTAAGTTAAGGATTATCTTTTAGTGCGTAGTTTTCGACAAATTGATTACGGTCAGACGGATTTCAACCTCGTTTGCAATTGGACATCCCGAGTGGCATGACCTCTGGCATGGCATTTCCTCACGCCAGAGGGAGTTCTGCAGTCGAGTCCACGTTTTTTCTGGGAACGCTCTCTAGACTGGAACCCTGAAACCTGGCGGGTGTGTCTCTTCACCTGGTGACACTCTTCGTGCCAGGACATGCTCGAAAGTCTAGGACACGTTTCTTCGGATAACGGACTCTAGACTCGTGCTTTTGAAAGGGCGGCTCAGAACTGGATGCCCGTGGCGACCACGTTCTTCACGTCGTTCTTGAGCTAGGTACGTCCGTGGGGGTTGAAGATCCTCACGGACTCTGCAGTTCTCACTCTGGACAGTGCTACGTATAGTTGTCCGGGCGCGAACAGTTCCCTCTCGAGAGAGAGTCCGATCCGGCCGGCCGTCTGTCCCTGCGCCTTGTTAACGGTTATGGCGAAAGCCACCCGGACGGGAAACTGCAGCCTGGTAAACCTGGGGCCGGAACCGTCCGAACGCGTCCCGTCGTACCTGAACTTGAACCTGCAAAGCGTCACCAAGTTTCCGGTTCGAAACGAAGAGTTGGCGATAGTTCTGCACTGAATCACGTCGTTGCCGAGCGATTCCACCGTCATCCTCGTTCCGTTGCAGAGTCCTCGGGATACGTCCACGTTGCACATCAGCATCACCACGACGTTTTGCTTCAGGCGAAGTCGATGGTCGGGCATGCTGCCCGCGCGGAACTCGTTCAGGCTCTGCGGATCGTTCTCTGCCGCGTGCACGTCCAGCGGATTGTCGTTAAACGCCTCGTCGCTGGAAAGGTATTCGCGCGCTTCTCCGGGAAACGCGTTCAGGATGAGGTCGTTCATGGCGTCTACCTACCGAACGATTTAAAGATTTTAGGGATAAATAGAAAATAATATCATTTCAATATTTTTTATTAATTTTTTTTTTCTTTTTCTTTTACATTTTATATTTATGCGTCATTCTTCTTGTTTTAAGTTAATTTAAATTCAGTATACTAATTTAAGTTTCGTACTAAAAGGTTTAGTGTTTAGTGGAAGAGCAGAGAGCTGATTGTTCAGCTACTCTGAAGTTCGCCTTTCTCTCAGGTATCTTTAATTATTTATTACTTATATCTTTTAATTATATTACTATTGATATTGTATATCTGAGAATAAAGTCTATTATTATTATTACCTGGGCGTTCGTTCATCGGTGCCATCAGGAAGCGTTCGTGTAGCGTTTCGGGGCGATTGAACACCGCGCCGTCGTCGAACACGAAACGCATTAGCTCCTCCGAACTGTTCACCAACATTTCCGGAGGTACTTCTACTCTGTCGGTGCCCTCGATCATGTTGGAGCCGGTGCCGAGCTTGTGCAGGAACTCTGAAAATCGTTCCTGCCCTTCGATCACCCGCATGTTCGTCAGCAGCTTCATTTGTCGGAATTGACCGTAGTCAGGTCGGATTTGGATGCAGGCAGCCACGGGTCCCAAGTTGCTGCCGTCGGTGACGATTGGCAGCATCTGTTTCCAGTCGCCGCCCAGCAGTATCACCTTTCCGCCAAAGCTTAGTTCCTTCGCTTGCGGCGGAGCGAACATCTTCAGCAGACCTTCGACGACTTCGAGGAGGTCCCTGTGCATCATGGACACCTCGTCGATTATGATGAGTTGCGCCTGCTTGATGCATCTCGCCGTGAAGCTTTCGGCGGCGTGCGACGGCAAGTTCTTCGGGTCGATGCGAATGCCGGTGCGGAAAGCCCTGTGCACCGTGCTCCCGTTGAAGAGCAGGCAGGCGGCGATGCCCGTCACCGCCGTAACCATCACCTTGACGCCTCTGCTTATGCACCTGAAGATGAGCGTGTTGTATACGTACGTCTTGCCCGTCCCTCCAGATCCCGTCAGGAAGAATAGGCGCGGCGTTTCGCCGGGTGCGGCTTGCAGGGCTGCCTCCACGGCGTCTATCACGCTCCTCTGTTCCACGTTCAGGCGGCCGTAGAAGTCCTCCGAGTTCCTCGCCACGTCGACCGTGGCGTCTGGCCCGTCGTCCGCGTCCGGACGGGGGAAGAAGAACTCGTTCAGGTCCTCGTCCGCGTTCACGTCGTCCGTTCGGGAGGGCATGGGCAGACCGAAGTCCCCGCAGCTCCTGCCGTGGTACCCCAGTATGGCGTTGATCAGGTGGAGCGCCTTGTTTATCCTACCGGGTCTCTCGTGCGGAAGGCAGTTCTTACCGTAGTAGAACTCGTCCACGAACTCGTTCCACAGGTCTCGGGGCGACGGTGGGTTGCCGAAGAGCAGAATTTGGGCGAACAGGCTCCTCATCTGCTGCGCGTTGGATGTCCTCGCGCCTTCGGCCAGCGTCCTGTGCCAGATGACGTCGTCCTCCATCAGTCCCATCGCCTTGGCTGCCTCCGTGAAAGTTTCGTGTTCCACTCCTTCCACCGTGCGGAGGTCGTTCCAGTTCTGGGCTCCCTTCACGTGCATTAGGATCTGTTTCATCGCGAACAGCTCCACGTTGCGCGGAGGGACGAACTGCAATCTGGCGATTGTTATTGCGTTCTTACCGGCAATTTTTCGCCTGTGCCACGTTCCGCCTTTCTTGTCGAAGCGGTACCATTGCACGAATTCTAGGATGGTGTAGGTTCTGGCCGCCGGATCTTCTCTGTTTGTCCTCATCCACGCCAGCAGCTGCGTGTCCTTGAGGCCGCCGCGTTGGTACGCCTCGGCCGCCTGTCGCTCCTCACCGGGCACGAAGTAAATCAGTCTCTGGTCCGGAAGGTGAATGGGAATCTTGTGTACCGTGTGGGACATCCTCACGAACGGGTACTGGTTCATCCTCATCCAAGCTTCGTGCGGCGATCTGTAAACACACTTGAAATACCTCACCAACTCTCGTAGTGCACGATGCGTCGGCCGCCTTCCTCTTCGGGCTGCTGTTCGTTCAAGCGGACGTAGGCCCAAGAAGAACCTTTGAAAGGATACTTGAGGGCGTACTTCATTCCCTGCCGTCCGTACAGCGACTCGATGTTTATGTGGGTGCGGTACTTCATCAGCAGGTATTTGTTGTGCGGCACCACGTGGGAATTGTCGTATACGATGGTGGCTCGCTGGTTTCCCGTACCGACGCGTTTCGAGTACGTTTGTCCTCCGTCTGCGGGCGATCTTCTCCTGTACATCGCCGGCTTGTCGTCGAACAGGACGGTGTGGTTGGAGAAGGGCTTCGGGAATCCCTTCGAACACTTACCGTTCACCATGCAGGGCGCATTGTTGGTGCACCGATGTATCATGTGCGTGACGACTAATTCGTGGTAAAGACGGTGCTGATCCGCTTCCGGGGAACTGTCGTCCTCCGGGGGTAGCTTGGAAAATTCCGCACATATGTACTCGTCCACGATTTCGGCCGTTTTGAGGGCGTCCGTCGCCAGTAGCATGTGGAAGTGAGGACCTCCACGTTTTTGAAATTCGAGCGACTCGGCGAACGCTTTCATTTTGCCGAATATTCCGCCCTGCTCGATGTCCTAAAAAATTAACAATTTTAAATTATTTCGTTTGGAGTACAATTTCGTTGTAAAAATTAACTTATTGTTATTGATATTGAAGGAATATAAATTATTTTTTTAATAATCGATCGATACAAATAATTTAAAATTTGATTCATTTCAAATCGGAATCGAATGAAAATAATTTCTTTCTTAATTAAGTGTAGGAAAATATCTTAAAATTTGATTCGTTTCGTTTGTAGTAGTTAATTTATAATTTGAATGAATCATTTAATTACAAACTGAATTGAGAAAAATTTTTTAGTGTTTTATTAATTCTATGATTGATTTCTTTTTGGCGTCTTATTTCTGGATCACTTTCTATGTTTTATTGAGAATTTAATTTAAACGAAACGAATAATTTATTTTTAAATTCATAAGACAAATACATAAAATAATCGATTCGTATCGTTCCTCTTAATTAATTTCTAAAAAAACGAATAACTCATTCAATTTAATTTTAGAAAAGCAATACTTACGCGATGAATTTTCCTTGCCTTGTCGATCCAAACTCGGCACGAAATGTCCACGCGATCACCCGCCGTCTGCAGCCGCCCTTTGGAGCCGACGTTTCGTGCCACTTCCGGCCATCGGGGATTGAAGGTGAACGTGATGAAGAACTGCGGGTTCTGCACGCGCTGGAACATTGCGGACGTGTCGTAGAACTTTTCCCGCATGTACGCCACCGATCCCTTCATCAGCTTCGTGGAAAACACCACTCGACCGAGCTCCTCGTCCGGCTGAAGGTTGCGCCTGAGGTATTGCAGCAGGGGTTCGGGCAACGTCTGGCGCAGGTCCTTCTGTACGCGTAGCACGTGCTGCACCATTTGCTGCTCGATCTTGAAGCTGGTGTCGATAACGTGCTGCTGCGTCAGCATTCCCATGCGAAGACACAGCGGCGGGTTGTTGACGTTCTTCCTTATGGCGTAGTGGTAGCGGTAGAACTGGGCAATACTTACGAATTCCCTACGTTTGCCGGCTCCCCTTGGTTCTGGCCCTTCTTCGTCGCTCTCCTCGAACAGGTCCGACAGCAAGCTCTCGTCACTTGCGATCGAGTCGAGGTCCTGCTCGTCGTTGTCTGCGTTCTCCGCGTCTTCGCGCAGCTCGATGTTCCCCAAACGTCTCGCGATCGGTTCGGTGGAGGGCGGGTTCGTGTTTCTTATGCCCCAGTGGAATCCTTCCTCTCCGTAGGGGAACAGCAGGGGGTAGCACGCCGAGTCTGTCATCGGATGATACAAACCCATTTGGCGTATCCCGTTGACCTCGCCGGGTCGTGGTTGCAACCATATGCCTCTTCGTTGCGGTACCTCTTCCGTATCGCTGCACCAAATCGCGTTCATGGCGTCGTCGACGGGCAAGTTTACCTGACGCGGATGTAGGTTGTTGTCTCTTAGGTTGGCCGGGGTATCCCACTCGTTCAGCAGGATTAGCTTGAATTGAGGTACCGCGGTGCCGGCTGCTTCTGCCGCAGCTTTTTTCTGCTGGTACTGTTCGTACGCGTGCAGCCAGATCCTTGCCAACGGATGCGTCGTCCGCAGTTCCGTATCCAGCGCTCTCAGCACGTTCATGCGGATGGTCTCCGAATAGGGGTTCCTCCTTCTCTCGGCCTCGGCTTCTTCCACGCTCAGGATGTACAGATTTAGCCTCTTGTATTCCTACAATTTTTAATTGAGTTGAATTTTGTACATGATTACATTATTTCATTATAAAATGAATAAACACGTAAAGTGCCACAATAGAAGAAAAAAATTTGAGCCTGTCAGCCCACCCATGTGAACCTGGCGCCCAACTTCATCAAAAATTTTTTTTAATAATTTAGTGGGTTTGTACCCCATTTGTACCCGTTTGTATCACTTTCTATTTCGTTTGTACCTCAAAGGGTAACAAAATAAAAAATAATTAAAAAATTACCGGCGCCCAACTTTAAGACATTTTAATTTCGTTAACGCCATTCGATAGAGAATCGTTTGTACCTGTTTGTACCTCTCTTCATTTCGTTTGTACCTCAACGGGAACCGAAGTACAGCGTTTTCAATGTTTCGAAAATGACGTTAAGGGGGTACATACGCTATTTTTTAAGATATCAAAAAACGACCAAGGAGGTTCGAAAGAGAATCGTTTGTACCTGTTTGTACCTCTTTTCATTTCGTTTGTACCTAACGGGAACCGAAGTATAGGGTTTTCAATGTTTCGAAAATAACGTTAATACGGTACATACGCTATTTTTTAAGATATCGAAAAACGACCAAGGGGGTTCGAAGGAGAATCGTTTGTACCTGTTTGTACCTCTTTTTATTTCGTTTGTACCTCAACGGGAACCGAAGTATAGGGTTTTCAATGTTTCGAAAATAACGTTAAGGCGGTACATACGCTATTTTTTAAGATCTCGAAAAACAACCAAGTGGGATCGAAGGAGAATCGTTTGTACCTGTTTGTACGTCTTTTCATTTCGTTTGTACCTCAACGGGAACCGAAGTACAGCGTTTTCAATGTTTCGAAAATGGCGTCAAAGCGGTACATACGCTATTTTTTAAGATATCGAAAAACGACCAAGGGGGCTCCAAAGAGAATCGTTTGTACCTGTTTGTACCTCTTTTCATTTCGTTTGTACCTCAACGGGAACCGAAGTATAGGGTTTTCAATGTTTCGAAAATAACGTTAAGGCGGTACATACGCTATTTTTTAAGATCTCGAAAAACGACCAAGGGGGTTCGAAGGAGAATCGTTTGTACCTGTTTGTACCTCTTTTCATTTCGTTTGTACCTCAACGGGAACCGAAGTACAGCGTTTTCAATGTTTCGAAAATGACGTTAAAGCGGTACATACGCTATTTTTTAAGGTATCGAAAAACGACCAAGTGTGCATTTGATGCCATAGTTCAGTCTTTATTAATAGGTTACCGTGATTGGACAAGTTATTATGATTATGTTAATAATAACACTAACAATACAATGAAATTTATACAAATGGTATCCACAATGGGTAATTCGCAAAAAGTTTACAAAGAGAGGGCCCTAATTTTGAATAATATTTTCAAACCAATAAGTGGCACGATTGACTGCGCAAATAATATAAGTCAGTTAATAAACAAACTTTTAATGCAAAATGCATTATCTTATGAGATATTGCAGCACTGTGCAATTTGTGAATGGATGAAAAAAGATAGTGTCACGATTACCGAAATAAATACTAAACCGATGTATAAACACGGTATGCGCGGTTTAGAAAAAGCTCTTTGTGAAAAAATTGAAGAAATAAATAAAAAATGCAGACGATGCATTAATGATTAATTGTAAACATTACGTCAGGAATGCATCTTTTTGTAGATGTCGAGTGTTTACAATGGACTGAACTCGCTGAACGGCTCGGATATCCTGAGTGGCCTGGTATGTTTACAATTTCCGAAATACCAGTTGATATAAAATTTTGCAATTGCTCCTACAAAATAATCGCAGTAATAGAATATGTTGGCGGTACCAGTAAGCTAGAGATAGGACATTATATTGCACACTGTCGTCGAATATCAGGAAATTGGGAAACACGACGATTTGAGTAGAAATAAGGCCTCAATAACAACATCATCAAGAAAAAATAATATCTCTCTTGATTTTCATAAAGCAGTAAACTAACCGTATAAAATTTTACATTTCATGTCTTCATAAGTACGAATTCTTTCCTTTATCATTTTATTATAAAATTACTAATTATAACTATGAACACACATTATATTTTTAATAACAAATATAAAATAAATATAACAAAAAAAAACATAAAAGAAACAAAAACGTTTCAAACAAAAAAAAATAAAAAATAAAAAACAAAAAACAAATGGAACTAGAATCCTGCCACGTCCTCGACGTTAGTTCTGGATAATGCTAAGCGCAGGAATACAACACAATACAGTGTGTCCCAGATTGAGTAGGCTACCATGGGTAACTTTCTTATTAGTGAAGATAGAGATTTGGTTAAATGGGCAATATTTTGCAGTTTTATGTGCTGATTCAGATTCCGTTGAGAAAATTTTAAAATTCCGAGTAGTTCAGATATTATCGCAGAAAAACTGAAAATCGCTATTTTCTTTAATGTTCAATAGCTTCGCAATTATAAAAATATGAAAAAATGTTTCATATAAAAGTTACTATGTTTGATAAAATACAGCTGAAAATATAGTCAAAATAAAATTCAAGATGGCGGCTGTCAAGATATTGATAGCAACTTTCTTATTTTAAATGGACGCCATATTGAATTTTTGTACGATTAAATAGCATTTTTTTTTCTCGTTTCAACCGTGTATCACAACCCTTATAAAAAAAAAATTATTTAAAAAATTTAATATTAAATCAAGTAAGCGGGTTGCCTTTACTTATTACTAATCAGTTTTTCTGCGATAATATCTGAACTATTCGGAATTTTCAAATTTTCTCAACGGAATCTGAATCAGCACATAAAACTGCAAAATATTGCCCATTTAACCAAATCTCTATCTTCACTAATAAGAAAGTTACCCATGGTAGCCTACTCAATCTGGGACACACTGTATACGATTCCTCTTCTAGCCCCTTGGTCATTTTTCGATATCTTAAAAAATAGCGTATGTACCGCTTTGACGTTATTTTCGAAGCATTGAAAACGCTATACTTTGGTTCCCGTTGAGGTACAAACGAAATGAAAAGAGGTACAAACGAAATGAAAAGAGGTACAAACGAAATGAAAAGAGGTACAAACAAAATGAAAAGAGGTACAAACAGGTACAAAAGATTCTCCTTCGAGCCCTCTTGGTCGTTTTTCGATATCTTAAAAAATAGCGTATGAGGTACAAACGAAATGAAAAGAGGTACAAACAGGTACAAACGATTCTCCTTCGAACCCCCTTGGTCGTTTTTCGATATCTTAAAAAATAGCGTATGTACCGCCTTAACGTTATTTTCGAAACATTGAAAACCCTATACTTCGGTTCCCGTTGAGGTACAAACGAAATGAAAAGAGGTACAAACAGGTACAAACGATTCTCCTTCGATCCCCCTTGGTTGTTCTTCGAGATCTTAAAAAATAGCGTATGTACCGCCTTAACGTTATTTTCGAAACATTGAAAACCCTATACTTCGGTTCCCGTTGAGGTACAAACGAAATGAAAAGAGGTACAAACAGGTACAAACGATTCTCCTTCGATCCCCCTTGGTTGTTCTTCGAGATCTTAAAAAATAGCGTATGTACCGCCTTAACGTTATTTTCGAAACATTGAAAACCCTATACTTCGGTTCCCGTTGAGGTACAAACGAAATGAAAAGAGGTACAAACAGGTACAAACGATTCTCCTTCGATCCCCCTTGGTTGTTCTTCGAGATCTTAAAAAATAGCGTATGTACCGCCTTAACGTTATTTTCGAAACATTGAAAACCCTATACTTCGGTTCCCGTTGAGGTACAAACGAAATGAAAAGAGGTACAAACAGGTACAAACGATTCTCCTTCGATCCCCCTTGGTTGTTCTTCGAGATCTTAAAAAATAGCGTATGTACCGCCTTAACGTTATTTTCGAAACATTGAAAACTCTATACTTCGGTTCCCGTTGAGGTACAAACGAAATGAAAAGAGGTACAAACAGGTACAAACGATTCTCTATCGAATGGCGTTAACGAAATTAAAATATCTTAAAGTTGGGCGCCGGTAATTTTTTGATTATTTTTTATTTTGTTACCCTTTGAGGTACAAACGAAATAGAAAGTGGTACAAACGGGTACAAACGGGGTACAAACCCACTAAATTATTAAAAAAATTTTTTTGATGAAGTTGGGCGCCAGGTTCACATGGGTTGTCAGCCCACTTGTAAAATAGTATGTACATGTTTTAGTTCAATGAAATAACATAATTTGGCCAAGTGAGACCACAGTGAGGTTTTCACTGGATCAAATACATGCTCCAGTTCACCAGGCCATTATTGGCTGTGTGTTTTTCGGTTCTGCAAGACAGCGGAGGTGCTGTTAGGCCAGACTCTGTAATAAGTCTGCGAGTCCACTTAGGACTCGCTTGGCACTTTACGTGTTAACTAATAATAAATGTTAACTTTTCTCCATACATTTTTAAAGTATTTATTATCTTATCTATTTTAAAGAAATACAGTAAATTGTAATACCTTAAATTTTTACAGAATTTATAATTATTACATCATACATAAGTTTCAAATCCGAACATAGCAATTTTTTGTATCAAAAACAACTCTTACGATGACTTACCTACCACTCTTCGCTTTCACTTTTCATAATAACTTTTCTGTATTCTAGTTTGACATTTTTCACCTAGCATATAATTACATTATTAAATCAGAATATCCTAAATAAAGCTGCTTAAAATGTTTAGTATAAAAATTTGAAGTTTTCTTTTTCGGGAGTAAAATTCAATTATTGCACATGCAACAACATTCACTCTTAATAAAACATTACCTTTACTCACCTAATACAGTAACTGTAGGAACTGCACCATAGTTAAGGTTTCGTTTATTTACACTGAAACAGTCCTCGGTAAAATGTTGTCTGCAAACTCGTTTGGTAGCGTAAATTTCTCCAAAAGACATGCTTACTAACTCTGGATTTTTAATAACATCTAGCCATACTTGGAACCGTGCTTTTCCAGATATTGGATGTGGAAACCGATATTGAGATGACACTTTGTCAGCACATCCTGGCACACAACACTTCTTGTAGCCCATTGTTTTTATTAACTTCTGATCACTGAAATATAGAGAAACAAATTTTGAAAGTAAGCAAACAATAATATTTATACGTGTTGCATGTAATATTATAGTTGTTTGTCCAGTGTGCTTATTTATTACAAATATTATATTTATATCAAACATTTCAAAGATTTATATTCCAATTTCTTTTCTCTTTTGATAAATACTAGCTGTAAGATATCAAGTTTCTTTACTTATATTTTTTTATCATTTCAGTGATATTTATTACAGCACTACAGAAAAACGTGAATTTGTCTGCATTATAATATTTTACAATTTTATTATAAAAACTTTCAACAGATAAGCATGCAATATAAATACAGTTGCAAATAAAATCTTGAATACTCACCTCAATTATATGTAATTAAGTAAGTAGGTACACAAATTTTCACAATGTTTCTTAATAATAATACACCTCCGCTATATACGCACTAAACAATAAATAATAATGTCCAAGTCACAGGTCCAAGTTTGCAAGTAGCAAGGCAAAATGCGCCGGGGAAATACGCGCACGCAAGCACTTCCCTCTTAAACAATTACTGGCTATGTATAAACACAATTACAATAACATGTAACAGAATCAAAACGCGAAGTAATACAAACGCTTCTATAACCAATTTACATAATACAATGACAATGACACAACAATCAAAAATCAAAATATGGCGTATATCGCTTTCGCGTTCACGTTTTGCTAGGCTACCGCACGCTATTTTCGTCTGCTGCCATCTACACGTATTATAGGCACACTTAAATTTAAAATAATTTTGGCGGGCCGCGATAGCAGCGCATAGGTGCTCGGCCGCAAAACTATAAGTCGGACTTTTATTACTCCATCTAAGATATCACCCCGTGACTTTGTTGTTCTCATTACTTTTTCTAAAATATATCGCATTTGAAAATCAGAAAATGTGTGTGTGTGAATGCCGGTACCTGTGCGAAGGTTGATCTGATCAATTAATACATACTTACGAACGTTTTGGTGCGACTATGACGGAAAAGAAATTCGGATGACATTTCGTTTCCCAAAGGCTGGGAAATAGTTATAATCATCGTTCTAATTAAAAATAACGTCCGAATTAGTGAATTACGACGAGGAGGAATGTACTTGAAAGAAAAAAAAAACTATTCGAAAATCGTGGGTAAAGTTAAAACATTCGATGAAAATGGCAAGGGTAATCGTCACTCGGTTGCCAAATTGAACGATTCATCTCCGTTCGAACGTTTTTTTTTTTACAGAAAAATTTGCCAATTAACATTTTTTTTTCTTTCAAATACTTCAATATACACACACCGGCAAATTTAAAGGAACAGAGAGAAAGTCTAATTATTTTCTGTATAGTGTCTATATTGCTTGTATTTCTCAGATAGTCTCCTAATACGAAGTTAGGTGGAGTAATTGTAATTTGTTTTACAAAAGTTGTACCATGTGAAACCTGTTGAAGAAGAAAAAAAAAAAACTCGGAGATGTCAGACTTGAACAAAATCTGGTTTTAAACAGAATGACTTCATTGTACACTTTGAACTTGGCTAATCATTTATTGTGTTTTTCTTTTGCTTCAATAGCGTGTATTCCCCCCACGAGCCCTTACGACTGCAGTCATTCGTCTTCCCATACTTCTGATAAGGTCACCGATCAGTTCTTGAGGTAATCTGTCCCATTCCTCAATCAATGCAGCTCTTACTTCTTCTCTATTTTGAACAGCAGGAATTCTTGACTTAAGTTTTCTGCCTAGCATGTCCCATACATGTTGGATCGAGTTCAGGTCAGGGGAACACGCTGGCCAAATCATTGTTGTTATACCAACTTGGTTTGAAAAGTCAGTTACGCAGTGGGCGACGTGTGGGCGCGCATTATCGTGCATTAGGGTGAAATTTTCTCCGATATATGGGGCAAAAGGTACCACATGGTCTTGGAGAATATCTCTGATGTACCTATCTGTAGTTAACGCTCCGCCATCAATCACCACTAACTCCGTGCGTGCCCCCAAACAAATGCCACCCCACACCATAATTGAACCTCCACCAAAAGGTACTGTAGTAGTAAAATTAAAGGGTGCATTTTGTTCTCCTTGGCGTCGATACAATCTTTCCCTACCATCAATTGAATTTATACAAAAACGGCTCTCGTCCGTGAATAAAATTTGACTCCACTGGTCATCATTCCAATTTCGATGTTCTCGACCAAATTCTAGTCGCGCTACACGATGACGTCTCTGAAGTCTTGGAGCTTTGATTGGCACGTATGACTTGAGACCAACTTCTTTAAGTCTTCTTCTTGCCTTGCGCTCACTTCTGGTGGTTCCACGAACATCTTCCAGTAGGTTTCTTGTTTAAACTGCTGCTTGACGTCTGTTTGGCAGTGTTTGCAACGTTATCTGCAGCCGTGGTTGAGCGTTTTCTGCCTTGCCCTCTTCTTCTCACATACTCCCCGGTTTGCCTCCAACGACTTACGTTACGATGAATGGTTGATTCTGATTTACCAAACCTTCGGGCAACTTCACGGTATGTTCGACAATGTTCAATCATTGCTACGGCAATAGCAATATCAGTCGGTACTAAGTCACCCATTATTACTAACTTTGTTTAACAATAAAACAAACTGACGATAACAAATCAAAAGAAAACAAATTCCAACAAATTTGAACAATTTAAACTGAATACTTAACAACAATTTAATTGTTATCTATAGATAAAACGTGTTTCAAATGTAAGACGCAACACAAATGTTTGAAGTATTGACATTTAAAACTTCAATTGTTTCGTGTAGTATCCAAAGCTATCTAGATATAGACTATAAAATAATAAAATTAAGAAATAAACTAAAATTTCAATCTGTTCCTTTAAATTTGCCGGTGTGTGTAATACGTTAATTAACTAAATCAATTAATTTTTTTTTTCATACAGGACGAATTTCACTATCATTAAAGTTTATCATTTTTTTAAGAAGAGAGAAAATAATTTTTATTACACTTGAGTACACTATTATTTATTATTTGCTTTACTTTTATAATATGATGGTCTTATTTTTGTAATACCGTTTTATATTAAGCAATAAGTACGAATCCAGAGTGAGTTATACAAAAGAAAATTTGAAATAAAACAAATACTTTGCACTTTAAAACGAATTACAGTGGAACCTCCACAACTGGAATCTCAAGAGGAACCGGAAAATTACTTCGAATTATAGAAATTTCGAGTTAAAGAAAGAGATTTCAGTTATAGACATCAGTAAATTTCGACTTGCAGAAAATTTCGAGTTGTGGAGGTTCGAGTTATAGAGACACGACTTTAATTGTTTATTAAAGTAATCAAAGGTTTTTTTTTGCCAACAAAGAAATACATATACTATTGGGGCCTTAAATTTTGCACGATTTTTTATCAAGTAGGCAGAATTTGTTTAAAATTTAGTTTTGTAGAACAGGCGCTTTCCTCAATTTTGACACTAAAGACATTTAACCAAAAGTCAAATTGTTCGGTCATATTTTAAGGACAGCAAGATAATAAAGTATTAGAACTTAAATAACAGAATAAAAGTAGCGACCAACCATCTTCTAATTTTGCAATCCCTCCTTCAGAAAGCACGTGATATGGAATTGTGTTGCTGCAACTTTAGCATTACATTTGAAATCTGACGTTTAAAATGATTATTTTTGACAAACCGTCAAAGAAAGCGATATTTACGGCGGAAAATTAAATCGTGCGAAATTATAAGGCCGCGATGGCACATAATTTTAAATAAATTTAAAAAAAACATTACATTGAGAAACGCTTCATTCGCTTTGTGTATTAAAATTTTTTTTTGTGCATAAGTATTAAAGAATGCTGCTTTAAAAATTTTTAAATTTCATCTAAAAAAATTATAATATAATGCGAGTCATTTTTAAGAATTAATATTTTTTTTAAAATCAGCAAATATAACATAGAGAATAAATTTATTAATTTCATAATATTAAGTAAACTTTATAACTTTGTAATATACAAAAACTCAAACATATTTACAGTAAGTCGTTAATTAAATATTTGCAAGAATACATAGAAAAAAGCTTTTTGAGAATTTTTTACAAACCTTATTTTAATAACGCCACGCCTAACGTTACTTTAAAAATTTCTTATTAAGGTTGTTTTAACATACTTTTATTATAGTAAATTAAAACATCACTTAATTCATTTATTAATTTATTATTTAATTAATTACTAATTGATTTAAATTGTTTAACTATCAAAATTCGAATAATGGCGACCATTTGAGAAGATAGCGTTAATACATATACTAATATAAATGCATGTTTTACTTATTTTAATGCACATTATTATTCGACTTGGATTATGTTATACTTTTTGTTGGTTACAATAACTTACTAAATATTTGCAACCATTTACTGAATGCGTGTAATTGATTTTCAAAGTAGGACGTAGGCACTGTAAAAAATTCCGAAAGAGAAGCTTACAAATCGTCCGATTTTCAAAAAATCATATCTCGAAAAAACGCATTTTCCTGGGATATAGGCCCCACAGGTCAGGTACCCGGGGGAAGCCTCCGGCGCGTGAGAAAGTTTAAGAAAATTCCCAGTCCCCGTTTTCGAGCAATTTTCATGTTTGTGAGAAAACGTCGATATTCGGGGCCCTCGTTAAAATCCAGGGCCGGACTCGGGGCCGCGCTTCCGATGGTAGAAGCCCAGGTAGGTCCTACACGGTTGGTCTGAATACAACTTTACTTTGAAAAAAATGTCCATGTTTAATTTATGTTTTTTCAACTTTTAACAGTTTTCTTTATTAAAAAATATTAACCTTTAAATCTTTGTACGACGAGTTCTTTTTTAATTAAGAGTTTTTCACAAATACTTAGCTCTTTTATGTATTTCACAAATTGTATATAAACAAATTAATAAGCAAACAACAATCATTTTGTGTTTGTATGCTAACTATACAACATTTCAGCTTACAAATGAATGTTGTTGTAGAATCTTACTGGGTTCAAAAATTTTGATGGAAAATCAGGATGAGCTTTTGGGACTTCGTATCCCTCACACACTTTCTTAAAATCTGCGGCACATATCAATCAAATGACAGTAAAAGTTGTTCTATATTTTTATGTCAGTGTAATTAATGACAGTGTAATTAATCCGCAGTTGTACAGTTGCGGAATTTAAAAAACCATACATACACTCAAAACGTGTCACTGTGAACTTGGTTTTGTTTGAAATTATTTTCGCTTTATAAGTCAAAATTATTGTCAAAGTGACAGACCGACATTAACATGCCGCATTTAAGTTTACCAAAAAAACTATATACAGTATTGAAAAAAAGTTTAATTATCAGTGTTTATGTCAATCAGACTGAGATTGATTTACTATTCTAATATTGCAAAATAAAGCCTAAAGACTTGTATGCCTTTTTAAATTCAGCCTACAGCATACAGCCTTTTTAAATTCCGCAACTGTACATTAGTAAGTAAAGCCTAAAGACTTGTATGCCTTTTTAAATTCCGCAACTGTACATTATTTACACTTGTATTAAAACATTTTCTAAATAACACTGTGACTTGAGATTTTTATTTATTTGACATTTCAATTTGAAATTTCATTCTTTTTTTTGTAATGTGAAATTTCATTGCATGTCCTGTTGAAACGTTTCATATTAAAAATAATGAAATTTTCGAGCTTCTTTAAAAAAAAATTTTTTTTTCTGAAATTTCCACATCCCTACACGTAACTCTTAGCAGCAATATGAGTGGAGGGACGATAGCCGTATGATAGAGTACGATAGCCATTGTTTCCATTGCAGGTAAATAAGGGCAAGGTTAGCATGCAGAGGTCACGATATTAAGGGCCATCACTGTACAACTGGAAGCCCTTCATGAAGGTTCTTTTAACGGCAACTTCTGCCACTAATTGCTTTCGAAAATTGATCTTTTACGTTCCATTTCTTCAATTAACTGTTTAAAATATGTCAAGTGTTTATCAAGTTTAGAACTGGTTGTTAAGTTATGTTTTGGTAACAACTTGACATCTGATTTTGAAAGAGCAATCGATCAATTCCGGCAGAATTTCATTGAATTAGATATAACATGTTAACGCCATGCCATATTTCACCATGTTCAAGAATTCTGCAATTCTAAATGAGAACCAGAATTAGAACAATTCAGTGATCAAGCTTTTGAAGTAGCACATGCAAATTTTAAGAAAGTGTGGGAGAACTCATCCTGATTTTTCCGTCAAAATTTTTGAACTCCGTTAGATACAACAGCAAAACAACATTGATTTGTAAGCTATGGACATTTTTTTAGGTAAAGTTGTATTCAGACGAACCGTGCCTACGTATACGTTCCGAGATTGGTCCGATTCGGTCGGTAAATAAGGTCCGTGGAATTTTTCGAACGGTCAAAAACCATCAGAAAAGGCATTTCGCCATAGAAAATTTTTTTCCCCCTGCGTCTGATCGCAAAAAGGGCGCCGGATTCGGATTTTTCGGTATTTTCACCGTACGATTGCGAGAGTCTCGTCTCGGTTCGACCGCGTTCGAGGGTCGAAAAAAAATACCGAAAAGTCCTCTACCAAAATGCAGAGTCTGACATTCGGCCCTCTGGTTCTTCACGGCGAGTGGCGGACCACCAAAAAACGTCCGGAGAAATTTCCCACAACACGTATATACGGATTTCTGTGGAAAAATTTCCTTCGTCCGCAACATGCAAAAAACACGTAAAAACGGCCTGCGGAGGTGTTTTCTTGGGGGCGTAAGAAAACGGGGGGGTAATTTAAAAATCCATTTCCCAGGAAAGTCGCCCCTCGAAATTCATAGTCGGATGGCCGAGGTGCTTTTTCGAGATTCCTTCGCATAACGTCGGGAAAATCCCGCGAACGCACTTTTTGCTTATGTGAAATTGAGTTTGAATTTTTTCATGAAATATAGAAACGATATATTTTATTATGAATTTTGTTATGAATGTGTTGCTTGTTGTTTTCGATTTTTTTTTTAATAAAAATGTATGGAATAGGAAACGTGTGAGTGTTATTCTTTGTATAAATTAATATTTCTTTTTATTGGTAGAGGCACGTCACAGGAGTGTTCTCCTCGTCGTCGGTAAGTATTTTTCATGATGAGAAGACTTGTTTGAAATTAATTTGAAATTCTTTTTCTAGTCCCAGAACTCAGGAGGATAGGGTTTCCCCGCCCCCGTAAGTTTTTTTGTTTACGAATAATTTTGTGCGAGATTGATTTTTATATTTTTTGATGAAACATTGGATTGGTTGATTTTATTATGAGTGTTTGATTTTGGTGGTTGTTGCTTTCGTTTTTTTTTAATTAAAAATGTTTGGAAGAAGAAATGCGTAGGCGTTATTTTTTGTGTAAATTATTATTTTTTCATTGACAGTGCCATGCAGAACGGCGAAAACCCCCACCTCCTGCCTCGCCCGTAAGTAATATTCGTAATGAGAAAATTTGTTTGAAATTAATTTTCTTTTTCTAGACTGACAACAGTGAGGACCATCGTTAGGAGGGAGGATGGGGTCCTGCCGTAAGTTTTTTTTTGGATATCGAAAATTGATTTTTGTTTTTGAAAATGATTTTTTTTTTCAGAGGTATGTCCGTAACAACGGAAATTGTTGGGGCAGACCTGGCGTAAGTATCTATTAGGAAGTTTTGCGTATTGAGTTAATGATTTTTTTACAGAGGGGAGGAGATGTACATTTGTACAAAACTGAAAAGGGCGGGCGGGTTGTAAGTTATTCTTGTAAAAAATTATGCGGTGAATTAATTTGTAATTTTTTTAGGCCGGATCTGATCATGGAGACCTCCGGTGGGAGACGGCTTGAGTTTGCGATGAATTATATTTCGAGTTGAAATTAATGTTTCTATTTCTTTGTAGGCATCCCACCGGAGAACCAATAAAAATTTAAAAAAATTTTCTTTAATTTTTTTTTTCTTATTTTTCAAGTATGCGTCAATTAATTTTTTTCTTGTGATAGAAAAAAAAGAAAGTTTTTCTAAAGTTTGTCGTTTTAAGGGTGGTCTTTCCATTTTTTGATAATTTTAGTGAGGATAATTATCGCGGAAACAGTTGATATTTATTAATCGATCGTTAATAAACATCAATTTGTTCAACGGACGATTTTGGCGGTAAGATGGGAAGACCGACTGAGTGGTACATGAGATGTCTTTAACAATCGTACTGATTTCGTGATTATTTTCGTAAACGTCGACATGGCGCAGCGATAATAATAACTATACGATTATGTGCAGACAAATGTTTGCAATTAATTGTGGACGTCCTTCATTTCTTGAACGTCGAAAAGAAAATTGAAAAAAAATTAATTGATAAATCTGTACCTCAGAGGTAAAGAATCGTATCTCCATTATCATAGATTTAGAGAAAACGAAATTTGAAATTTTAAAATGCAGTTTTCTTTTTACAAAATAATGAAATAAAATAGCAATATAACGTCTGGATTATTTTATTATAAGTACCTAATTTAACTAATAACATGTTTTACATTACAACTGGCAGTAACATGGTCTACCGGAAAGGAAATATCTAAAGCATTTAAACAAAAACTGGAGATACGATTCTTTATTTCTAAGGTATAGAAATGCGAATAAAATATTCAGTAGAAATGAGCGTCATAATTCGTTTATATTCCAAAGCATTATGAACGGTAGGTATGCTACTTTGTGGTAGTCGATATGTTTTCTAGTTGTTACATTTATCAATTGTTTAAAATTGCTTTTTTAAGTTAATTCGTTTAAAAAAATTGTCGCTGACATCGTGTATCATGATCATCATCATCATTTGTTAGTTGTCAGAACGGTGTAGGATTTATTTTTTTGTTTTTGATTTGAATCAATAATAACACTAGGGAACACAGGTCAGACAACTTTAATAAACACCTTATATTTTTAATCTATTTAAGTCATACTCATACTAGGGCATAAAAAGTGTTGCTGCACGTCAGATTTTTTTTTAACTATGACTGGTACCACACAGGCTTATTTACGTAAACCGTTCATTAAAATTTTTTAGGAAACAATTTAAATAGGAATATTATTTGTTTTTTTTTGTAAGAACTATGCATGGAGATCTCTAAGGACAATATTTCCTCAACTTAGTGATGCTAAAGTAAAAGAAGGTATTTTCATAGATCCTCAAATAAGAAAGGTAATTAAGGACTCTAACTTTCTCCTAAAACTTTATGAAAAAGAACTTACTGCCTGGAATTATTTTGTTAATGTAGTTTAAAGGCTTTCTTGGAAACAAGAAAGATGAAAATTATAAAATTTTAATAAATGAACTGCTGCAATCGGTATAAAGCTTTAGGATGCAGAATGTCATTAATTTCATTTTCTGCTTTCTCATTTGGACTTTTTTCCTAATAATCTCGGCGCTGTCAGTGACGAACAAGGTGAAAGGTTTCATCAAGGAATTAGAACAATGGAATCCAGATATCAAGAACGATGGGATCCGGCTATGAAGGGGGATTTTTGTTGGTTCTTGAAACGAGAGGATTTTACACCCAATAAAAAGCAGAAAAAAAGTCATTGAAATTTGTATAATTATTGTAACTATATTTTAATACAGTTTAAGAATCGTTTGATAAAAAAAAGTATTTACGTTTAAAATCAACAAAATTTTTAATAAAAATATTGTCTTATTCTCCCTTTTGTATTCGTTTTTAATAATTTTTGTTTTATTTCAAAAATTGCATATCTCGACGTGCTGCAGATTTTCTAGTACTTTTTTTTATTAAGTGAGATGAATGTAACTAGAAACAAATATTGTTTTTGAAGTTGTCGACGAATGTTTAAAATTTGTTCCCTAGTGTAATTATGCTGAAATGCTTTCAAATTTTATTTGTGGAAAATATTCAAGTGTGGTTTTTTATGTTGCGGTTTGTGTTGTGCTATACAGTTCGACGCAGCATTTGATTCCACATACAATGGTGCATTAAAATATCGGTCATTCCATTTGACAAAAAGTATTTTTCTGTGTTTGAATATCTTCGAGTGGAGCGGTGCGTTTTAGACACCCTGTAGCTTAATAGATTATGCTGATGGAATTTCTAAGAACCTTAAAGCTTCAAATACAATATTAGCTATTACAAATAACATTGCTTCAATAACAGCTGTGTTATAATTTTTTGAAAATCAGATTGCAGAATCCAAATTTCTAAGAAAATTCAAAATATCTCAAAAATTATGCATTTTAGAGATAGGGAAATGTATTGCAATTTAACATATTTTTACATGTAGAATTCAAAAACGTGATAAAAAATATAGCATTCCATTTAAAATAAGCGAGTTGATAGCGACTTCCGGTACAACCGGAAGTGATACAAAGGCAATTTTATTTTATTTAAAGAGATCTCCACGGAAAACCCTTGCTCCTTAAATTTCAAATATCTACGTGAACTGCAACCTTGAAAACTTTTAACGAACGGTTTATGTGAATATCCCTGTATACTGCGTAAAACCTTCTCTTCGTTTTTGACCCCTATTACAGAACTAGTTAATTTATCATTTATAAAAGGAGTATTTCCACAAAAGTTAAAAACCGCTACAGTTTTGCCCATACACAAGAAAAATTCTGTACAAGATATTCATAATTACCGACCGATTTCACTAAACTCTACAATTTCTAAAGTATTTGAATATGCGATGCTAGATAGGCTCCTAAATCACTTAAATAAGCATAATATTATAACTAACAAACAGCATGGTTTCAGGAAGGGTTACTCAACCATAACGGCGATCCAATCATTCATCAATGAAGTTGTGTCCGCACTAAACAAAAGTGAAAAACCCGCTGGTCTTTTCTGTGATTTAAGTCGGGCCTTCGATTGTGTGGACCACTCCTTACTTATATCTAAACTTGAACATTATGGCATTCGTGGTACGGTTTCTAGTTGGCTCTTATCCTATCTAAGCGATCGCTATCAATACGTTAAAGTAAAATTTAACTGTAACAGTACAGTGTCCGACATTAATTCTTGCTTCTTACCAATAAATATTGGCGTTCCGCAGGGGTCAGTTTTAGGCCCAATTTTATTTCTGCTTTTTATCAACGACATTGTCTTGTTTATCAATCATGTCTTGATCGTGTATGCTGACGATACATCAGGAATTTTCTCAGGAAAAAATTTAGAAGTTTTAGCGACGAAAGGTAACTTATTACTTAATGAACTAAATCAATGGTTCAATATGAACAAACTTCTCTTGAATCACACAAAAACGTCTTTCATCATTTTTCGTTCTTCATATCACCAGAACTTAAAAATTAATTTACACCTGGACGGTACAAATATAACACAGGAATCGTACGTAAATTTTTTGGGAGTTACTGTAGATGAGAATTTAAATTGGAAACCGCAATGTATAAAACTTATAAGAAAACTAAACACCGTATGTTTCCAGATTCGAAACCTTAAATTCGTTTTGGGACCTCATTGTATTCTGTCGTTTTATTTTGCCCAGGTTCACTCAAGACTCCTAAACGGTATCCGCTTTTGGGGCAACTCAGTGTTATCTACAGATGTTTTCCTGGCTCAAAAGCGTATTATACGTTGCATAGCTAACATCCGATCAACAGAGTCCTGGAGACCATATTTTATTTCTTATAATATACTACCATTAGCTTCTATTTACATTCTTGATTTACTGATGTATGTATACACTAATCGGAATACCTTCTCGAAAAACCTACATTTCCACAATCATTATACGCGAAACCGAGATCATTACAGAATTCCCCTACAGCATACTAAGACAACTGTTAATAGCCCTTTAGTTATTGGTCCTAAGTTGTTTAACTTGCTCCCTCTGCATCTAAAACAAATCACTAATGTCAATTCATTTAAATCTAAAATAAAAAAAATTCTAATGGATAACTGTGTCTATTCTATAAATGAATTTCAAGAATTGATGGCATCTTCGTAATATGTACTTTGTCTTTCTCTGTTATTATTTTGTTTCATGTACAACTTTATATGTTATATTTTAATTATAATAACTTGTAAATTGCTGGTGATTATTTGTACAGCATTATACTTACCTAAATGTCTTTTCTGACTTGTCCTTTTACAATTATTGTAAATTTGGGACCAATAAAATTATTATTATTATTATTATTATTATTATTAAAGTAGCCTTTAAGGGGCCCACAGACTTCGTTCAATTCGCGCGAATTGGACCGTGCGGACCAAATCGCGCGAAACAAGATGGTACGGTTTTTTTACTCACACACTACGAACTTTTAATACAGTTCGTTCAGTTGTATTTAATGCGCGAACAATGGTACCATGGTAGCAGTGGCGGCTGTAATAGCTGTAAAACAGAAAAGGGAGAAAAATCGTACAAAATGGTGCAAGAATTGGCTATTGAGAAAAGTCATCGCTGTAGCCAATGCGCCTATGCAGTACGTCCTGAGTGGAACGAACAGCACAACTACAATTTAGGAATGTACACTCCTGTCTGTACGTTCAGAAAATCTAACCAAAACAGATTTTGCGCGACGATCAAACCGTACACTGAGAAAACAAGATGTGTTAATCCAACCAAAAAACTGTTAATCCAACAAAACATTTCGTTTCAATACGTTCAAACAATTTTTTTTTATAATTTAACATTTATATAAATGTCATTAATTTTATTTTGTATTCATCAGATTACTATGTCAAAACAAGTAAATCAAATAGCTTACTGTTATGTTACACAAATACTTTGTTTATAATAAACCAAATATTTAGTTGTACATTTCTGTAATAATAAATTTTATTTAAAGTAACCACACAAAATTAAAATGATATTTTTGTTGCAGTAACATGTGTATGTATACCTATTTAACAAAAATTTTAGTGTAATCAACATTTTCATTCACAACAAAAAGAAAACTGTTATATCAATGCATTTTGTTTTCTCAGTGTACCGTTTTTTTCTCCACACACTAGGTGTTTAGCACGTTCGGACAGGTCCGTGCGGTCCAATTCGCGCGAATTGAACGAGGTCTGTGGGCCCCTTTACAGGTTAGAAGATTCCTTCAGTGCAAACTCAATTTGAAACAGCGGGTATAAAAATATGTTTTAAAGTCAGTATTGCCTTCAAACAGGTATAAAATTATCTTAAGTGACTGTGTCGAAAGACCGTCAGCGGAACTATGACTACTCATCGTCGTCTGGACTGAAGGCGCGTCGTCGTCCTTTCCGATAGTAGCCTCATTTTCTCATCGTTAATAATAAATATGCTCCGGCACGACGCAGCCATAGTTCAATTCAAACGTGTTCGCTCAGCCAACGTAATGATTCAGGAACCGACGCCAAAAATCTTTATCGGCGCGGCGCCGAACATTCAGCAGCAACTGTTGGTGAAGCGGCGCGTCGCACAGTGGTCAATTTGCATTATCTGGCGCGGCAAAAACCCTAAATATAATTTCATATTTAAAAATTGAAACCTAGGAAAACGTAAACCTACAACCTCTCTAGTATAGTATCCAAAAGAATTCGACTGATCCGCAAGCGTAGAGTCCGTCCCGATAAGGATTATAATCTTATCGATATAATAAGCGTGCGGTGGTCAATCTACGTTTTGTTCAGTTTTATGTGGTTTTCTTTCAGAAATCCACATGGGTCAGTCAAATGTGTATTCCCTTTTAAAATTTGATGTAACTCTAAATTTGAGTAGTTCAAAAAAAATTTCGGTGACATTCGTAATCACAACGAAATTATAGCCGTGTTTGTTGTACATATGTGACAGTCTATAAATGATATTATTTTCGCGTATTGGTAATAATTACCACTGTATTATCTCAAGTATATATTGCCTTTTCAGTGTACACTGAAATAATTTGCAATAACCTGCAATCTCCAAAGTTATGACCTTTTTTTCAACGTTGTAGCTGGTATCACTAGGTGTGCCATATTTGACTTTTCCTTATGTGATCCTATAAAATTTTTATGTAGATATTCGTAAAAAAATATACATTTTTGTAATTCATTATAAAAAATGGGGGTTTCCATTTAAAAATATTAAAATTATTTTTGTACCCCAACGGTACGCCACTGTACACATATATTAACTAGTGTAAAATATGACAAATTTATAGTAATATTCGACATGTGAGAACATTTTGCAAAAAGAAAATATTTTAGGAAATATTTAAGGTGTTCCAAATTTTTATACACACTGTATACAGTGTTTCTTACGTACTCTGTTTTTACATTCTATGTTTGTAATTACATAGTTACATACCTAGCTGTGTATATTACTTAATAAACTATTCACTTCTGGCATATTATTTTTTGTGTATTATTCAAAGAAACCTGTTGATACCCTAAATCTCAATATGCCGCAAAAGTTTAGAAAAAATACCGAATATTGCATGGTATCTATATTTCTTTATCTATAAAATTGATATGAACAACTCAAAAATATAAAATAATTTTTCCGCGCCAAATACTTAAAATTGACCACTGTGCGTCGCGACGTCCACTCACGAGAGTGTGTGCGTCGCCAGCTAACCTGTAAACACACTATAGCTACTTTGCTGCACGCGATCCACATATCAATATAGGTACATACAAAAATACAAGTACGAGTAGGTACATATCAAGAATATTACATCAAATTGAAATAATTACCAGTTCAAATGCAAGCTTACTTATTACGACTAAACAATTTGTTTCAGGAAAAAAAAATGTTTAAAAACTTCTTTTAATTTTATTAAATAGGCAAGCCAATTCATCTATTCACTCGTTTTTATAAAAATATTCAGGGTGTTCACGGGAAGCCGCTATAATACCTACCTAACTTCTTTATTTGAATTTTTACGAAGTGACTTAAATTAGAAAAGTGTCAGCACCTTTCTTGTTCGATTTTATGGCTTCGGAAAAACAAATGAATCTGGTTTTAGAAAATTCCAATTAGTTTTAACTTTCTTTAAGGGAACATCTTTTTTTTATCATCGCATCGCCTTTAGGATGTCAAATTAATTATGTTTCTAAAATATTATCTCCCAAAGTCTACTATTTTATAAATTATTTAGAAAATAAGTCTTCAGATGCACGGAAAGTGTATAATTACAATAGCCTTTTTGTTCACGACCACAATAAGGTATGTGTTGAAACAGTAGAATATAGAAATTATTATCATACTGTTAAAATTGTGTTAACTGTTTTGATTAATCATTAGTCATTAAATTTAGTTCATATTAAAAATGTTTGTGTCAAATATTGAAGCGCGGGATATGTTATGTTATTTATTATTAAATGTTATTATAAAAACAACTGCAATTCAAGAAAAGCTGCTTTGGGAGCTAATATACACTGCAGGACAAAATTATAACCGCACTAAAATTCTTGTCATAATTCGCCTTATGTTGGGAGAATTTAGCTGGGAATTTTTTGTTGAAAAGATTTTTAAGAGAGCTTATCATTCAAACGCTAACAAACACAACTATAAAAATAAATGAAAAATGGAGAGAAAATTTGAAAGATGTACTTTTTTCGGTGAGGCTAAACTCTAAGTGCGGTTATAATTTTGTCTCGCACTGTATGTTAGAAATATTATTATGTAATTTGACATCCTGAACGCGATAAAAAACGTAATGTTCCATTAAAAAAAGTTGAAAACAACAAATTCTATACATAGTAACGATATTAAAAAGAAATCAAAAAACAAAAAAAATATAAAATGTTACTATTGTACAGGACAAATCACAGAGACGTCCGCGGACGCAAGATGCGATGCGTTCGGCTGAAGTCGCGGGCAGAATTTGACCAAACCCGTACTAAGTGCATGCGAAATAATGACATTTTGTTGCGAGTTTATACGAATGCAATAACGCATCGCATCTTGCGTCCGCGGTAAGGTTGCCATACGTCCGTTTTTACAACGGACTGTACGTTATTCAGAAAGCGTCCGTGTGTCCGGTCCGTTTTTAATAAATGTCGATTTTTTTCCTAATACGATTGAAAAGCCAAATTTATCAAGTCAGGTAATAGTAATTAATAGGAAACAAGTTATTTTTGTTAGTATCGAAGTGGCGCTACTTTTATTGACGATAATTGAAACTAACAGACAAAATGATATGATTTCTGTATTTTCAGTTGTTGATGGTTGTTTTTGCTTTGAGACAACGCGCCCTTATTCTCTTTCCACGTATCAACGTATAGTCTTGCGCAGCTTAAATGCACTACAACTTGACAGTTTTGTGAGTCTTGAACTATAACATTTTAAGGGTAAGATTTGCGTACAGAAGGCGCATTTTAGGTGCGCGGGACTGTACTTCGAGTCAATTATCCAACAGATATGACAACTTAAATAATATGAAAACAAAATAAATTCTTTAATATGCGCTATGTAACGCGTGATCAATATCTTTTCTAATCAAGTGACTTATGGAAAGAAAATCGCATGTCTTTGATTAATTCATTTTTTTCAAATGTCATTCCCATTTCAATTACTTATAACTGTCAGTAAGTTTAATGCAGTAACAGAAATCATAAGAGCTTATTGTTACATTGCGAATAATTAAATAACAATCCAATAATCGTAGCGAATGTTATTAACGATTTAAAACGCAAAATTCACTTGCGTTTACAAAAGAACGGCGGACATTTTACGCACCTTCCATGAACCAGTTTTTCGTTGCTCTTGGCGCGTGCTTCTTTTTCTTGGAAATGTGAACTTGGAATTTGATGTCCAAATTTATAAAAAAAATACATACAGTGAGATTCTTGTAACGCTGCACATAGACGAAAATTACGTGATCAGATAATACATTTCTGAATCATATAAAACTGCACATAGGGGTTTTAACATTACGTTGCTATGGTTACTACTCAGTTTTCAATGCTGAATCATTTAAAAACTGCACATAGGAAGTATTAAGGAAGGTTTATTTCGTTACATTACATTAATGAAATTTGGCGGCAAATAATGCAGAGACCTCTGTCAACGAAGCTCCATTTGAAAATAATGTGTATATTTCTACTTTTTCGGCGGTTGTATACATTATTTTACAATAAATCAAAAGAACAATTTAATTCAATCTGACAATTCAAAATCAGTAGTGTCATTACCAAAGGACGGACATTTGTATGACTGTTCACGGTCACTTCGCCTCGAGGACTCAACGCGCACGTAAAGTAACAAGTTCATGAGCGGCGGACAGAAGCCGGGTCAATATATTAATATATTACTTTCAAAAAAGTGATTAATATGCTATAATAAACATAAAGTTATAATCCGTAAATTATAATTTCTTATTTTGAAAGGATTACTATATTTATTTAGAATTTAAACTGTAGTGATGCGAATACCAAATTTTACGCTCGGGATATTAAGACGACCAGTTACCGCGCAGGGCGTGCCGCTTATGCGAACGACATTGAATTCCATCATTCCGTCCGTTGTCTGGTCATTACTAACAACGCACGGTAACCATGGCGAATGAAATAAATTTGGAAATAATAATGTAATAAAGCTTCCATTGATAATTACTATGTGCAGTCTTATAAGGTTTTCAGTGCATAATACATACCGTGAATGTATCTTATTCTGAAACATGCAAAACACACACATACGTTTGTTGCTAGAGTAACGTAATTATTAAATGACAGCAACGTATTAAAGCGTGTATTTTATTTTGAAACATAGGATGAGTTCGCGTTTACGCTCGGATCGATCGGAGTGTTTCTTTTTCTCGTTTTTACCTTACATGCAGTGAAACGCAGTCGCTCTCCCTCACAGAGCGTACTCCGAGCGTAAACGCGAACTTGCCCGTAGGAGAAATAAAGTAATGGAACAAAATGTGTTTAAAAAAAATACACGCTTTAATACATTGCTGTCATTTAATTATTACGGTAGATATATTCACGGTATACAGCAGTTAGATTTTGTATACACGGAAAAAAAATATTTGTTGAATTAACCATTTTCATGGTTAAATAGGACTTACGCATTTATTTATTTGAATGAACAATATACAGGGTGTCCCGTAAATAAGGAGTCATAATGCGAGGGCTAACACAATGGTGCATATAGAGTCCGCGAATGTAAATGAAAGTGGTCTGCTTCGGTAATTTCTTTGGAAAATTTTTCAAAGAAATTACGATCGGAATACGGTCCTGTTTTGCTTATAAACTCTATACGTCATAGGTAAGCGGATGTGATTCAAAGCGAAGAAAATTCGATAATAAAACTGACCTGCTCAACATAATGACACATATTGCTGAGGTCTTTTGGACTGCGATTGTTATGTCATTAGTTACCGTGATGTCTATAGCAAGTGTTCGAAATGCCCTGCGTTGCGCAGGTCAGGGAAGGCAAGTTCGTACTCAGTATTATACTTTAGCATATCTCCCAAGCGATGCTGTTTTCGTAATTTTATTAGAAGAAAAAAAGTTATTGTATATGGTCACCTATCCATTGCTACCGTATGGCCCCTTATTTATGGGACGCCCTGTATGTGTTTGATTCAACAAATACTTATTTAACTCAACAAGAGACTTGTTGAATCAAAAATATATAATGTTAATTCAAATAAATAAATTCGTAGGTCCTATTTAACCATGAAAATGGTTAATTCAACAAATATTTTTTTCTCGGTGTAGGAATGCAATATAAATAATTCAAATGGCATTATAACGAACTAATCAAGGACACACGATTTTATTTCCATAGGTCACTTGATTAGAAAAGATATTGATCGCTCGTTAGAACTGTGTAGTTTGTACCAGTACAAAATTGAACAAATTGTACAATACCTACGTGTGGATGTGTATATTAATATGCATGTAGGAATAAACGAATACAGATAATATTATACACTGAGAAAAATAAACTGTCCAGTCAACCAAAAACTCGTTCAGTTAACAATATTTTTGGTTTGCCTATTAGCAATCACGCCTGGTCATTGAACCAACAGTCAAAAAATGTTAAATATTTTAGATTGAATCAACTCAATATTTTCTTTGCGGCAAGCACATAATGCTTTACATATTGCTTTAATGCACAAGAAGATTGATACAAGAACTTTAGATTGTTAAAATTGCTAAATATTTTATTTGTCTGAACGCTATTAGGGAATTAAAATTATATTTTTGATATATTTAAAGTAATTTTTCAGTACGGCTAATAAAAGCGTAGAGTCAATTCAATCTAGGCTATTAAATGTTCATCAATTAAATGTTCACCTCTTTGCGATACTGTCAAAGTAAGATAACCCTTCAACCTTTGGTGAGGTGACAAGAGGAACTGAATAAACCTCTCAACGAATTTTATAATGTCGGACACATTCGAAATGTGGATAGCTTATCCGTTAAGAAACGATGTCAAACAACAAGATTATGCTGGGACAGGCAGTAAATATACGTGAAGTTTTAGCAGGCGCCATCTGGAACTCGACAGTAAGAATTTCAACAACTGTTTACTGTTTATTTCTGCAAACGTAACACGTAAATTCGTATATCGTTCTAATGCTACACTGAGAAAACAAAATGTGTTAATCCAACCAAAAAACTGTTAATCCAACAAAACATTTCGTTTCAATACGTTCAAGCAATTTTTTTTTATAATTTAACATTTATATAAATGTCATTAATTTTATTTTGTATTTATCAGATTACTATGTCAAGACAAGTAAATCAAATAGCTTACTGTTATGTTACACAAATACTTTGTTTACAATAAACCAAATATTTAGTTGTACATTTCTGTAATAATAAATTTTATTTAAAGTAACCACACAAAATTAAAATGATATTTTTGTTGCAGTAACATGTGTATGTATACTTATTTAACAAAAATTTTAGTGTAATCAACATTTTTATTCACAACAAAAAGAAAACTGTTATATCAATGCATTTTGTTTTCTCAGTGTACATGACTAAATGTATGACGTCTTAGTAATATGGGAATTAACCGTCGCTTTTACTTGACTTAATATTTATTCCGTTAAATAAAAAATCAAAACAGACACATGACAGCAACAGCACTTTACGATCATTTAGAAATTTCAACTTTTTGATTTAACATATTAAACACTTTCATTTTAAGGCAAAACATTTAACATCGTTCCGTCAAACGTAATAGTTTAACATTTTCTTAGTGTTACTTCAACAATTTCCAAGACCTTCAGTTAAGTATATTACCGTCGAAACAAGTACATTTTATTTAAGTCAACGCACAAAAAGTTGACATTCAAAAAGTTGTTGACTTAACTATTTCATTTTTCTCAGTGTATAATTATTATGAAAGAATCAACTACCCTAAACCGTTAAATCATCAACATCGCAACAAACTGAATAAAAATAAATATAGTTTGTCCATTATTTTATTTTTGACAATATGGTAACCTTAGTCTGCGCACTGAGAAAAATGAAAATGTTAAATTTACAATATTTGGACTGTTGGCGCTTTGAAGTTGAAACAACATAAAATACGTTAAAATACAGCAAAGAAACGTAGAAATAACATTACATGGTCTTCTATTCAATAATACATTTTTTGTTAATACTTTGGTTTCGTTCAAGATGTGATGTTAGTGACGCACAAAAATCATAATGTTGGAAGAACCAGGTTAAATGTTAATTTTTTAAGTAATATTAACCATTTCTGTTTTCAATCCAAAGGAAAAATAAATTAAATTACAATTTCTGATGATTGAATTAACGTTGAAATTTGTATTGAATGATTTATATTAATTTAACATTTCTAGGAGTTGAATTAATGCTCCCAATCCCGAATAATTTGTGCACTATTACATTTGACTGAACCATGTAAATATTTTGCCTTAAAATGAAAGTGTTTAAAATGCTAAAGTTGAAATTTCAAAATGATCGTAAAGTGCTGTTGCCTTTATCTGTCTGTTTTGATTTTTATTTAACGGAATAAATGTTAAGTCTACTAAAAGCGAGGGTTAATTCCCATATTAATAAGACGTCATACATTTAGTCATGAAACATTAGAATTTACGTGTTATGTTTGCGTGATATTTGCAAAAATAAACAGTAAACAGAATTCTTACTATCGAGTTACAGATGGCGTCTGCTAAAACTTCACGTATCTTTACTGCCTGTCCCAGCATAAGTAACCGTGTTGTTCGATATCGTTTGTTAAATGAATAAAAGTCATTGATATTTCGAATATATCCGACTTTATAAAATTCGTTGAGAGGTTTGTTGAGCTCTTCTTGCACACCTCACCAAAGGTTGAAGGGTTTACCATCTTATTTTAACAGTATCGCAAAATGCTGCGACAATGTTTACAGCACATTCTTTTGAATTAATGATGCTGTTGAATCAAAAAGCAAAACGTATTGAAACAAAAGTCATAAATGTTAAAACATTTTTTCACATTACTGTAATTTTGCACTGAGTTAAATAAAACATCATTAACTTTTAATTAAACGCATATTTTATGTTGTGCTAACATATTTTTTCAACATTTTTCAAGGGTTTGATACAAAGCCTTCATGGAATTGTTTATAAACAACCTGAAATTGAAGTTGATTTAACGTGTTTTGAGTTGAAGTAACTCATTATTTTTCTCAGTGTGAGAAAACAAGATGTGTTAATCCAACCAAAAAACTGTTAATCCAACAAAAAATTTCGTTTCAATACGTTCAAACAATTTTTTTTATAATTTAACATTTATATAAATGTCATTAATTTTATTTTGTACTAATCAGATTACCATGTCAAAACAAGTAAATCAAATAGCTTACTGTTATGTTACACAAATACTTTGTTTACAATAAACCAAATATTTAGTTGTAAATTTCTGTAATAATAAATTTTATTTAAATAAAGTAAGCACACAAAATTAAAAGTAACATGTGTATGTATACCTATTTAACAAAAATTTTAGTGTAATCAACATTTTCATTCACAACAAAAAGAAAACTGTTATATCAATGCATTTTGTTTCCTCAGTGTATGTTTTGTCCTTAAGCAATAGGGCCACTACAAATCAGAGTGTTGCAGAAAATCAGCAAATAAGAATCCTTCCAGTAAAGAAAACATGAAACCACAAGCATTTTGTGTGGAATATGAATACGTCAGTACGGAAGGCGACGGGTACGAATGGCTTGATGACAATACAGCGTGAAGACACATGACATATCGTCGAATATTAAGGCACGTACTGACCAAAGCTCTGAACACGTTCAGAGCTGCTCGCAGCTAGTTCGACAAAAGATCTGAACTTCGTGAGGACGCTTCTCGTGTTGGCCAGTTCTGAGCTTTCAGCGAACCGAACCCGAGCCGTGAAGTAGCGGTAAGATGCAAGAGTTCGGAGTTCGGACAAGTTGCCAGCCAGCTCGGAACTTAATTCCAATGTGGACGTGTATCACTCATTCTGGCAACAACTGATTAATAGCAAACTAGTTCGAGATTTTCTTTCTAAAATAATTCCGACTCCAACAAATTTTGGTGTGTACAGGTCGAAAAGTTTGTAACCTGCTTTGAACTCGTTAGTTTTGCACTAGCTCAGAGCTAGTTACTGTTTTTCATGAATATGCACCATTTTTCGTTTCTGACGGAACATAGGAACATAATGCGTCTGGATCAGAGACTCGTGTTCTTTTGTGAAAACAGTGTTGCCAGATGATCAAAATTTAAATCACTAGATTAGCTGACAAAAAAATCACCAGTTACCAACCAAAAAGCACTAGTTTAAAGTTTTGTGCTCATTGTAATTTATTTTAATTTTTGTTATTATTAGCTCTGTTTCTGCAGCAGTTCGGACTAGATATATTCGCCTGTCGAATTTGTAACGAAGTAGTTTCGTTCCTAAAGAATTTATAGTATATGTATATTGTATACCTATAATGTAAATAGTTTAGTAGGAATTTTCCGCGTTATTTTCAGTAGGTAGGGTAATGATAAATATATGTTGAGTTTAGGAAGGGGATATTGTTGTGGGGTTTCCCTCTCCTTTCGCCCGACCGTAAAAATAGTGGAGGAGTTCTCGACAACTACTGAAGATACAAAAAAATTTTCAATACAATTTCTTTTTTAATTTAAGAGGTTCATAACACAAAATTATTTTCATCTATGCAGAGTGAATCAAAACAGTGGTGTCGGACACAACTTTTTTATTTCAAATGGCATGCCCTACATCTGAAACCAAATTTGGATTGCCCATAAAGTTCTACACATTTTCTGTATACCCTTGCCTATACCTAAACCTAACCGTTCTTGAAATATTTAACAGTTTGTCTAAAAACTGCCATTTGCAGCCATTATTTATTTATTCATATTTTATTTATTTTTAACTCTAAGAAAAAGATTTTTGGTACAGATGTAGTAGATACATATTATTATGGCTTATTATAAGCCATTATTAAATGTACTTTTATCGCTACAGGCTGGTCGTGATAATAAACAAAATATCAGAAATTTCAAAATGACAGAACTCAATTTTCTTAAATGGCATGCCCTATATAAGGCTATTTAAAAAAATTGAAATTTTGAATTTATTTTGTTTATTACCATGACCAGCCTATAGCGATCAAAGTACATTTAATAATGACTTACAATAAGCTTATGTATCAACTACATCTGTACCAAAAATCTTTTTCTTAGAGTTAAAAATAAATAAAATATGAATAAATAAAATAGTGGCTGCAAATGGCAGTTTTTAGACAAAATGTTAATAAAAACGATTAAGTTTAGATAGAGGCAATGGTATACAGAAAATGTGTAGAATTTTATGGGAAATCTAAATTTGGTTTCATATACAGGGTATGCCACTTGAAATAAAAAGGTAGTGTCCGGCACCACTGTTTTGATTCATTCTGTATAGATAAAAATAATTTTATGTTGTAGACCTCTAAAATTAAAAAAGAAATTGTGTTAAGAATGTTTTTCTATTTTCAGTAGTTACCGAGATATTACCCGAGAACACACTGTTGGGACACCTGTATAAATAATTAAAAGAAGAATTGACTTTCTTAATTTAAAAAATAATTTACTACCTGAGATAAGCTTTAAAAATTATTTTAATAATAAATTCAAGATTTATTGAAACCACTACAAAAAGTAGTACAAATGACAGTAAACACCACACGGAGAAACATATTTTAATAAGAAACTACGCAAATGGACTGAGAAAAAATCACTATTCGAAGTTGAACGGCAATTGAAGAGTCTCTCCATTTGTTTGCCGAAGTGAGTTATACATACAGCCAGTCCACATGATGCCTCATCGTCCAGTGCAAGATTCAGGTTTTTGTATTTTCTAGTTGGGCTGTCACTATCTTATATAGTATCAGTCACAATTTTGAACTCTGAAGAATTGTGTGTCTTTAGTCACGTACTATCTTAGTTTTGAATGCAGGTTTCTTTCATTATTTCTTATACTAATTTAAAATATAATTCATGAATTTTAGAAATAAGAAAATGCTAATGGTATATTATTTTACGAGTTTCACAAGAAGGCTTATTGTAACACGAGTGGGGTTGGGGTACGACGAGCGAAGCGTAGCAAACTCGGAATGCCCCAACGGAACGAGTATTACAATGCCTCTTGTGAAACGTGTAAAATATAGCATTTTTTCTACTTTGCGTCACTTATTGAACAACAAAACGAAAAATACTGTCAAAAATTTGATCTCCTTAGTATATGGGGAATTTTAGTTGTAATGCGTGGTAACACTGAAAACCTCTCGTTTTAATCAAAAGTCACATTAACAAGTTATTAATTTTTCTTATCCAGCTTCATTGTGAGTATTCTGTTAGTAACAAATAAATAATGAGTTATTTTGTAAAATCTATTAAATATTTTCAATTAAAAATTGACTAAAATTTCCCCATTTTTGGTGTCACAATGAAGCTCACATTGTGAACACAAAGTAGAAAAAATATTTTTTTCTACTTTGCGTTCACAATGGATTCATTGTGACACCAAAAACAGTTTCACAATGAAGCTCATTGTGACAGTGTTTTTGGGGAAATTTTAGTCATTTTTAATTGAAAATATTTAATAGATTTTACAAAATAGCTCGGTATTTATTTGTTACTTAACAATATACTCACAATGAAGCTGGATAAGAAAAATTAATAACTTGTTAAAGTGACTTTTGATTAAAATGAAAGGTTTTCAGTGTTGCCACGCATTACAACTAAAATTCCCCATATACTAAGAAGATCCAATATTTTTCATATTTTTGTTCAATAAGGGACGCAAAGTAGAAAAAATAGTATATTATACACGTTTCACAAGAGGCATTGTAACACGAGTGGGGTTGGGGCACGACTAGCGAAGCGTAGCGAGCTAGGAGTGGCCCAACGGAACGAGCCTTCTTGTGAAACTTGTATAATAATATACTATAATAGAACTACAGTGATATTAGACATTTAAGATAAAGTTGCAAATATTGAAGTAATATACTACTGCTGCAGCCGTTTCGGAATGAAATGCGGGACAAATAATGACGTTAATCACCAGTAAAACTTAATAATAATTTTTCTCGCATTAATTCACGCATTTTTGTCCATTAGACGTTAAAGCAGTGGCTACAGCAGTACAGCATTATAATAGCTGCTTTCCCGTTATTCACTTTGTGCACGTAAACGAGCCCAAAAGCCTAAGAAATCGCGAAGCGCACTTTCCAGATAGCGTTTGGACGCTCGCGTTTTACGCTCAATATGTCCTTACCCTGCCCTCTCATGCAAAACCTACTATTTTTGTCCTCGGAACACATGTTCCGCCGCTCTTGAATTCTGCCCTAATACGGTTCTACAAGATAACTACAAAACAAATACGCCTTATTTCAAAATAATTAATGGAAAATATTTTAATAAAATGCTTAATTAAACAATTTTTTAAATTCATTTTAAATTTGTTATGCGTCACACCTCTACAAATACGTTCCCGTAAGTTTGTACTCGAAGCTCATGGGTTTAAAACTCAACTGTGTTTAGTGCACAAAATTCAGAGCTAACGGGAAAACGCCTAAAATGTATTATTGTCAAGCTTCATTTAAAGGTGGAATTTGCTATCAGCGTCTGCGTCTGCGTTTGACGCACACGTCAGTCGGACGCGTCTAGACGCAACGTTAAGATCGCAGGCGGTTGTTTTTTAATAAGCGTCCAAACAGTAAAATTTGCATAGCGTCTTCAAGGGATTTGTACTGATTGATTGTGAGAAAACTCCGTTTCAAATGAATAATCATTATTTACTGCCACTCTTATTAGAAGAGTATGACGATGATGACATTTTATTAACATTTCTGTCAAGAACAAAGAAGAAATCGGTGAAAGATATGTACGAACGGCGATTTGACACATTCTAGTAGTGTTTCATCTTCTTCGGCAGTAAGACAAAATTTTGAAGCCATTTCAAATAAAAAAATTGTCAACTAGTCCTATGCGACGTGCGTCTTGACTGCTTTTGAGGCAGACGTCTGACAGACGTATGCGTTAGTCGCAATACGCAGCGTCAGATCGCACGTGTAGGAAATCAAACACGTTTAAAACCATTGTCTCGATGTTTAGACGCACCCGCAGACGCTTATAGCAAATTCCAC
The DNA here is from genome assembly GCA_958336345.1 of Dorcus parallelipipedus. Lineage (NCBI taxonomy): Eukaryota > Metazoa > Arthropoda > Insecta > Coleoptera > Lucanidae > Dorcus > Dorcus parallelipipedus. The sequence goes on from OY284481.1 coordinate 43,607,023, forward strand.
CTTAACAGTATATAAATCCAAGATGGTGTCCATAAGAAAATAAATGTCATTTGTTCCTAATTTTTGATAAAATGACAAACACAATGGCATATTTAAATTCCTCATAAAAATGTGCCTTAACAATGCCTGCGCAGCTAAAAATACTTCATTGATTTTTATAGAAAAAAAATAAAAACGAAAATCGTGATTTTTACTTCCTCTCGGATATCTTGAAAACCATAAAAATAGGTGAAATTTGTTTGAAAATTATTGATTGGGATAAAAATACGCAACTTTGTTCTAATTTAACCAACTTCGTATCTCTTAAGATAACCGAGATCCCCATGGTTAGGCTCGAAAAACGGTATAGGTAAATAACGTGCGAAGACATCACGGACCGTCCGAGCGTGTGTCACCCTGCAGTAGAATATTTAATTTTGTTAGGATTTTTATTTGATGTGCCGCAAAATAAATTCTCCTTTCCCAGTGTACCGTAGGGTAAAAAAGTTTGGCATACACTGTACTATATCTACATATAAACAAGCGCGTAGCCACTAGCCAGTGCCCCGTCACAAATCATCCTACGACCCGTTTCGAGAGCAGACCGGTTGCACAAATTAATATTACCTATCCATTGAGAAAGATTGAATATTTGAATTTTAAATAATAAATGCATACATTTTAGTTATAAAGATAAGGTACATTTTTACTTTAACTACTTATCGATTTTTCACAAAATTCCCTTGCCTAAAAAGGTACCCATGCATTAAAGTTAAATCCAGTATTGGACATTTGGTAAAATTGAAACATAAACAATGAGTAATAAATACGAAAGAGATATTCTTAACTAGTGTAAGACAGAAAACAGTCAGAAAGTTGGTGACGTTTAATTTCCAAATGAACAGCTCATATCTTTAATAATACAGCAACTTGCGTGACTCACAAGCCTAGGCGCCGCGACGCCTCGAAGTCTTTAGTCGCCGAGACTTGTTGCGATGTGCCACCCTCATATCATGTTTCGTTGTACTAACCCATCAAGCAAGTAATTTGTGCCCAGTGAATAACAGAAATTATTTATTACAGGAATTCATCTGAACTCAAAACGATAGACACGATAACCGCGTAACATATAAATTCGAGGGAATTTTTATGACTTAGATCAATATTTATTTGAAAATTTATTAACGGAGGGCGAAAATTTATTAACTGAATCGCAATTTAAAGAAATTAAAAACTTATTCCTGTAGAAAATAGTTATTTATGTTACTAAAAAATAAATATACAGTGCTCGCCAAAAAGTCGGCATCAAATGGGAAAAATTTTTATTCCATTTTTATCCATTTAATTTGTGCTTGTCTGAAAACCTGTTTAGCGACGCGCAGCGGAGCGCTTTTAACGGCGCAAGTGCTTTAAAGGCTCTTATGCACGTGTATTATAGGATATTTTTTATTAAACGTGCGCTAAAATGTGAAAATTAGAAGGACATTAAAATTTAAATTCATTTTGAGAAGTTGCCTGTGGATCGCATTTTGAATCGTTAACGTGGAGATTGTATGTGTTGTTCCCTAGGCAACTTTAAAACACGGCGTGCTTTAATCGCACGCATTAATCGCGCATTTTCGCACGCTTTTAGTTTTAAAAACAGGGATCGGGTCGCCGATTGGCGCAGCGGTAGCCTAGCCGACTTTGCAAGTCGTGTCTCTCGGCGGCGCAGGTTCGAATCCTGCTATTAACCATGGATGTTTGTGGTGTTTATGACTTTGACCCAGCTATAAAAATCTTCGTGACTGTCTGGAATGGCTTATATGCCGAAAGACAATAATTGCAGCATTGCTGCGCAAAGCAAAACAACCAAAAAAAAAAAAAAAACAGGGATTTTGATTCCGGTATAATAAAAAGTAATTGTTAATAACAAATTTGAAATTGTTAATAAAGAATTTTAATTTGAACAGTATTTATTTTGATTTAAGTGTATGCATAAGTAATTATCTAAGAAGGTGCAAAGAACCTAAAAACGTTCAGAGATTTATATTAATTCAAAACAAAAAAAAGGTTACGCCTTGAACCTAAAAGAATCTCATGTATACAATATGTCCCAGATAACTTTTCCAGCATAGGGATCTCAATTATTATAAGAGATACGAATTCGGTGAACTGGGATGAATTATTCCTAAGTATTAGAGTAGTCATAAACTATTTTGAAATTTAAGAAATTCCATGTGGTTCAGGAGTTATAGCCAAAAACAAAAATTTTCAAATTTCGTTTTTTGTAATAACTTGTTTATTGTAGTCGATACGTTTTCGTTATTTGTACTTTCTTAAGGCACTTTTTATGCAGAGTTTAAATGTGCTTTTAGATTTTTATTATCACTTTCTGTTTTCGAGTTTTCGCCCCTAACTTCAGTTTTTCTTATGGACCGTCAAGTAGGCTTTGGAATAACTGAATGTACTCTTTTTTCCTCTTTACAATAATATAACACATAACACAATATTTATATAATATGTAATATGTAATATTTATTTTGACAGATTACGAAGAAATTTTTAAAAAATATATTTTCTCCGCAGTCGTAAGCTTTGTTTACTGCAAAAATAAACAAATTTCCTAACAAATGAATGAAAGAATTATTGAGAAGGTCCTACGCAGGAAACAAAAAAAATTATTAGTAACAAACAACAAATACGTAATTGACCATTATTTTCTAAACATAATTGGACGACTTTCTGCAGAAAGGAACCAACCCACGTTATGGTCAAACTGAGAAAGCAGTGATCTAAGTTTTGAACAATTCTAAAATTCCTAAACAATTTGAGGCCTATTGTATACTTGTGTAGTTTTAGACACTGACGTTTAAGTGTCCCTACTGAGTATTTTCTTATACTCATATACTGTCTTCATATGACATTATGCAGAAAGGAGCCAATCCATATGGTTCTATTCTGCAGATCTATTTATTTAATAGATGTTTTTACCATTATTTTGGGGCTTCGATCTATTCTGCAGTAGAATTTTAAATGCTTAACACATTCATAGCCCGAATAACGCAGATTTTGTCAATTTGAGGGTTGGTTCCTTTCTGCAGAAAGGCGTCCAATTGTGACCTGCGAATTGTTGCTCTGATTACATTACGAAAATTAAGACACGTAATTTTGCGAAATGCTGCAAGAACAGATTCAGGAAGATCTTCAACGTTTTCAAATACTTGAAGACTTTATTTTTGACATACCTAACTCCAAAGAGAAAAATTCGAAGGGGTTAAATCTGGAAACTTGAGAGGCCATAAAATAGATCCACGATTACCTATCCACGAATTAGGGAACCGGTTATTAAGATATTCCTTAATTACGTTTGGATTATGGGGCGAGTCTTTCAACCGAAGGATGTGACTTCGAAGACCAACCTAGCCAACGTATTTTTTGTAAATAAGTATGCTTTTTAGTAATTTTAATCAAATTCTTTGAAATATTCATTTGTTAGAAAAGTTGTTTATTTTTTACTGCAAACAAAGCACACGGTTGTCAAGAAAATATATTTTTTTAAATTTTCTTTGTTATCTGCCAAAATAAATATTACATGTGCTATATCATTGTAAATAGGAAAAAAATGAGCATTCAATTATTCCAAAGCCTACTTGACGGTCCATAAGAAAAACTGAAGTGGGGAGTGAAAACTCGAGAACGGAAAGTGAAAACAAAAATCTAATAGCACATTTAAATTCTACTTGAAAAAATGCTTCAAGACAGTACAAATAACGAAAACGTATACAGGGATATTCACATAAACCGTTCGTTAAAAGTTTTCAAGGTTGCAGTTCACGTAGATATTTGAAATTTAAGGAGCAAGGGTTTTCCGTAGAGATCTCTTTAAATAAAATAAAATTGTCTTTGTACCACTTCCGGTTGTACCGGAAGTCGCTATCAACTCGCTTATTTTAAATGGAATGCTATATTTTTTATCACGTTTTTGAATTCTACATGTAAAAATATGTTAAGTTGCAATACATTTCCCTATCTCTAAAATGCATCATTTTTGAGATATTTTGAAATTTCTTAAAAATTTGAATTCTGCAATCTGATTTTCAAAAAATTATAACACAGCTGTTATTGAAGCAATTTTATTTGTAATAGCTAATATTGTATTTGAAGCTTTAAGGTTCTTAAAAATGGGTGTCTAAAACGCACCGCTCCACTCGAAGATATTCAAACACAGAAAAATACTTTTTTTCAAATGGAACGACCGATATTTTAATGCACCATCGTATGTGGAATTAAATGCTGTGTCGAACTATACTAGCATTCTCTATACCTAACTTTAACAGTTTTTCAGTTATAAGGTATTTTTGGTTTAATACATAAAAATTTACATTTATTAGGTTAAATATTTCTAATTTTGTTGATATAGTTATGAAAACAACAAACAATTGCATTTAACGTTTCCTGTTACTACAAATTTTAAGCAAAAGCAAAAAAAAGTTGAGAATCAAAATCAAAATTGTTCAAACGCTGATATTTTAAATTTATTTTTTAAATTCATGAAGAATGATCTAAAATTGTTCAGAGCAGAGAATGTGTGTTCAATCAAATGTACCCCTCTTGTCTCCTATGAATAAAACACAGTTTGGAAAGTTTGAACCTAACTTTATAAAATTTGGAAAAATAAAATGTACGAAGATCAGTAACAAATAACGAAGATAATTAGACAATGGTTTTAAAATACTTTCACGCTAATCCAGAGAATTGCAAACTAGCAGCTATTTTATTCTTCAATTTAAAGTAATGAAATTCATACTTTTTCGTTTTATAAGATCACAAGCGTCCTAAGAGAAGGATGATTAAAGAACTATTAAAATTTGTGAATTTTCACTTGCCAAATTCTATTTTCTTTGGTTGACTACAAAATTTGTAGTAACAGTAATCGTTGTTATAATTTCTATGCTATCTTAATAAAATTAAAAAAAATTGACCTATTAAAATTGTAATTTTCTATGAATTAAATCGAAAATGTTTCATAACTCAAAAACTGTTAAAGTTAGGTATAGGGGATGCTAGTACAGTTCGACGCAGCATTTGATTCCACCTACAATGGTGCATTAAAATATCGGTCATTCTATTTGAAAAAAAGTATTTTTCTGTGTTTGAATATCTTCGAATGGAGCGGCGCGTTTTAGACACCCTGTAGCTTAATAGATTATGCTGATGGAATTTTTAAGTACCTTAAAGCTTCAACTACAATATTAGCTATTACAAATAAAATTGCTTCAATAACAGCTGTGTTATAATTTTTTGAAAATCAGATCGCAGAATCCAAATTTCTAAGAAAATTCAAAATATCTCAAAAATGATGCATTTTAGAGATAGGGAAATGTATTGCAATTTAACATATTTTTACGTGTAGAATTCAAAAACGTGATAAAAAATATAGCATTCCATTTAAAATAAGCGAGTTGACAGCGACTTCCGGTACAACCGGAAGTGATACAAAGACAATTTTATTTTATTTAAAGAGATCTCTACGGAAAACCCTTGCTCCTTAAATTTCAAATATCTATGTGAACTGCAACCTTGAAAACTTTTAACGAACAGTTTATGTGAATATCCCTGTAGATTACAATAAAGAAGTTATTACAAAAAAGCGAAATTTGAAAATTTTTATTTTTTGGCTGTAACTCCTCAACCACATGGACTTTCTTAAATTTGAAAATAGTGTATGACTACTCTAATACTTAGGAATAATTCATCCCATTTAACCGAATGCCTATCTCTTATAATAAGCGAGATCCCTGGAAAAGTTGTCTGGGACATATTGTAGGTAGAAATAAGTATGTACGTTATTGAAATATAAACGAACAAATTTGTCACTAACGAATAACGTAGCAATATGCAAAAGGTATTTTTACCCTATCAAAGAAATAAATAAAATGTCAAAATAATGTTGAAATTGCCTTGTAGGTGGAGTTTTTTCTTCGTTAAAACTAAGTATGTACTTGATAACCTCGTGCCCTCAGATAAACTACGGAATTTATTCTTTGCGTCATTTATGAACTTAACTATCTTAATAGTACTTATTTCTAACGATTATATTTAAAGACTAATAATAGAGAAAAGTGCAACATACAAGTACATTAGGGTGGCCCTTACTTATTGTGGCAATATATTTTTTTTTTATTTATGTAGGGACACCCGCTACATTTATTCCATTTCATATAAAAATAAAGTTTGTAAAATTTCAGACAAATCATATTACCGGAAAGGGTGCCTATTTAGCTTTAGATCTGTTATACGTCTTCATATGTTGCTATATACAGGGTGATTCAGGCAACCCGTTCATTAAAAGTTTACGGATTTCCCATTTGAATTGCTTTTTCATATTTTGGATTTATAGATTACCGATAACGATCTATTTAACTGTAATATTTTCAACTTTCGGACACTTCCGGTTATACCGGAAGTTTCTATCAACTTTCTTATTTTAAATGGAACACCCCATTTTTTATTACTTTTTTGGATTCCTCCCAGAATTCTAAACCAATTTTATACCACATAAGATACAAGAAAAATTAACTGTTTCGAGTTATTTCAATTTTTTATTCAAAAATTCAATTTGCAGCACCTCGTTTATGATAGTGCCATTTTTATAAAACAAAATCCATGAAGTTAATTTTTGGCCTACAGTAGGCGAAATTAACTGTTTCGAGTTATTTCAATTTTTTATTCAAAAATTCAATTTGCAGCACCTCGTTTATGATAGTGCCATTTTTATAAAACAAAATCCATGAAGTTAATTTTTGGCCTACAGTAGGCCACATTAATAGTCAATTTTATACTTAATTATTTACAGGGTAGTTAAAAAGTAACTTCAATTCGGACCAAGTTCAACTATCCAAAAGTAATTTTTTTTTTAATAGAACACCCGGTATATTTTTATGTCATGTGATTTAGAATTAAATGTTCTTTCGTTCTGTATTAGCATTCCCTATACCTATCTCTCACCGTTTACTTGCTATTCATGATTTTATCTTTGACATATCGATTTTTTCACTTTTCAGTATTATTCCTCAATAGTGTGCTATGAAAATAAAAGTAATTCTCATTTTTCAATTCATCAATCTAGTAACTGTCAAAAAATAGTTTAGCTATCGCTAACCACGACCGAGAATATTCAAACGCAGAGATTCTAAATGTATTTTTTATTTATGGCGAATGTGACAGAATTGTTAGCAGAACTTGTCGTGTGTTTAATGAGAGATATCCCCACTTACAACCAATGACTAGCACAAAGTTTAGAAAACTTCAATCAAATTTTCTACAGTTTGGAATTCAATCAAAGAAAAGAAGCACCAAAATTGTTACTGACGATGAGGACAATAACGTAAATGTTTTAGCATATTTCCATGCAAGACCGCATGCTTCAATAAGATCCGCTTCAGAAGACCTGGGACTATGTTACTCGTCTATTCAGAGAATTCTTGAAAAACATAAAATGCATGCCTATTCCATTTTAAGTGTGCAAGCTTTTCGCCCTGGCGACGAAATACGGCGTGTACAATTTTGCGAGGCAATGTTAATCAAAATTCAGGAGGATCAGAATTTTTTGAAAAACATTATTTGGACAGACGAATCAAAATTCAGCAGGGAGGGAGTTACAAATAGAAGAAACTTGCACTTTTGGGCCCAACAAAATCCGGAATTGATACGTGACGCAAATTTTCGAGATAATTTTAGTTTCAATGTTTTTTCTTTAATTATGGATAACCGTATTTGTTTCGAAATTTACGATGAAAATTTGAATTCAAGTAAATATCTGGAAATTATAAGGGGAATTGTATAAAATTTCTTGGATGATTTGCCACTTAATGTTTTAAATAAATGTTGGTATCAAATGGATGGAGCTCCGGCACATTCCAGCTATGAAGTACATCGCGAACTAAGTAACATATTTGAAGATCGCTGGTTTGGACGGTTCGGTCCAATTCCATGGCCCCCCAGGTCTCCCGATTTGTTACCACTTGACTTTTTCCTATGGGGAACCATTAAAAACAAAGTGTATTCAACTCCTGTAAATACCAAGGAACAACTGTTACATCGAGTTAGAGCTGCTTTTGCTGAGCTAGTTGTACAGATGATTACAAAATCCACAACCGAAGAAGTTAATAAAAGAATTTTATTGTGTCTAGATAATAACGGAGGTCACATAGAACAACTGTTATAAATGAGACCAAATGTGTCGGTATTATAATTCGTTATTGATTTAGTTATGTTTTAAATTGAAATTGTTAAATATTTGATTGTATTTGTCTAAACATTATGATACATGCTTCAAATGTAAACAAAAATACACTTGATACCGTATGGTACCGTTGTGTTCAAAAAGGTGTTGTACAGCTACTTTTTAAATATCCTTGCTTTTGAGCGGCAGTTCTTTTTTCCATTTTTGTGTTCAATGATATTATTATTGCCAGAAACCGTATATGTAACAAAACAACTTGTACAACAATTTTTGACTTCATGAATGCACGTACAAGTTTACACAGTACAAATTCTGTACAAGACTTTTTTGAACACGACTGTACACTTAATAAATTTATGTTTAAATATTTTTCTTGGATTTTGAGAGTGAACCTAGCTTACTTGAAACTTAAGCTAGAAATTAATTAAGAAAAATACTTCTTTTTTTATTTTCATAGCACACTATTGAGAAATAATACTGAAAAGTGAAAATATCGATATGTCAAAGATAAAATCATCAATAGCAAGTAAACGGTGAGACATAGGTATAGGGAATGCTAATACAGAACGAAAGAACATTTAATTCTATATCACATGGCATAAAAATATACCGGATGTTCTATTTAAAAAAAATTACTTTTGGATAGTTGAACTTGGTCCGAATTGGAGTTACTTTTTAACTACCCTGTAAATAATTAAGTATAAAATTGAATATAATCTGGAAGCCTATTAACGTGGCCTACTGTAGGCCAAAAATTAACTTCATGGATTTTGTTTTATTAAAATGGCACTATCATAAACGAGGTACTGCAAATTGAATTTTTGAATAAAAAATTGAAATAACTCGGAAACAGTTAATTTTTCTTGTATCTTATGTGGTATAAAATTGGTTTAGAATTCTGGGAGGAATTCAAAAAAGCAATAAAAAATGGGGTGTTCCATTTAAAATAAGAAAGTTGACAGCAACTTCCGGTATAACCGGAAGTGTCCGAAAGTTGAAAATATTACAGTTAAATAGATCGTTATCGGTAATCAATAAATCCAAAATATGAAAAAGCAATTCAAATAGGAAGTCCGTAAACTTTTAATGAACGCGTTGCCTGAATCACCCTGTATACATCGCATTTTAATTTGAGTTTAATTATGTATTTTCTAAAAATAAGGAATATAAGTGGAATTACTGTAGCATTGGTGAAATAAACTGCGCTAACGGCGTAGAATAACCACCGGCAATGAATTTAGCAAACTTGCGGAATGTTGAACAGACCCTTGTCGGCCTCCCAAAATTTTCCGATAAACCTGGTAACCATACACGGGATTTTTTCTTGAAGTTGCAACAACGAGCAGATATCGTTTGGGCGCAACAGCAAGCCGTAACAGTTACTCGATATCAGCTGAAAGGAGAAACTTTTCAATACTAATCACGTCTTTTGTCAACTACTGTGACGTACGCCGAATTTAAAGCAGCGTTAATAAAACGCTATGAGAAGAAGATTTTACCCGACGAAGCATATTTGATGCTCCCGATATGCAGCCAAGCGTGAAGAGAAAAAGTTGAGGATTTCACAATCAAAGTGAAGAAGGTGGGGAGAAAACAATTTAAAAAAGGTCTGATGAAATTGATTGTCCTGGATTTAAACCTAAATCCTCAGATGTCATTCCAGCAGATAATTGAATTTATTCAACAAACCGAGACTAATGAGAGAATGCTAAAACAAATGAGAATATTGATCTTTTTATTGCAACCAGGACATAGAAAAATGGGAAGAAGAAAATGACGAGCAATTTTTTAAATGTGACGGAGATGGACGCAATCAAAGAGAAAACCAACCGGAACGCACCGAAAGGACTGGTTAGGCCAATAAACTAAATTGGTTTCCAGAAAACATTTCCTACTAGAAGAAGGCCCGCGGAAAGACACGAAAATCCAACCGATGAACATTAAAGAATTGAATTTGCAACAAATTATGGGACTAGTTATGCGGAAAATTACTGCAAGAAGAGACCTGATTTTTATCCGAGATCTGATGAGAAGCGCAACTGGGAATTTAAGAAACAAGTGAAGCAACTATGCTCCTGAGTGAAAAGAAAGCGATGTTACTTCGTTATTTTAAATGGAACACCCTATATTTTATAACGAATTTGAGCTTGTTAGGTTATTTTAGGGTAAGTTTGATAAGGGTTCCCTATACCGAGGTCCTATAGTTTTTAAGATATTAAGCTTTGTTTACGGCTTTTGGAAAATACGGATATAACTTTGATAATTAATATCTCAATAACGAAGAATGTTAGAAAGCAGATATTGTGGTGCTGTTGCGAGCTAAGAGGTAGCTATCTACCGCAGTAACAAAATTTACTTTTCATTAAACAAGGATTCAGTAAAACTATTTCTATTTCGACAACAGCTGAAAGGCAATAACTTTTGTTTTTGCGGAGCTGTTTTGACTACATTAAAAGAAGAGTTGATTCGGAGGAATCGAGGCCCGAACCGAATTATAACCAAACGTTGTTTTCCGGGGAATCTCAGAGGATGGGATCGATAATATTATCAGTCCGGATAGGGAAGAGGTATTACGACACCAAATGTATGATATGCTCCAATTCTGTCAACTCAAAAGTAGGTAGCCTTCTTGGAAGAGATTTTCTCAGAGCTATTAGTCTTTTTGTGCTTAAATTAATTAGATTAATCTAAGGCACTCGATATCTGTCTGTGGCCATCATATGTTTTTGACATATACTTGACTAACTACTTGGAGAACAACAACTTAATTAGCAACAGACACTATGAATTCCGACATGGTAAATCTACCGAGGAGGCAGTCATCGAGTTTATTGAAGCATGTTTAATAAATTTTGAAGCCGAACGCTATACGGCAGCAACTTCATAGATCTAAGCAAAGCATTCGACTGCATGTTTCTTGAGATACCTTACGTCTGGAAAAACTGTATATGTACAACCTTCACCCTAAATGCTGCAAATTCCTTTCATCATACCTCTCCAATAGATATCAGTGTATACAATACAACCTCCATATGATCCACATCTCCCATGAACGTCTTATCACTTGTGGAGTTCCGCAAGGGTCTATACTTGGCCCTTTGCTGTTCCTTGTTTACATCAATGGCTTATCCAGCTTCCTGCAATCCCATTCCCGATCAATTTTATAAGCTGATGACACAACTATCTATATCTGCCTCGAATCTCACTGACGCACAACTCAGCATCAAATCAGCCAACCAACACGCTAAAGAATAGTTCAATGCAAATAAACTTGCCATAAACGAGGAAAAAACCACTCAAATCACTTTCACCACCAAGACTCTCCCAGAAACATGCTTCGACGAACAACAACAAGAAGTAAAATTTTTGGGCATACATGTTGACTACCAACTTCGTTGGAATAGGCATGGGGAAGAACTAACCAAGAAGCTCAGCAAAAACATTTTCGCTCTACGTAACCTGACGTAATGGGATCTGACTTCAGAATCTTGCCCACCGCCTATTTTGCTTTAATCCAAGCCCATCTGTCCTACGGCATTCTGGCTTGGGGTCACAGTGCCTGTCGACGAGTTTTTCACCTTCAAAGGAGCACCGTGCGTACTCTTGCGGGAATCGGCTTCATGAAGGATTGCCGATCGCACTTCACCGCACTGCGGATTCTAACTTTACCTTGTCTTTTCATTTTGCAAAGCTTAAAATTTGTTAAAAGAAACATCGACAGTTTCACCACAAACAAAGAAGTTTCAACTTAGACTTACAAAATCCCTAAATGCTGTTAAATATCATGGAATCAAATTCTACAATGCACTTCCACAGTATATCACAAAACTTGATTTCAAGAAATTTAACTCTGTAATAAAACAGACCCTACTTCAACAAGCTTATTACTCTTGGGATGAATATTTAAGTAGAATTGCCCTTGACATATCTGCTTTTACAAGTATGAATCAGCAGACCATATTCGTAATGTTTGTAGGGTTGTGTAATGAGCTAGACTTAATAATGCTTAATCTGTATTAATAACGCTTAATCTGTATCAGCGATACTCCTATCTCTTATTGTTGTGCCTTCTATTACATGTACCTGAATTACTTAACTAATCACACATTTCACTTTTAATTATAAAATAGTGCGCTATTGAGCGTTTTCATACTTGACGACACTGCAACGACACGACACCAGCTACGATGCTGGTGGGCGCGAAATTTCATGTAATCTTATGGAACCGTTTTCACACTTGACGACATGTCGTTACAGGCACCGACAAAGGTAAAGTGTCGTTCCTGGTGTCGTGTCGTTGCAGAGTCGTCAAGTGTGAAAACGCTCATTGGAGTTTGCAGCTAAGCGTTCGCCACCTGGTGTCAACTAAACAAACCCTTGTATGCTACACAACAAATCGTGTTCTGGCGTCGATCCTGAGTGTATGATTGTGTGGTATGTGACATTCACATTAAATCAACTTGTGTATTTGTATTAGTACGCACTTAAACACGTGCATTACAAAAATTCCGTGTAGCTTACAGAGGTTCAGATTTATCCACGGTAGCACTACGATCTTAAAATCAAATGCCTATAGCTCGGAAGAACGTTTTACTTTTTTGGAAATAATGAAGGAGCCACCGTGACTGTCGACGGCAATCGTTACCGGGCCATGTTGACAGACTTTCTCATGCAAGAATTGGACGGAATGGACTTAAATGAGATGTGGTTTCAACAGGATGGCGCCACCTGTCACACCGCACGCGAAACAATAACGTTTTTGCAAACAAAGTTTCTAGGTCGGGTCATCTCTCGTTTTGGAGACCAAAACTGGTCGTCAAGAAGTTGCGATTTAACTTGTTTGGATTATTTTCTCTGGGGTTTTTGAAAAGTAAGGTCTATGCGAACCACCCTGAGACAACTGAGGAACTCAAAGAGGAAATTGCACGCCAAATTCGTGAAATCCAGCAGCTCTTACTGCAAAATGTACTGCGAAATTTCGTCAAAAGAGTACATTCCTGCCAACAGAACAACGGTGGCCATTTAACTGATGTTTTGTTTCATGTGTAAATGTCATTACTACCTTTATACATATCAAGAACAAAATGTAAATAAAACATTATATTAATATATTTTATTAAGTTTTTAAAATTCAAGTTCTTGCTGAGACACCCTTTACTATCGCGGCCTTATAATTTCGCACGATTTAATTTTCCGCTGTAAATATGGCTTTCTTTGACGACTTGTCAAAAATAGTCATTTTAAATGTCAGATTTCAAAGTTGTAGCATCACAATGCCAAGTCACGTGATTTATGAAGGAGAGAAGGGTTTGCAATGGCAAAATTAGAAGATGGTTGGTCGCTACTTTTATTCTGTTATTTCAGTTCTAATACTTTATTATCTTGCTTAAAATATAACCAAACAATCTAACTTTTGGTTAAATGTCTTTAAGATAAAAATAATTTTATGTTGTAGACCTCTAAAATTAAAAAATAAATTGTGTTGAAAATTTTTTTGTATCTTCAGTAGTTAACGAGCTATTGCCCGAGAACACACTGTTGGGACACAGTATATGTATACTGGGTGTCCGGTAAAGAATGGGCCAAACTTCAAGGATGGCTTCTTTCAAAGATAATTTTTTATATCAATATTTTAGCAAAACTCGCTCATTTTTGGAGACGTTTAATTGTAATTTGGAATTTAGAGGTTTCTCGTACTGCTGAATCTAAATATCTGCTTACTTTTAACGTAACGTATAGAGGGCGCTCTAGAGACCCTGACATTCTCTTGTTTATTGTCGTACTTTTTTTAACGTGAATATTTTTAAAATATGTTTCGTTTTCTTGAAACGACATTTAATTTACTTACTTGTCAGATGTTGCTAAAGTACACTAGTTTTGAGAAAAATGGCTTTGAATGTGAAAATGTTGAATACTTACTACACCATTAATGCTACTGCCGGATGAAAAGACAATTACCTAAGGTTGTACTACTTCGTAATTTACTTAAAATTGAAAAAAATTTACAATTCCACATTTAAATCTACGATACATTATGTGATAAATTCTTATTATGTTTGCTATGGCCGCGTATTTCACTCATAGTTTAACTTTCAACTCCAGATTATTCCCATAGTAACAAGTAGACCTAAAACAGTAATATTCAGCATAATCATATTCAAAGCCATTTTTCTCAAAACCGGTATACTTTAGCGACATGTAACAAGATACCTTTTTTTAAAGTAAATTAAAAGTTCTTTCAAGAAAATGAATATAATTTTTAAAATACAGGGATATTCACATAAACCGTTCGTTAAAAGTTTTCAAGGTTGCAGTTCACGTAGATATTTGAAATTTAAGGAGCAAGGGTTTTCCGTGGAGATCTCTTTAAATAAAATAAAATTGCCTTTGTATCACTTCCGATTGTACCGGAAGTGATACAAAGGCAATTTTATTTTATTTAAAGAGATCTCCACGGAAAACCCTTGCTCCTTAAATTTCAAATATCTACGTGAACTGCAACCTTGAAAACTTTTAACGAACGTTTTATGTGAATATCCCTGTATTCACGTTAAAAAAAGTACAGCAATAAACAAAGGAATATCAGTATCTCGAGAGCGCCCCCTATATGTTACGTTAAAAATAGGAAGATATTCAGATTCAGCAGTGCAAGAAACCTTTAAATACCAAATTACAATTAAATATCTCCAAAAATGAAAGAGTTTTGCTAAAATATTTAAATAACAAAATTACCTTTGGAAGGCCATAACTTTTTAATGAAGCAAAATTGTACCAAGATAAATTGGTCTATATCGATTTGTTTTGACCCAAAGAAGCCACCCTTGAAGTATAGCCCAATCTTTACCGGACACCCAGTATATACATTTTTCCTTTTCTTATAGAGTTATCACTTGAAAATGTCTACACAGTAAATGAAACTGGATGAAAATATGTAAAACTTGTAGAAAGGACACCGTATCAAGTACCGTTTCTGACAATATAAAAACTACACAGCAATGCAACACGATATCATATGAAACAATATTGCATTCACTTAGAAAAAAAGAAAAAGAAAATGTAGAAAAATGATTAAAATACAATTTTTTTGTTGAAATTATTACGAAATTGAGAATTAAAAAATGGACACGTTTGATAATTTCCATTCCCTGCAGACAATATTCTAGTATTTGCAAAACGTGTAAATACCAAAAATTATGGTAAATACAAGCTTGATGAGTCAGTTGATGACGTCCGGAGCGTCCAGGTATCAAAAACCAGTTAACGACTAACGATTGGAATTGCGTACAATACTAGAGTGGGATATAGTAGTAAGATAAGTTCGATAATCACAAGGCGTGGAATATAAAAATAGATTATTAAAAACGGAAAAACCTGCCCTTTTTCCTGGCTTGTTTTCGTATGGGTTTTTAGCATGTATTACGTAATGTCTGTGGTTCGGAGTAGCCCCACTTCGTATGTATCGCTAAGAGAGTGAAAACCAGGCACCGATTTCCAGATGAAGTGCGCATACTCGTGGTGGTGTATGTTGGTTTTTGAGCAGTTGCAAGTTGGAATCGCACGGTTGGAGTTTGTGTAGTTACGCGTTTTTGGTGACGTCGTAGTGTTACAGACCAATGGTTAACGCTTCCAAGAACGACGCTGTAATCATCAACGTCACCAATTCTTAAAATACACTCTTCACTCTCCACACACATTCTATTTCGCGATTCGGCCGCGTTTGCTGTCCTGCGCTAGATCGGATACGAATATCATTCTGATTTCATCAGTGGCTTAAATTTGAAATTTTAGTGCGAAATCAGCGTGTGTATGTGAGTGTTTACGGATATAGGAACGACGAGCCGACCTTGATGGTTCTCCTTGATAATTCGAGCGGCGCACATGATGCAGCTTAAGGTATGGTCGGTTGATTCTTATTAGCAACGAGCCAGCCAACATTTCTAATCCGAATCATTTCGATATAGCGCCCACCTGTACAATGCGCTAACTAGAGTTTAATGTGAAGCCTGATTGAGTCGACAGCGCACTAAAACAGACAAGTCAATCATATCATGGATAATTTAGGTGTGTAGAATGTGTTCGAAAACAGCGTGCATGATGCTTTTGTTTTGGTGTGTCGCAGCAGCTAGCAAACGCGCAGTAAGCCTACACTGGACTATAATACAGTAGACATTTAGCTCTCTCTATGTTCTATATTTATCGGTGAATGAACTGGTACTTGCCAGAAAACTTGAATTTTTCAGCTGCCCGCCGCACAGTGGCTCGAAAACAGTGGACATTCGACCTTAAGTCAAATATTCAACACGAACTAACTCATTTTCAAGTTGAACTTAAAATTAGGTACAATTTAAAGTAGACAAATTAAATGAATGATTGATAAACGATTCATTTCTGTCAAAATCGTCAGGATTTTTGCAAGACCGTCAATCAAAATGCTTCTAAGACAAGAATAGATTAATAGAATGTAATCCATTTTAATATTTATTTTAAAAAAATATCAATTTGAATTATCATTGTACTTACTTACTTAAAGAAAACTCAATTGAGAGGAATTGCATCGTCTACAACTCCCATGATTTGAAAACAAACTCTACAAGTTAAGGGAGGGACTTACATCTATTTATGTATTTATCTTCATCCTTAAATTTATATCTTTTCCTTAAAAACAAAGAAGATATTTATTTGCAAAACACAAGAGTATTTGTCATGAACAGAATTAGTGTTATTATACAGGGTCCGGCAAAATGATCTCCCACATTTTAATTTTTAATTTCGGAATTATTGCCTTTTAAAAGTGACGGTTTTAGGTTATGTTCGAACGTCTTTTATAGATATCTTCGAATGGGTTATTCTTAAAACGTGCTGATAAGAGAAGGAAAGCCTTTTTTTGAGTAAGTGTATTTCAAGGGAGAGAAACCATTGCACATAAATATTTTTTAATAGCACCTACTACTTGACGAGCAATACACAAATAATTTTTGTGCGATAGACTTTCAGGGATAGTGTACTAGTTTGTCGTTTCAAATTTAGCATTTAGGTGTAAATTTATAACAAGGGTTTTATTTCCCTTAAAATTTACACACAAAAGTTTCTATTCCTTTTTAGAACACACACAAAAGTTTCCCTTCCATTACAAAAGTTTTCCTTCCCTTAAAACTTACACACAAAATTTCCCTTCCCTTAAAACTTACATACAAAAGTTTCCCTTCCCTTAAAATTTACCCACAAAAGTTTCCCTTCCCTTAAAATTTACCTACAAAAGTTTCCCTTCCCTTAAAATATATTTACACATAAAGGTTTCCCTTACCTTAAAATTCGCTGCTCATTTAAATACACCTAACACACTACCACTGAAAGCCAATCTCATAAAAATTATTTGTGAAATGCCCAAATAACTAGAACTATAGGTACATTTTCATGACCAACACCCGATGGGGCAGCTCACTTTAACTAACATATACAGATCCCAAATCCATCCATCGCCAAATGTGCCACTGTAGCCCATTCAAGAAGAAATAGCGCCTGAAATTTTATGATTAGTGCTGGCATGAAATTTTGGAGGTTCAAATTTAATTTCTCTACTTCGCAACATTCATAATCTTTCAATTTCGGAAAAAAAGCTAAATAGAAACTTGCAAAATAAAATCTGTAATCTAGAATAGATTTATCATGCGTTACCGGCTATTGCAATAGAGTCTCATAATTTGCAGGGTATAATGGGCAACATAATATAATAAAATGTATTTATACAAAATTTTCTCTTCCCTTCAAATGTATATACACGAAAAAGGCTTTCCTTCTCTTGAACAGCACTTTTTAAGAATAACTTATTCGAAAATATTGATATGGAACATCAAACATAACCTAGAAATCGTAACTTTTAAAAGGTGATAATTTCAAAATTTACGGATAATCCGCAAGTTTTATTGCAGAAATACGTTCAATATAAGGTAAATTAACTATTTATGTCACAGAAAATGTTGAACGTTTATGGACATATTCTTTACCAGACCCAAATCGCCATTGGAAATGCTATAGAGAATTTTACTTTATTAAATGAAAATGTATAATGTGCCATTTGTTTTCATTAAGTTTTGAAAATTACAGAATCCAAATGGCGACCATTTTTTTCGATACACATTCGAAGCTGATTTTTGAAGGTTTCCATTACTCGAGCAGTCATTTGAGATGATATTCCTGCAATTTCTTGGCGTATTGCTGCTTTTAATTCGTCAATAGTTTGAGGGTGGTGTTGAAAAACCCTCGCTTTCAGATAGACCCAGCGAATTAAAAGCAGCAATACGCCAAGAAATTACAGGAATATCATCTCAAATGACTGCTCGAGTAATGGAAACCTTCAAAAATCAGCTTCGAATGTGTATCGAAATAAATGGTCGCCATTTGGACTATGTAATTTTCAAAACTTAATGAAAACAAATGGCACATTATACATTTCCATTTAATAAAGTAAAATTCTCAATAGCATTCTCAATGGCAATTTTATTAAAAATTAAAATGTTGGAGATCATTTTGCCGAACCCTGTACAAGTTGAATAAGAAGGCTTATAGTAGTGCGTGTGAGTTTAGAACGAGTGCTACAATGGTTCTTATTAACCGATTATAACATATTACTGCGTTATTCATTATTGACGAATTTGTTGGTTTTTGTTTCAATAACGTACATACAGTGTCTGAATTTGATCGAACGATGATGATTCAAAGTTCTGCGTGTCACCGGACACACTATTTTTGTTAAACACTGTATATGTTCGGTTTGAGATTATGTTCTTAGGTGATTCGGTCAGAGTAATGATAAAACGGTATTTTTCCTTATACTTATATTAAACACTAAATTACAACAACTAAAGCCTTAATATAATATGATGTAACCCGTCGTACTGTTAGATGCCGAATGCCGGTCTCATTCAACTTGCCCTTCCGGCTAGTCATCCCTGGTCGCACCCCAGATCGCGGAATTGTCTATTTTTCGGCCGTTTCTAAGAATATTAGAATTTTACTCATCGACGAACATGCCGGCCCCCTTGAAAGGGTGCAATCCTTTTCAACCTTATAGTTCTTGATTAACCCTAACATGGTTTCTTAATTCTAAACGTCACTTGGCACTACACAAATTGTTTTTACCGCACGCTTTGTAATTGTCCTTGCTGTGCGGACGGACACTACTCGGGTGATCCCATCCTTACCGGGGTGCTCCTCGATGATGCGCCCTAGCTTCCACTGCTTCGGTGGGGTATTCTCGTCTCGGAGTAGCACCAGCGTCCCCGGTTGAAGATTTGGCTGATGAGTATGACGATTCCATTTTGTTCTTTGATGCAGTTGATTAAGATAATTCTTGGACCAGCGGTTCCAAAAGTGCTGCCTCATATATTCAATGTGCTGCCACTTTGATAGACGGTTTGTATTAATCGATGTTAAGTCTGGTTCTAAAGGTGCTGTTAGCGGTTCGCCGATCAGAAAGTGACCTGGTGTTAGGGCTTGGAGGTCATTGGGGTCCGAAGATAAAGGAGTGAGAGGACGGGAATTTAGGACTGCCTCAATGCGTGTGAGAAGCGTATACATTTCTTCATAATTAAGTACGGTATTCCCAATTACGCGTCTTAGATGACTCTTTACGGATTTTATTCCCGCTTCCCATAACCCACCAAAATGCGGCGACCTGGCTGGTATAAAATGCCAGCTGGTGTTGATCATTGATAATTCTCTTAATACTTCGTTCGGAAAGGTTTTTTGACTTATCTGACTTAGCTTTTTTAACTCATGCTCCGCTCCAGTAAAGTTAGTCGCGTTATCAGAATAAATGTTCGCAACATTCCCTCGACGCGAAATGAATCTCTTAAGTGCATTCAGAAACGCCTCTGTGGTTAGATCACCGACCAATTCGAGGTGTACAGCCTTCGTAGACAGGCATACGAACAGTGCAATATATGCCTTTGTTATTCTACTGCCGCGTTTTGGTAACAAGCGTAAGGATATCGGCCCAGCGTAATCCACCCCGCTGTTTAAAAATGGTCGATTAGGTTCTACACGATTGGAGGGTAGATCACCCATTAAATAATTTGAGGTATGCGGTTTTTCGCGGAAACATTTTTTGCAATGAAAAATTACGTTTTTTACCGCTTGCCTTCCCGCAATTGGCCAGTATCTTTGCCTAATTGATGCTAAAGTGGATTGTGTACCTGAATGTAACAACCGTTCATGCTCTTGTTTAATGATTAAATTTGTGACGTGATGTTTTGAAGGTAAAATTAAGGGAAATTTAACATCGAATGTGAGAGGTGCGTTTCTCAGACGCCCACCAACTCGTAGTAATTTCTCTGTATCTAAGAAGGGATTTAACAGGTGCAGTTTGCTTCGAGTTTCTACGTTTTTTCCTGACATTAATGATGAAATTTCCTTTGAAAAGCATTGACGCTGGATTAACCTTATTATTGTAGCTTCCGCTTTTTTAATTTCAGTCCCGGATAACGCGTCGATTTTTTTGGCATCTTTATTTTTACAGTTGACTGTGAACCTGAGGCAAAGTGCTATAATGCGAGTCAGGGTTGCGTAAGATGAATATTTTTCTAATAACCCGTATTCAGTTGGTTGTAAATTGGTGACTGATAAATGAACCTTACGCCTTTCAGGTGCATCGCAGCAGGTGGTCACCTTACTGCTGGGCCAGTTGTAAACTGGGTCCCTTAACCATGCTGGGCCAGACCACCATAGATTAGCTGGAATTAAACGCTCCGGAATTACTCCTCGCGATATTAAATCGGTAGGGTTCTCATTTGAGACTATGTGATTCCATGTAGCATTTTTGCCACTAAGTGATTGAATTTCTGCTACACGATTGGCTACGAAGGTCGTCCATGTTTTAGGAGGCGCCACCAACCAAGATAAAACTATTGTAGAGTCTGTCCAAAAATATGAATGTTCGATTTTCAAACCTAAAATTTGTATAATTTTTTCCGTTAATTGTGCCGCTAATAAGGCCCCGCACAGTTCTAGCCTAGGTAATGTTATAACCTTAAGTGGGGCTACTCGGGATTTGGCACAAATTAATTGTATGTAGGTATCATCACCCGTACAAGTTCGTAAATAAACACACGTTCCATATGCTTGCTCTGAGGCATCGCAAAATGTATGAATTTGGTGAGATTGATTAGTGTGATATTTATCGATTAATTTTCGCGGGATTTTTAGACTGCTAATGACAGGCAAATGACTTACGAATTCCTTAAATTGCGTATCAATGTGTAAGGGAACTGATTCGTCCCAGCCGATTTTTAGAGACCATAGCATTTGTAACATTAATTTGGGTTGTATTAATATCGGACCGATTAATCCCAGGGGATCAAATAACTTCGCTATGGTACTTAAAATAATTCTCTTTGTAACCGTACTTGGAAATTTTAGTTGCGCTACGCTGTATTTTAAAATATCACTATTATAATCCCAAATTAAGCCAAGAGTTTTTAATTCTGTAGTCTCCAATAAATTCATTTGCGTGATATGGGGTTTGTTGCACGTACCGGGGAGTACTCTCGAATCATTTGAGGCCCATTTGTGAAGAATGAATCCACCGTTTGACAAGTTATTAATTAATTCATTTCTTATGTTAATTGCGGATGGGACGTCAGGCGCGCCAGTAAGCACGTCATCGACGTAAAAGTCTCGCTTAATTATTTTAGAAATTGACGCTGAATTCGAATTGTCGCCGTCGGCTAATTCATGTAAACATCGCACCGCAATAAATGGAGCTGAAGCCGTCCCGTACGTAACTGTTTTTAATTCGTAAGTTTTCAGCGGCTGGTCACTATTTTCACGCCAAAGTATTCTTTGAAATTTTCGATGTATAGGATGTACCCAAATCTGCCGATACATCTTTTCGATATCCGCCGCGATCGCGATTTGATGTGTTCTAAATCTAATTAAAATTGAAACCAAATCTTGTTGAATTGTCGGCCCTATCATTAATGTTTCGTTTAAACTGAGGCCGCTACCGTCCCTTGCTGATCCGTCAAACACTACGCGAACCTTAGTTGTATTACTACTTGAATTTATCACGGCGTGGTGAGGTAAATAATACGAATGATTGGAAATTTCATTTGTGTCTAACACTTCTTCCATATGGTTAAGTGCAATGTATTTGTTCATAAATGCCGCGTATTGCTCCTTCATATTGATATCTCTAGCAAGTTTTTTCTCTAACGACAAAAATCGAGTTTTGGCTAATTGTCTTGTCATGCTCAATTCGCTTAGATTATGTTTGAATGGCAGTTGCGTGATAAAACGACCGTCATTATCGCGTGTGACCGTAGTTTTAAAATGCATTTCACAGGACTTGTCCTCGACTGAAAGAATAGAGTTCTTTGAATTGTTTATTGGATCCTCGAGTTCCCAAAACCTCTGGAGTTCATTGCTTAAATCGGTTCTAGTGACAACATGAAGCGAGTTTATCTTAGAAATTTGCGTCGGGCTTACGCTGCCCCCGACGACCCACCCTAATAAGGTACGTTGTAAGAGTGGCCGTCCTCTTCCTAGTTTTATTTGACCCACGCACAATAATTCCCAGAAGATTTCAGCTCCTATTAGTAAGTCGATGGGTCTGGATATATTGAAATTATTGTCGGCTAATAATATATTGGAAGGTATCTTCAATTGCGTGCAATCTAAGTTGACTGTAGGAAGATTTCCTGTTATTTTTGGAAGAACTAAGCAACCGATTGTTTTTGAGAATTCGTTGAATCTAGATTTAAAATTGATTGTTGTTATTTCTTTTACACGACTTACGGCTTGGTTTATACCTGCTATTGGTACTGAAAATGGTTTACGTTTAATATTCAGTTTCTCCGCAAATTCTTCGGATATAAAATTAGACTGAGACCCCACATCTAAAAGCACGCGGCAATCATGTATGTTTCCTCTTATATCAAAGACATGTACAACTGCAGTGGATAATAAAACTTGCGTGTTCAGACTTTGACTTGGTATCTGATCAGATAAAACTGTAGCACTAACACTAGAGGTTGATGTTTGACTTGGATTTGGTAATGTTTGATTTTTAATTTCATCATAATGTATAAGAGTGTGATGCCTCTCGTGACATTGCTTGCAAGTATTAGTCGACAAACACTGATTAACCTTGTGATTTGATTTTAGACAATTTAAACAGAGTTTATTTTTAATTACCTCCTGCATTCTTAAGTTAGGAGACCTTTGTAACCAATCGTGGCACTGATTAATGTAATGAGACTTTTTGCAAATAGGACAACTAAGGTTATGTGTTGTTACCGCGTGAGAAATTTTATGAGCAGGCGATTTTATAGACGAATTTTTCATACCGAACTTATTATTATTATTATTACCTGACGGTTTTGGTGGTTCCCTTGGATACTGGGTTTTATTATGATTTAGTGACTCTAGCAATTGGCACCGATCATTTAGGAATTTATTTAGTTCCTTATAAGTGGGCATATTGTTCGTCAGGTCTTTTTCCCACTCGCGCACGGATAAATAATCTAATTTAGAAGTGATTAAATGTACCAAGATAGCGTCCCAGTACTCTATAGGTAAGCCTTGATTTTTTAATAACTCGATATGCGAGTTTGCAATATCATACAGAGTTCTGAGGGAAGTGGCGCAATCCTTTGTTACAGGTGGTAAATTAAATATCGCGTTTATGTGAGATTTTATAATTAAGCGTTTGTTTTCAAATCGCGTTTTGAGATGATCCCATGCAACTTTGTAATTAGCTTCTGAGATTGTTATTGACTCTATTGTCGTTAAAGCGTCACCCTTTAGGCAGGATTTCAGGTAATGCAGTTTTTGAACATTAGCCAGCCTTTCGTTTTTGCTTATTAGCGCGTCGAAGGTTTCCGCGAAGGAAGTCCACTGGTCATAGTCGCCCGAAAAAGAAGGTAAATTAATAACCGGCAATTTAACATGAATTTCGCTAGTGCTATTGAAACTCGAATTGGCCGGTGTGGCCAGTGGTGATTGATTTTGATTATTATGATCTCCGCTAACAATAATTTCCACTTCAGCCGCAAGTTTATAATAAGAATTTTCGAATTCCTCGCGATACTCTACTTGTTTGTCCGAGTCATCTTGTAATTCGATTTGCGCTTGTATTTGCTCAAATTCTTTGATAACAGGTTCAAAATTTCTGAAACGAATTTTTAATTCTGCGATTGAACTCGAGTTTTTGCTGATATGTTGTTGAAACCGCGTCATTTTTGCCTTGAGCTGACCACGAGCTTGAATAAGATTTGCTAAGTCAGTCATATTGAATAGCGTAAATGACCTGAATTATAGAATTTGGAATCTACGAAATGTTTCGCTTCACACACAAACACAGGTGATAGAAAAGTGAGAAAGGATAGATAGGAATTAGTCACTGACCTAATTTTCCTTTGTTGATTCTTGATCCGCTTTTCGTTGTGGGATCCAGCTTCGTTTCTTGATTTACCGGAAGTGATTTCGCTGCAAATCCGGCTCGAAGGACCATGAATTTGATCGAACGATGATGATTCAAAGTTCTGCGTGTCACCGGACACACTATTTTTGTTAAACACTGTATATGTTCGGTTTGAGATTATGTTCTTAGGTGATTCGGTCAGAGTAATGATAAAACGGTATTTTTCCTTATACTTATATTAAACACTAAATTACAACAACTAAAGCCTTAATATAATATGATGTAACCCGTCGTACTGTTAGATGCCGAATGCCGGTCTCATTCAACTTGCCCTTCCGGCTAGTCATCCCTGGTCGCACCCCAGATCGCGGAATTGTCTATTTTTCGGCCGTTTCTAAGAATATTAGAATTTTACTCATCGACGAACAGTGTCTTTCAAAAAGTGTGCTACAAGAAGGCACAAAGTTTCGGAACGCATTGAAATAATCGCTCAAAGCCAAATTAAATAATTGAGAAATAAGAACAAATTTTATGTTTTCCTATTCATATTACTTTGGCGGACACTTTAAGGGGATTCTTTCAAGCAGAAATCAATGCAATGTTATGCATTTTTTGTCGGCGAATTGTGGCTTTCGTTATGAATAAAACTTAAGAGCGATCTTTCCGTTCGAGGAGCGGCGGTTTTTGTACTCCCCTTAAAACCTTTTCTCCCACTACAAAACTAATAGGGGAAGTGAAATCTAACAAGGATAGTGTGTCCCATCCTCGTTATCTCGTTGTCATTATAGGTCATAAATATTTCGTTAAGTATGCGATTATGAAAAAAGCTAGCATGCAAGGAAGTAAAAGAAAAAAATGGAAGTATTAGTATTAGTATATCGGATATTCAATTTGAATGGCCCAACATTGCTAATTTTAAGATTGAAATTCGGTTAAATTAGCAAAGATTCTCTGATTTTCATGCTGATTCTGAATTTATAATAAAAAAATAATTTAAAAACATCATTTTCAATTGTACCTAGGCTTTGTTTATGCGCAAAATTAAGTTGTCTTAATAATTAACAGTTTATGCCTATGTAATGTACAACCTCAATCAAAACTAATGAAACGTTCAAAACCGAAACACTGTAGTCAGAGAGAGAAGATATCGAGCATACCGAGTGAGATGAAGCCTTATGGCGAACGAATGTTTCCGAAGTCCTTCGGAATCCCACAACACGTTGTGCTCTCTCTGATTCGGCACCGTTGCACTCTGACTACAGCGTTTCGGTTTTGAACGTTTCATTACTTTTGATTGAGGCTGTACACGTTCATTTATGTGTACACGTAAACAAATAAATGAACATGTAAAGAGAGCATCACGTTAGCAATTTCCTTTGAATTTATATCCATTAAAATGAACAATATTCCGCCTCGTGCTTATTCTGTACATTTTATTTTCATTGAAAGACTCCCAAATTGTACTCAGACAAATACACAATATTAGAAATTTACTTTAGTTGATTATATTCAATCCACCATAAACGTAACCTATTCATTTAAACATACACGGTGGTGATAAAATCACGCACCAAGTTCTTAATTTGTTTATTTAATGTTTTTCTTGCAAAATCTTGAAAAGGTAAATTTATAATTTTAAGGACATATTTTAGTATCTTCTTGATCGCCATTTGTTTTTCCGCAGTGACGTCATCCTTAATTTTTTTTAATAGCAACCCTAACTTTTTCATGCATACTTTGATCGCCCTTCTTGTTAGCAAAATTGCGATATAAAAAAAATAGTACCTTACACATTAAATTTTTCAAAACAAATAGACAATAAAATTCAAAAATACAATTTTATTTTACTATAATAATAATCTCGAAATTGTAATCAAATTCCCCAAGAACCAGTTGTTCTGATATTCAGTGCAGCATAACATAAATTCTTGATAAAATTTCAGACGACGGTAAGGATCTTGTTTTTTTTTTCCGAAAAATTTGTTATGTAATGTACTATTTTTACTGTTTCAAAAGTTAATGATGACATCAGAGCGGAAAAGCAAATGCCGATCGAGAAAAAATTTTTGCACTAAAATGTGTCTTTTTAAAATTAAAAATTTACCTGTGTCAGGATGTTGCAAAAAAAACAGTCAATAAACAAATTATGAACTTGTGTCGGACTTTATCACCACTCTGTTTTATAATATCTACTTTTTTCTTTAATAATATTGTTCATTTTAAATAAATTAAAAGCTATAAATAAATTAAATGCTTTCTTTCATTTCTTTGTTGTTTACATGTATAGACAGGTAGGTATAATTTTTTGTCAATTATTATTTTGAATATAAACCTACTAATGAGAAAATGATTTTTGCAATTATATTATTATATCGTGCACCAACTAAAAAAATTTTGTTATGAAATGTATAAAACTGTTCATTTTAACTAATATAAATTCAAAAGAAATTGTTAAAATTGATGCTTTATTTCATTTATTTGTTGTTTACTTGCATATTAGATAGATATCATTTGTCAGTTATTTAGGCAACTTGATTTTATAAATGAACATGGCCTACTTATTTAATGTTTTTTTAAAATTATTTCATTATACATACAATGTGTTCCCAGATGGACTAAAGAAGAGGGAAAGCTTTTCTATTTTCAACTTTAGAGAAAAATATTATTCTTTATGAAAGCTTTAGCTTGTTCGAAAACCATTAATTTTCTGAACAAAATCCAGAAATTGTTTTTCTTAAGTAAAATAAAGGAGAAAATTCTAAAAATTTAAAGCGAAACATTTGTTCGGTAATGAATTAATAAAATCACGACATCTCTTATCGCAATTGTTAGTCAGCTAAGAGATGAACCAGTATGGTCAATTTTTTTTTCAACAAGATGGATGTCCTGCCCATTCTATCATGCCAATTTTACAATACTGTAAGAAATACTTTGAAAGAACATTTTCCAAATAAATGGATTGGTTGTAAACTGGCCAGCTCCTTCACCGAATTTGAATCCATTGGACTCTCTTTGTGAGGATATTTTACGCTAATAATTTAGAAAACGATGTTTCAGTTTTAAAACAAAAATGAGAAATGCTGTCATTTCTATCACGGACAATGTTGTCAATAATGTTTATAAAGAATTTTTGTACACAGTTGAAACCTGTGTTGAAATCGAATAAAATACAGTCGAACCTTCATAATTCGAATCTCAAGGGACCGGAAAATTACTTAAATTAGTTGTAGAAATTTTGAGTTAAAGAAAGAAATTTCAGTTGTACACAATGTGTAAACATCAGTAAACCTCGACTTACAGAAAATTTTGAGTTGTGGAGGTTCGAGTTATAGAGACGCGACTGTAAATATTTTTCCATAATTTTAATTTTTTGTTTCAAGAAAAACAATATCTGGTTTGTCTAAAAATTAATGGTTTTCGAACAAGCAAAAACTTTTATAAAGAATTACAGTTTTGTCTAAATTTGAAAATAAAAAAGTTTTTCCTCTTTTCAGTCCGCCTGGGGACACACTGTATATTGTAACCACATTTTAGAAATGTTGATATCGCAGTAAAGAGAAAGAAAATTAAATTTAAAAAATTAGTACATTGTTTGTTGTTTTGCTTTGCGCAGCAATGCTGCAATTATTGTCTTTCGGCATATAAGCCATTCCAGACAGTCACGAAGATTTTTATAGCTGGGTCAAAGTCATAAACACCACAAACATCCATGGTTAATAGCAGGATTCGAACCTGCGCCGCCGAGAGACACGACTTGCAAAGTCGGCTAGGCTACCGCTGCGCCAATCGGCGACCCAAATTAGTACATTACTATTTAAAAAAATATGGTTGTACAAATATTTTAACAAGTAGCAGTGCAATTGTTTTTTCTTTTATTAAAAATTTAGAATCTTAGTAAACGTCGATTTTTTTTATCCATGGCTCCTCGTAAGCCATGATGATATAATGCTATACACCGACTATGTACAAATGTCGCCATAACTTTTTTATTATTAATTTTAAGATGAAATAGCAAGCATTATTTGTAATTAAAATTTAATGTTTTTTTCATTTGCCAACAAAACATGGTGGTCTTTTACAAACAACTACACTTCTGCAAGTATTCTGAGAACGCGATGAGTAATAATTTTTTTCAGATCATCACTGTAATCCTGAGCAAAAACAGTTCATTTCTGCTCATTTAACGACTTCGCAACTTTGATCACCCTGTATATTAATTAATTAATTATTAATTAATTTATTATTAATTTATTAATTATTAATTAATTAGTCTGTCCTTTTTCAGAACACAAAATTAAGAAATTCAATAACACCTACGATGAGATTTCGTAAAACAATTATAGATTTGTAGTAAAGTAGGTGCTTTTTAAACCACGTTTGAAAGTGTCTCGATAACGAATATGAAATTTTTTATACACCTCTGTAAACATAACATGCCATAAGTTTGCTTGTAAACTTGGATCCCATTAATTTATTACTGTTTCTGTGTCACTTCAATACTACGTTATACTCGTCACTCCCAGAAAGGAGAGGGGATTGGTTCGACTTTCAGTGCCTTCAAATTTGACGAATTTATATTGTTTGCGGAATTCGATGCAGCTAGCACATTTTTTTATCAAAATACATAATAATTTACATATTTATAGAGAAATGTCTGCTCTACAAAACATCTGTTTTACATTTTTATTATTTTAACAAGAAGTACCAGAAAAAAAATGTTAAAGTTGATCTACAAAAATGCTGAAACATCTTAATTAATATCTATTAATTGACAGACAATATTGGTTTTTTAAAACAGACGTTTTGTAGTTCATCATTTCTTAATGAAGTACGTAATTTTCTTTCCGCGTTATCTTTCATAATAAAGGCGCTACATATAATTCCGTTTCGTAAAAATGCATTGAAAACGCCCTATACTGAAACGGAAAGATCGCTCTTAAGTAGTGATTGCCCGCCGCCCGTTGCAGGTGCAGAGACCGCATGCAAGGGATAGCGTTATGCCGACTCTACTTTAACTCCGTTTTGCAGCACAATTTTGTCAACGAATTACGGAAGTTGTAATTAATCAATACAATTTAAATTTAACCAACATATCAAGGACATGTAAAACAAAGGCTGTGGACCACTATTTTCT
Source organism: Dorcus parallelipipedus (assembly GCA_958336345.1). Taxonomy (NCBI): domain Eukaryota; kingdom Metazoa; phylum Arthropoda; class Insecta; order Coleoptera; family Lucanidae; genus Dorcus; species Dorcus parallelipipedus. The sequence goes on from OY284481.1 coordinate 43,636,783, forward strand.
TAAAACGTGCATAGTTCACTTCACTACAGCATTGTACAGTAGAGCCAATTAATTGAAGGTTTGGATTTTTTTTTTTGGAAAACCCTACTTGCATTTAATACTCCTATGCGTCAAGGTACCTCGATCATCACTACTTAAATCACATATATTTTTTTCAGAAAGTTTTACTCATAACGAAAGCCACAATTCGCCGACAAAAAATACATTGATTTCTGCTTGAAAGAATCCCCTTAATCCCATCAGTATTTCCTAATGTAGTGTGTATAAAGAGTGATTCACAATAAATTGTATTTTTTTTATTTTTGAGATAGGAGACTGTAATTTCATATTTAGCTATAGCTTTTAATTCTGAATGACTTACGGCCGGTATTACCAACGTTTTAAGGAGACCTTAAATTTAAGTCGTGTTTAGTTTGTGACCTTTCTGTTTGGTTTGTATAACATCAATCACATTCTAAACACGAATTAAATTGAAGGTCTCCTTAAAACGTTGGTAATACCGGTCGTTATTCTTATGAAATTTTGTTGTATCTTGTAAAATAAGGGCACTTTACTCTTAATCCATCTTTATTTCTCTGTGTCCACGCTGTATACCATTCAAGATAAATATCATCTGACATTTCCCAATTTGACTTTAAGGGATGCAGAAGCGTTCTGCGTCAATAAATTTTTATAAAAATCGATAATAAAAAAAAATCCCATTTGTAGCACACTTTTTGAAAGACAGTGTATATATCGGTGCCCACTTTGATTACGTACCTTAGGGATTTCAATGCAATTTTTTTTTAATTGTAAATTCCTGCTCTATGGAATAGTATATCATAAAGCACTAAACGTCATAATACGTAGCTTTGTGTTATGCATTAGCTAAGAGTACTTTTACTATGTTTTTCGAATAAATGAGCTTTCAAAATTAAAAAAGAAAAAAATTAAATAAGCAGAAATTTTTATATTCCACAGTTTTGATCAAGCAGGCAAACTTCTAATTGATAAAATTTATTGATTTTTAAAATTTTGTAATGAAAAATAGAGACTTCAAACATAATTCGTATTGAAAAATATTTATTTATAAATTAATAGGTACTACACCAAATGTGGCCGTTTGCGGCCAACCTGCCCTAGAAGCTTCTACGAACATTGCTTAACATTCTAGAAGTAATAGTTGTCCATTAGTCCATCCATAGTTGTTTCCACGATTCTACCTCTCAACTCATTTAAATTGCTGATTGAAAGGATTGAAAGGATTCTGATTTTAAATAAGGCTACAAGAAGAAATCGTTTTGTATTAAATCCTGCAATCATGCAGACCATCATGGGTAAGTCTCTATGCAGTATGGTGCTTTTTCTAACAATGACTTCAAAAGGGAAGTAGGAATTTACAATTATAAAAAATTGCATTGAAATTCCTATGGTGCGTAATCAAAGTGGACACCCGGTATATATTTATTTATATACATGAGATTCTTTTAGGTTCAGCGCGTAACCTTTTATTTTGTTTTGAATTAATATATGTAAATCTATGAACGTTTTTAGGTACTTTGCACGTTCGTAGATAATTACTTATTTGCATATTTGTTTGTTTAATTGAATTTAATATAAATTAGATTCCCATAATGGCCGTTTGTTTAGAAACGCATATCACAAAACAGCTGATAACAAATATGTGCTTAGTTACCTAGATTATAAATTATTCGAATCATTTATTAAAATTTATATTATTTACAATCAAATTAATAATCTATTCAATTCCTTACGATTTTTCTACACCAAACGAATGTTTTCGGACACTTCACCTGCCTAATTTAATTTATTCGCAATCTTTGCACATTATTATTTAATGTCGTTTGGTACGTTCAAATTCGTCCTCCCGAATTTAACGTTACTCGTATTTATAAGCTGTGCTTAAAAAATTCGGAACTCGTCATATAATAGTGAGAATGGAAAAACAATTTTTTTCTCTTTCACATTCATGCCTGGTCTTAAATGAATCCCCATGTAATTCTGATTTTAGTTGTCAAACACATGAAACCGTACATGTCATTAATGCCCGGTTTCTGGAACGTTACATAAAGTTAACGATCCGATAAAAGTAAACGCTGCTATGGCTACACACTTAACTTTATGAAACGTTTCAGAAACCGGGCATAAATCGGCCAAATTAGACTTGCTCCTGGTTTAAGAAGTTCGGCTTCAGAGGTGCCTTCAAAGAACTGCAAAACCTCCACGATGGTGTACATCAGAACTGCTTTGAGACTGGTGTGTGTGTGTGTGTGTGTGTCTGTGTGTACATTGTACATTTGAAACTTCGAAGAGAATGTACAGAAATAGAATACAGAAAGAAAATTAGATCATTTATTCGAAGACATCTCCATTATCCGCAATACATAGCCGTATACGTTGTATAATTTTAAATCAAATTGTTATCCAATTTGGAAAAATATTTAACTCTTGATTGAATTATCTCCGGATAAGTTTGTAAATACCACTGAGCACTTGTAGCGGAATTTCGTTATTACAAGTACAAATACGCAACATATCACATTTTTCTTCATTTGTGTGCGCCATTCTATATTTAATGATGGACCAATTAAACAAAGGTATACCTTGGCTTCGCGGCATACAATTGAACCTAAGCTAACTTAATGTGAGCACAATCTAATTTCTAAGTATGGCGTACCATGTAAATTGTTGGTTCCGAGAAAAGTTGGTTGTGGCATACCAGTGAATTCAGAAAGAAATGTGCTACTTAAGTACCTGTCTAAACTACAAAAATCGCACCCATAAAACAATTAAGTTGACTCTGGTAAAACAAAAACGAATCACTCCAAAAATAAAGTACGTTCGGCATTCAATCAAGCGTAAAAAATTGCTTCAGGGATAGTGATGCAAAATTATCGGTAATTTAAGAATTGGTAATATTACTGGTAATAAGAAGTGAGCAAAAAAATCAGATTAGAGTGCGGTGCAATGTCTGTGATTAACTGAAATAATTATTTATTAGCAATAATTTTACCGGGTAATTTTACCCATACTAAAATAGATAATAATAATTACGAGCTCTAACAACTAAATATTTGGACGAGAACTGGTTTTATAAAAATTGTTCCCTAACTCATAAGAAAATGTTTAAAACTTTTAATATAAAAATAATAAACAAAAGGACTGATTAGCAGTAACTAATAATTTATTCAAAACAAGTTTTATTTTAATAGTAAAAATAGAAAGCAGATTTTTAAAGAAAAACTATAAATTATGCCGACAATTTAATGTTCCGACGAATCTAACATTTAATAAATTAATACAGGTTACATCACTTTTGGCTTTTATTGCACCCTGGATTCTTTCTGGCATAATATCCACTAAGGATTCATAATATTGCGGGGTGAAAGAATACCATATTTCCTGTATTTTTGTCTTTAGCCCGGGAATTGTTCGTTCGGGACTTTTTCACAAGATTTTTTTCATGTCATATTGCAGGGTTTCGATAACATTTATGTCGGGGCTATTCGAGGATCAACCAACACTAATATTATTGTTCCTGAACAATTTTTTTTTTGTAGATTTGGCCGCGTAACACGAAGCTTCGTCCTGTTGAAAAATGAAATTTTCTATTCCGAATTGCAACCTTGCAATCAGCAGGTTTCTTTCTAAACTACCTTCATATTTTCTGAGTTTATGATACCATCAACAAACTCTAGTTTGCCTGAACCTTTGCTGTACATGCATCCCCAACCCCACCCCTTGTGGGACTTTATAGTTCGTTAAAACAGTTTTTATAGAAAGCCCCGAATTTTGTTCTGATTACTCTCTTCCAACAATCACCAATACAGACATCAAATCCTGATTCATCACTAAAAATTATTTGGCTCCACATTTCTTTGGTCAATGTAACTTTAGATTTTGCCCAACCCAGACGTCTTTTCTCTTGTGCTTCGATAAGCAGTCGTTTTTGATAAGCAGTCGCTTTTTAAAAATAAAATGTATTAAAATTTAGGTTCTCAAATGAGTATTGAGTGCTATAAATGATATTTACTTTATAAAAACCGTAGCCGAATTTGTATAACCATTGTTGACAACATTCCCTAGATACAATTAGACCCGTTTCTTCATTCCATTAGGACTGAATTTCTTTTAAAGTACCCTGTCTTTGCCGTTTGCAAATTTTAGCGAGAATTTTTCGTTGTATTTCAGTTACAGTGTTTGGTTTTCCAGGACTTTTGCTGCAAATATCAATGTTTGCTATGTCTCCATATTCTTTTTATTATATCGCCAATTGTCAATTGGGATAAGTTAAATTCATTCTCAATTTTCTTACGGTTTTATCCGTGGCATATTGTCGAATTATAATCTCACGTACTTCTTTCTGAATTAAAATATTTTGTTCCAATTTGAATTTGTTTCGTCCTAATTTGAAATTGTTTATTCCCAATTTGAATTTGATTATTCTCAATTTGAATTTGTTTATGTATTTCCAATTTGAAATTGTTTAGTCCCAATTTGAAATTGTTTAGTCCCAATTTGAAATTGTTTATTTCCAATTTGAAATTGTTTATTTCCAATTTGAATTTGATTATTCTCATTTTCAATTTGTTTGTTCCCAATTTGAATTTGTTTAGTCCCAATTTGAAACTGAAAAGGTGTAGATCAAGTTTTGCGGCTGCATTTCTCACAGATGTTCCCGGTGACTTGATAAAGACCGTTTTACGCGTTTTATATTCTTTTGAGTACTTTGGGACCTTCGACGTCCCGGAATTTTTTGAAAATTTGCAGTTCCATTAATTTCATACCTTTTTATGATTCGGTATATGATGGACCCCTTCCTGTTTCATTTGTTGTTAATGGAAAACTACTTACAAACACAATTTAACTGACAAGTACCAACACAATTGAATGTCATATTAGCAGCGATTTTGTTTTACTCAAAGCTACCTAAGATTTTTTTATATAAAATAAACTTTGTCTCTTTATTTCTAAGACAGTCCTTTATCATTAACATTTTTAACAATTTATATGATGTACAGCACGTTTTAAGCATGGACTATAATCATTACACAACAGTCACAAAATACACTGGCGTGCAATAAAATTGCGTACACCTTCAAAATCAAGTAACAGAGTTTTTACCTATAAATCATAAATGTAGGTTATAAACTGAGAATTTAAGATTCTTGTTACGATTTATTTAAAGTATGAATTTGTTATTAAAGTATCAGGAAACAAACGTAAGAGGTGCATTTATTTTTATAAAATAGAATTTATGAATAAAGAAAATATAAAGTTCAATATTTTATCTCTTCTCCATCAGCTTCTAATACTCGGTTCAATCTTTCAGGCATAATATGAAATAAGATTTCGCCAATAATTTTCATCCCGGCTTAATTCTTCCTTATCATGATTCAAGTAAAATAGAAAGCGTGACAGCTTCTGATCTTCCATCAATACTATTTTTTTGGCACTTGTCGAATTCTTTGAATCAGAATTTATAATCCTTCGACCTGCAGTTGACCATAATGCCCGAAGGTTTGTCACAAATAACGAGATCTCCTATTGTTTGAGATGGATTTTACCTCAAATGATTAAAGAGGGCTTCATCTTGCTCATGAGTTGAATTTTTTTAACGTTCCGAAGCTGCTTTTCTACTTAGGCTTTCTTCCTCTATCTACATCTTCTCTGTTTGTGTAAGAGTGTTTTTATTTAGACCATAATTATCCGCCACTGCTCTTATTTGTCATGCATTTTCTAAGAGAGTATTAAAATTGATTCTGTTTGTGTCAGTTCGGCATTTTTATTGTTTGACACTGACAGATTATAAATTAAGACCACCGATTAAGACCGACTAAGGCCCAGTTTTTCAATTGATTGGTAAAGTGATTGTTACTTGCCAATGGGATAAATATAACCTCCTTGGTAAAGTGCTTGTTAAACAAAATCTGTCTTTCAATTTATAAGTTTCTGCTTGTTACTTAACAACCAAAATTGTATGTTAACCGTAAGTTGGTCACACTGAAGAATATAGGTTACTGAACAGCATTTTTGGAATGTCGAAATCTGTGAATAAATTCCATATCGTTCCAGTAATTCAGGTGATCTGGCCGTTGACAAATTACATGTACTCTACTATTCAGGCCCATAGCGTTTGCTAAATCATATATATCATCGTCCGAATCAGACTCGTCAGAAAATATATTTACATTTCCCACGTTATTCATTTTCAATTTTTAAATCAAACACAAAGAAGTAGAATTGTACAGTCGCTTGCGCACATTTATGTATCGCCTCTACTTGTTACCGCTAACAAGCAAATTTACCAACTGTTAGTTTACCTCCTTGTTAAAAGGAATTTATGTCATTGTTAAGACTACCAGTAGATTGATAAACCCATTTTCTGTGCTAACAATCGGATAACGCTCACTTTACCAGTCGATTGAAAAACCGGGCCTTAATACAACAAAAATTGGGTGTACGCGATTTTTTTGCACGCCACCGTACAATCGTTATTTACACCATTGAGAAGTCACTGAGTAGAGGATCAAATTGAAATGATTATGTAGCTTCATGGAACTGGCCATGATGAAGCCTCTCACCGTCTAGTTCTATGCAGAGAATTGAAAGCGTTTTTTTTTTATTCCGGATAATATGTCACAACACAACCGTGTGACATGTGACATAAGGTCTTTAATTAAGTACTCGCACTACTTTCACTATTGAGGCTCACATACCTGATTGTGCTGAGTGCTGATTACTTTCGTATGGATTTGCTCGGGATTTAGTCCAATCGTTCTTGAAGATCGTTGACAATAAGTTCAGTTAATATTGTAACTAGGTTGATTTACCTTTGCAAATGCAATTTTTTCTCAAGTAGCTTTATAATCACATATTTGTAATGATCAAAAACTTCATAATTTACATTTTCATCAGGAAATGTTTCCACAAACTGTTCAAAGCAAGACTACAAATTATGTTCCCATGTTCCCTCAAGGTTTCGAGTTGCACTCCGAAAGTGTGCCATAGAAATGTATGCATCTTGTTCAGCCGGAAACATTTTTTGTGAATACTGGAGAAAATTGTCTAAAATAATAAATATTTATTGAAATATAATACGCAGTTCATATTAAATTATTACTTTAGACTAGTTGATTTATGCGTACAGTGGCGTACCGTTGGGGTACAAAAATAATTTTAATTTTTTTAAATGGAAACCCCAATTTTTTATAATGAATTACAAAAGTGTATATTTTTTTACGAATATCTACATAAAAATTTTATAGGGTCACATAAGGAAAAGTCAAATATGGCACACCTAGTGATACCAGCTACAACGTTGAAAAAAAGGTCATAACATTGGAGATTGCAGGTTATTGCACATTATTTCAGTGTACACTGAAAAGGTAATATATACTTGAGATAATACAGTGGTAATTATTACCAATACGCGCCAATACCATCATTTCTAGTCTGTCACATATGTACAACAAACACGGCTATAATTTCGTTGTGATGTCATCGAATTTTTTTTAACTACTCAAATTTAGAGTTACATCAAATTTTACTAACCCATGTGGATTTCTGAAAGAAAACCACATAAAACTGAACAAAACGTAGGCTGACCACCACACGTTTATTAAATCCGATAAGATTATAATCCTTATCGGGGCGGAGTCTGCGCTTGCGGATCAGTCGAATTCTTTTGGATACTACACTAGGGAGGTTGTAGGCTTACGTTTTCCTAGGTTTCAATTTTTAAATATGAAATTATATTTAGGATTTTTGCCGCGCCAGATAATGAAAACCAGGGTTTGAAGATATATATCAATGATATAGTCTGTGGCATTTAACCGGGTTTCTTCATTAACGCCGTTCCTATTGAAAATATGGAAAAATGTTTTGTACTAAAGTTTCATCCTTTCAAGCTCCGCATAATTTAAAATTATTTTCGAATATACAGGATGCCCCAGTTTGGCTGTATGATGTGTTACTTCGTTATTTTAAATGGAACACCCTATATTTTGTAACGAGTTTGAGCTTATCAGGTTATTTTAGGGTAAGTTTGATAAGGGTTCCCTATACCTAAGTCCTATGGTTTTTAAGATATTAGGCTTTGTTTATGGTTTTTGGATAACTTTTACAATTAATAATATCTCATTAACGAAGATAGTTAGAAAGCAGATATTGTGGTGCTGTTACAAGCTAAGTGCCCTTCAATTGTTGTCGAAATGGAAATAGTTTTACTGGATCCCTGTTTAATGAAAAGTAAATTTTGTTACTTTCCGTTATAGGTTTTCGGTATGTAATCCTTACAGTTTTTTTGTTATAATAAACTTTTTACATTTTTTACTCTAAAATCAATAGAAAGTTATTTTATGTGTCGTATTTTAATTTCTTTAAGACAGCGCGCTCTATTTCATAAAATAGATGGATAATATTTAGTTTACAATTGATTACAGATTCTTATTACATTGTAATCATCATATTTTTGTTGTAATACGGTTCTTTTACTTTGTTGAATTAGCAATGTTTTAAAATTGATTCGATGTAGTTCCTAAGCTTCAGTTGTTTTAATTTACATTTGATTTAATAAAATCTGAACAAAGAAATTCACCGATTTTCATTTATTTGTTAGATTATTTATTTGCATAATTTTTTTAAGTATAACAATTTTTACATTAAAGTAATTATGTATTTGCAAACACTGATGATTTCTTTTGTTGTGAACTACATCGAATCAATTTTAAAACGTTGTTAATTATAACAAACTAAAGAACTGTATTGCAACGAAAATACGACGAAATGTAATAAGAGTCTGTAATCGATTGTAAACAATAATATTATCCATCTGTCTTATGAAATAGGGGGCGTTGTGTTAAATAAATTAAAATTCCGTACATTAAATAACTTTTTAACAATGATTTTAGAGTAAAAAAGTAAAAAGTTTATTATAGCAAAAAAAAACTGTAAGGATTAGATACAGAAAACTCATAACAGGATTGAAGAGGAACATGAATACTGTCTCTTCGTGAAAAGAGATAGAGGGGGTTGCATTTAAAAAAATTGAATAACTGCAATTTGAAAATCTGACAATTGCACAGGTTTGAACATTTGAAAAAACAAATAAAACTAAAAGAATTTATATCTAGGTTGTTCCTTATGCTTTTGTTTGTAACACTACCGATTTTTATTGCTGTACGGCAAACAGTACGTTTACAATAAATATTTCAAGAGAAGTAGAAAATCAGACCGTTTTCAACAAAATATTAATTTACTCTTAGTTAAATAAATATAAATATTTTATGTGCTACTGTTTAGAGGATCGAGTGTTATAGCTTTCTATGATAAAATACACAGGCTGTTCCATTTAAAAAAATCCTGCTGCATGCTGCCATTATTTTACGTAACACTCTGTATGTGTCAAAATAATTTTAGGTAACAGTGCTCAATAGGTGGAATGCCCTTGTGAAAGAAAAAAATTCTATCTCGTTCTGTAAATGAGCTATGGAAGAAAGGGCGCTTAAAAACTCACCCTGTATATCATGATATATATCATAAAAATCCGATTTTTTTATTTTTATATAAAAATCATGATTTTTTCAAACCCCGATAAAAATTGACCACTGTGAGACGTTCCGAATCTTAAAATCATGCTTTCATGAAAGTTGTACACTTGAAAACGTTGTAAAATCGATCATTATTTCGATTGGCATTTCATTTTAACTAATGCTGGCAAAATGAGAAAAAATTGAAACCGTTTAATCGATTTCTTTAAAAACCTGTTTCGGATATAACCGGTTATCCAAATAATGGTAAAAACCGACTATTCGAATACCCAAAAACCGATTATCCGGATAACCTGTTTTTGGTTTTCTTCAAAACCGCGAATATCCAAAACCGGTTAACAGATTATCCAAAAAACCGGTTTCGATTGCCAGCACCAATTTTAACCGTTCCGAACTAGGCTGAAACGTCTCCGCGAATAGATCTAATATTAGAAGTAACATTTGCAACACTGCCTGTTCTTTCAAATCTTTCCTTTAATTTACAAAAAGTCTTTGCATATGGCTGTCTTCTATCAGGAAATAGTTGAATATAAATTTTAGAAATTAAAAGGCAATTTTCTTGACATTCATAGTACCCTAAAATTGACAAAACTCATCAAGCAAAAAAAAACCAGAATTATCTCACAAACCGTAGGTTTTAGGTATAGGAAAAAGGTAATAAATTTAATTCTAATCGGTCGATGATTTTACTTACGGGGTGTTCCATAAGAAAAGTTGAAATATTTAACTTCTAAATTCAGCGGAAAGAACTGCAAGCCACCAACAACCTACGTAGTCTTCAGGTTTGTTTAATATAGTGTTACTTAGCTTAAAGAATGTCTAATTACACCCTGATAACTGATAATGAAGACTCTTCAATTAAGCAATTTAAAAGCAATTTAATAAGGGCTCGCATTTAAGATGTTTCTTCGTTGATGGCATTTATCTCGGTAAATTCTAGGTTTAGATATAGAAATGTGTTAATAAAATATTTTCTAAATTAATAGATCTATCAAAATTCGTAATAATATATAGGGCATTCCATTTGAAATATTAAAGGTACTTGCTGACACTTATAAAATGAACAGCCTGTGTAATTGCAAATAAATTTAGCGTGTACAGTTTTTTTGTTAGAGGATGATAGCGTTTGAATTTTTTTCTATATTAAATGGTTTAAACGCTACAAAAGAAAATCACACTCGGTGGACACGTGGTATAATGATCAATTTTCCTCCCTATCATTTTTGTTCAGCAACTGTTTATTACGTCATTAGTATTTATTGCAGCACATCATTGAGCACAGAAAAAAAAAGAGTTCCTTCGAATGTTATTACATTAATTATACCATTGCATTTAAAAAACAAAAGTTGACAGCTGTCATTCAGGTGTTTTAAATGTGTTAAGAATGCAAGGAAGGGTATATTGTAGTGTTTTTTCTGCCGTTTTATTTATTTTTTATTTTTTGATGGCTCAAATCCAACACTAAACACCAATGCTATTCACGTAGTGTTTTTTTGGCCTCAGCCTCTATATCACAGCTTACACTAATCAGTCTTAAGAGGAATTATTTCATGTAAAAATCAGAAAAATGCCGTTCTGTTATGAACTGCATCTCTATTTGGTTCACACAGTAGTAATTGCTATTCGCACGGCATGGCACACTTCGATTCCCTCCAACACAAGTGGGAGTAACCAGCACATTTCTCTCTTTATTTTTCTAGTGCGTTCCCTGTTGCACACATTATTTCCGGATATAAATTTAGAATTTTACCAAATGTTCATGTAAACATTTTAATTTATAACTCGTACTTAAAAACACGAGTGCCAAGTTTCATTGAATTATGTTCATTCCTTCTTGGTATTCCATTTTCTATGAAAAACAGTGTAATTGGAAACTTTTTTTTTTCTATTTCCAAGAGACTATACTGTGTTAATTAAATAAAACAAACAGAATTTCATCAGTAAATAACTTGCTACTGACTTCTAGAGTTGGTCCAGTGAATAATTAAAAATGTTCTCAACTTGACAGAACTCACTGGAATTTTGAGTAAATTGAACACAAAATTTTCAATTAATGTGGTATTAATTCGCCATTTCTTTCGCACTCTAGTAATCTAGTTACATCGGTCAAAAATATATTATTTACGTTCTTTACATTTTTTACATTCTTGACGTAAACAATAAATCGACATGACATTCATTGTCACAATTTAGTTATATACATGAGTACCACACTCACTAGACTTTCTCGGCATACTACGATAACAAATAGATAAGGAATGGATTATAAATACTTACCTTCTATAATTTAATAATATTTTTATTTTATGATGTTTGTAAGCATCTGCCAACTAGATTAAAAATTTTATGAAAATATTTTATAATGTAATATTTCGTTTGAAAGAAAATCGTAAGTGTATCATATCATCATATTCAGATTTTATTTTTGACAGTTGACAGTCGTATCTGCAATACTGTCAATCCTAATTTACTTCTTTTGACTGTACATATTAGATTGTCCACCGTATTTAATGCAAAATTAGCAAATTTTGCAACTCTATCTTAATAAATAAACAAAAGAAAGAAAGAAAATGTATATCAGTGATTAAATAAAAACTCAATAAATTTGACAGTCCATGAATGTATTGCATTAATTAATTTAGTTAATCACAGACATTGCACCGCCTACTCTAACCAATTTTTTGTTGCTCACTTTTTATCTACCTACCCGTATTATAGTTTACGAAATCCCCATGGTGAGCGTTTAATTTGTTGTAGCCCTGTATTCATGGAAAGGTCTCTAAAAAACGTTTTTAATAAACTTTTCCTTGTTATATCACAAGTAGAGGAATGCTATTTAAAATTTTCAAGTAGGGGTGGGTGACTAAGTGATTGTTATATTTTTTTTCATTTTTAAGATATAAATTTCAAAAATTAACAATCGTCATTTTTAAGGTATAAATGAAAGAAAATAAATTAACAATCACTTAACTCGGAATCGAAACCCACATACATAATACAGTGCTCAAAATTTGAAGTGGGACACTTATTTGTTGTTTGTAAAATTATGTTTAACTCGAAAATAAGAGGCAGAACTTTTATTATAACTTTAATTCTGCATTTAAGTACATATTCATTAAGAAAAATGGCATTAAGTATAACAAAAGTTGAATAATTAGCATAAAAATGAAAACGGACATAATATTGCTTCGGAATAAAATTATTTCAAAATGTAATTCTGTTCTTTTTAAAACTTCCCGATCATTATTAATATCTAGTGGGACCTCCTCGAGACCGAATTAAAGCTTGACACCTTCTTGGCATACTTCTGATGAGAATATCAATAGATTCTTGTGGCATTGCAAGCTATTCTTCTCTCAATGCATCATCCAATTCATTCAGTATATTTGGCCGATGTGCCCGCTTTGACAACTGTCTTTGAAGGTAGTCCCAGACATGTTCAATCGGGTTCATATCTGGCGAATTTGCTGGCCAGTCCATTCTGGTAATACGCCGTCTTTCAAGAGCTTGGTTTACAAGAGCGGCTCGATGTGGCCTAGCATTATCATCAACAAATACAAATTCTGGGCCTCTTCTGACCGTCAAAGGTAGTACAATGGGCAAAATAATGTCGTCATGATATTTTTGCGCATTAACTGAACAATTTCGATAAATGATTAATTCTGTGCGCCCTCCTAAAAAGATACCACTCCAAACCATAATGGAGCCTCCTCCAAAAGCGACTCGTGGGATCATACAATTTTCATCATATCTTTCACCTTCCCTCCTCCATACTCTTGATCTTCCATTTTGATGATTTAATAAAAATTTTGATTCATCGGCAAAAAGACAATTCGTCCAGTGCTCAACTTGCCATTCAACATGTTCTCTCGCCCAATGAAGCCGTCACCAACGATGTTGTGCAGTAAATAGATATTCCAAATTGATATTCCAAGTCTTCTGGAAATTTAACTTTGAGAGGTTCCCATCTCTAACATTGTACTAATCCGGTACATATATTCATCAGTAAGTCGTTAATTAGGCATTTTTTAAACAAAATATCAGAAAACTAAATATAGCAGACTCCTTGTTGAAAATTACAGGACTTGCTGGTATCAGTAAGCAATATAAGCTATGACGCGACAATTAATAAAACAGTTTTGACAGTTGCAATAAAGGGAGAAAATTGGCATAGGCGACTTGACTAATACGCAAAAAACTAGGTAAATTATATTTATAAACATCCAGAAAAAAAAACGTTTAATTAGGAAGATATACAAAAATTATTAAGTGTCCCACTTCAAATTTTGAGCAGTGTAAATGTCGGGGTGTATCGTTTTCTACATTACTTATTCTAGTTTCCTCTTCGAACCACCTAAACGGTTTTGAACTTTTAAGTGATTATTCTTTTTTTGCGTTTTTAAGAGCCGAGTCACAGACAAATCTTAACTTCGGTCACTTGTCTGTAACCGAATGCAACTTTTAAAACTGTCATATAGTATAAACTTTTGCGCTTGGTTTACATCGTTCAATCTGTATTCGAATTTACGGAATACCTTTACCAAGCATTTCAGCATTAACTTTTCAGAATGTGTGTTTTGGGATATAATAATAATAATAATAATAATAATAATAATAATAATAATAATCGTTTATTGCCATAAGATCAACAAAATGTTAGATGTTAGCAATTGTCACACCGTTCGACAGTAAAGTATTAACAAATTAACATTTTTTTCTAATAAGGAAAATTGTCAAAATGTATATATGTACAACAACAACATGTAAATATATATATATACATATAAACAACATATAAACATATACAAAGATCACCTAATGCAGCATAAAAGAAAAAAAAATCATTCAATTCCTTTATAGAAGAAACTCCTGTGTAGAATAAAAAGCACCTTCCACAAGATAATGTTTGATTTGATTTTTAAAATTTTTCAACTGCCTTACTGCAACAGGAAGGCGATTGTAGAGTTTAATTGCCAAATAAAACACGCTATTATGAAATTTAGCAGTACGTCAATAAACTTTTGTTTCCATGGCCAACCATATAAACAATTTTGAAAGAGAAAAACCGCCGTATCTCCATCGTTTTTTTAAATAACCTATCGAATGTTACATCGCTGAAAAGGTAAAAAAAGGCATTTCTTTTTCATTCATGGATACTATGGTTTCCATTAAAAAAACTGATGTTTATGTCATAACTGAAAAATAAGAGCTTATATGGAAAATTTAGTTCGACTGTTTAATTAAGAACATAATTCTGTACAACTTTTGTCTTGCAACTTTTCTCTAAAATCAAGAATAACCGAGCTATATGCATTTAACGAATTTATAAAAAATCAGTTTTTTCAAAATATCTAGCCAGCCATGAACTTTAAGAAAAAAAACAAAAGCTGCATTAAACTGAGCTCCTAAAACTACAAATCTTTCCCCATTTAACCGTCTCTCTAGCTCTGCTAGTTTCCGAGATCCCAATGCTAAACATCGAAAAAAACTCACCCTGTATATGTACATATTGAATTTAGTAAAATGCGTTATAACAGCTTTGTAAACAGTAAAAATTATTGATATCTCAAAGATAATACATATTAATAAATTAAAGTTTCAGCTCGGTACGTATCTGTTTTGTTTAATTGAAAATATTATTTCAAGAAACGATTTAAATGTAACGCTTATTAACGTTCCAAAAATGCAAAGTAACACGTGCAATCCAGAATAATTTTAAATGATTCAGCAGAAGAATTTACGCTTGTGACGTAAGTTTCATGTTCGTAACAATTTTGTTCTGCATCATGTAAACGCGAAAAGGTGAAACAACCCCACATTCGAAAGTAATCGTCTACGGTTTAGCGTCAAGAACGAGTATTTATGACGTAAATTCTGTAACCATTACGATTACAATATTCTTGTGTGCGTAAGAGACCAGTGGCATGCTAATGAAAGCCTGCGGGTAAAAATCTCTCTGTTTGTGATGTAAACTGGTTTATTATTAAGCTTTTAGAACTGTCGAAATAAACTTTGTAGATTATATATGAGAACTCCCAAATGTAATTAATTCAGTAAGTTTATTCACCCCTCGAACTTTACCTTCCTTCTTAGGCCCGGTATTTCAGTAACAGTTTAACTTTAATCTTTAATTTATTCCCATGGTAACAATTATAAGAACAATTGTTCCTATGGAATTAAACGGAAGATTAAAGTTAAACTATAACTGAAATACCGGGCCTTAGGGATAAAAGTGTAAACATTAAAATTAATTTGGATGATAAAATAATAAACATTATAGCGTGCTGGCCGTTATTGAATTGCGAGCACTGGTTTATTAATTAACTTATCAACTGATTATATGGATAAACGTATTGAAACTCTGGATTACTGATGGCGGATTTCACAAACGTTACTTAAATTTAATCATCCGTTAAAAGTAAACGTTGCCATGGTTACATGTGTTGAAGGTATAGGAATGATTATTCTTAATCGATGATTAAGGTTAAGTGACGTTTGTGAAACCCAGCGTAAAACTATTAAGTTTAAATTGATTGATTAATGATTATTATAAAAAAAACTTATTTACAAAGACTTAGAGTTAGTTACAAATTACAAATACAATTCCGAATATATTATAAAAAATGTCAATTAACCGCGTCGCAGCACGGATAATTTCTGACCTATAATTCGTGTCGTGGGGCCCCATTGCAATCCTACCGACTTGCAACCAACAATTTTGCATATCATCAAAAAGTTTACTTGTCGCGATTATCTCAACTTTACCCTTATGAATTCACTACAGAACTTCTTCCAATCAACTACAACCAAATATGATAAATTGTCTTGCATCCCTCCAGTGAAAAGTAGTATTACTTACTTTATTTTATATGCCTACTTTAATTGAAGGCCACAATGAGTAAAAGCAATACTTCTTTCATAGATTAGTTCTAGTTTCATCTACGTTTTAGCAAATTCTGATGCAGAGCAGCCGTTTAGCACTAACTTGTCATGATACTCTTGGGACACAAATAATTCAATTATGATTTTCATAGAACTAGATGTTTGTTAGGAGTATAATCTTACATAAAAAAATTATACGCAGTTTACAACAAGAGGAAGATTACCTAAAACTTTAACTGACAGATTAACAGCTGGACAATGCACACAATATCTTCAATCGATTTTTCCTTTTTAATGATTCATAATAATAACTTTTTTTTTGATCCTCTTACTTCAGTTGTAGCAATTATTTGACATTCGAATTCGCAGTCTTAAGAACCCAATACTTTATAAAAATAAATTAATGTCCCAGAAATACCATTTCATATTTTATTTGATAAAACATTCTTAAAGCTGTGATAAATCTGTTTCAGGTATCAAATATATTTTTGTTTTCTTTGATCGGTATCTCTTCTTTTTTCCTCCTTGCACCACCCAACAATGTTATTCTTGTAAATATATTCTGAAGCATTCTTCAAACATACGCTCACCATCTTCTCTCTGTGCCTTTACTACACCAGTTGTACTTGAGTTCTGGATAGCACCCGGAAATGTTCTAGAGTTCTATGTGAAAATTAAAAATAATTCTGACAAATTAAATATAAAAAAATGACTTTAAAAATTTGGGATGCTAAGTTCACAAAACGGAAGATAATTGTGAATCACCGTTTATACAGCTTGATTGAGGCAAGTAGGTTGACGACGCGTGCCTCGGATTTACTCGAGACGGCCGGCTTTGTCTCGCATTGGGAAGCGAAACGACGAGCGCGTATTTAATAATTTTATTTTAACTAGGATTCATGTAAAATATTGTTCTAATTCCCGCAATACATTTGCATAACGCAATTATTGTTTGTAATATAATAATGTAGCTAAAAAACAAGCTCTAAAAACTGCATGCTTCGAACTGAAGGCGTGAGCTGATACACGTTAGAGCCCCCTCTGCTCCTACACGACTTCGTCGTAATATAAAAAGTGAGCAAATAAAAATCAGATTAGAGCAGGCGGTGCAAAGAAAATGTATGTCTGTGATTAACTGAATTAATTAATGTAATACATTCGTGCGCTGTCAAATTTATTGACTTTTCATTTAATCACAGACATACATTTTCTTTGCACCGCCTGCTCTAATCTGATTTTTAGTTGCTCACAGGTTACTTATATCCACTTAGTTGTAAACTTCAACCTGTATAAGAAGTCTTCTTAATACAGGCCCATATTCTGATCTTATGATTAAAATGGTATTTAACTAAATTCGTGATTAAAATAAACTAGAAACGACATAGCTTTATGTCAATTTAATGTATGAGAGTGACGGACGAGCATTGCTGTGGGAAATAAACACAATATTAAATTAACTATAAGATGAGACTACGGCCCATTCTAATTAGAAATAATACAGGGATATTCACATAAACCGTTCGTTAAAAGTTTTCAAGGTTGCAGTTCACGTAGATATTTGAAATTTAAGAAGCAAGGGTTTTCCGTAGAGATCTCTTTAAATAAAATAAAATTGTCTTTGTATCACTTCCGGTTGTACCGGAAGTCGCTATCAACTCGCTTATTTTAAATGGAATGCTATATTTTTTATCACGTTTTTGAATTCTACATGTAAAAATATGTTAAATTGCAATACATTTCCCTATCTCTAAAATGCATCATTTTTGAGATATATTGAATTTTCTTAGAAATTTGGATTCTGCAATCTGATTTTCAAAAAATGATAACACAGCTGTTATTGAAGCAATTTTATTTGTAATAGCTAATATTGTAGTTAAAGCTTTAAGGTTCTTAAAAATTTCATCAGCATAATCTATTAAGCTACAGGGTGTCTAAAACGCACCGCTCCACTCGAAGATATTCAAACACAGAAAAGTACTTTTTTTCAAATGGAATGACCGATATTTTAATGCACCATTGTATGTGGAATCAAATGGTGCGTCGAACTATACTAGCATTCCCTATACCTAACTTTAACAGTTTTTGAGTTATGAAACATTTTCGATTTAATTCATAGAAAATTACAATTTTAATAGGTCAAATATTTTTAATTTTATTAAGATAGCATGGAAATTATAACGACGATTACTGTTACTACAAATTTTGTAGTCAACCAAAGAAAATAGAATTTGGCAAGTGGAAATTCACAAATTTTAATAGTTCTTTAATCATCCTTCTCTTAGGACGCTTGTGATCTTATAAAACGAAAAAGCATGAATTTCATTACTTTAAATTGAAGAATAAAATAGCTGCTAGTTTGCAATTCTCTGGATTAGCGTGAAAGTATTTTAAAACCATTGTCTAATTATCTTCGTTATATGTTACTGATCTTCGTACATTTTATTTTTCCAAATTGTATAAAGTTAGGTTCAAACTTTCCAAACTGTGTTTTATTCATAGGAGACAAGAGGGGTACATTTGATTGAACACACATTCTCTGCTCTGAACAATTTTAGATCATTCTTCGTGAATTTAAAAAATAGATTTAAAATATCAGCGTTTGAATAATTTTGATTTTGATTTTCAACTTCTTTTTGCTTTTGCTTAAAATTTGTAGTAACAGGAAACGTTAAATGCAATTGTTTGTTGTTTTCATAACTATATCAACAAAATTAGAAACATTTAACCTAATAAATGTAAATTTTTATGTATTAAACCAAAAATATCTTATAACTGAAAAACTGTTAAAGTTAGGTATAGGGAATGCTAGTATAGTTCGACACAGCATTTAATTCCACGTACGATGGTGTATTAAAATATTGGTCGTTCCATTTGAAAAAAAGTATTTTTCTGTGTTTGAATATCTTCGAGGGGAGCGGTGCGTTTTAGACACCCTGTAGCTTAATAGATTATGCCTATGGAATTTCTAAGAACCTTAAAGCTTCAACTACAATATCAGCTATTACAAATAAAATTGCTTCAATCATAGCTGTGTTATAATTTTTTGAAAATCAGATTGCAGAATCCAAATTTTTAAGAAATTTCAAAATATAGCATTCCATATAAAATAAGCGAGTTGATAGCGACTTCCGATACAACCGGAAGTGGTACAAAGACAATTTTATTTTATTTAAAGAGATCTCTACGGAAAACCCTTGCTCCTTAAATTTCAAATATCTACGTGAACTGCAACCTTGAAAACTTTTAACGAACGGTTTATGTGAATATCCTTGTATAACACGTGAATGTAATGTATTAATGTAACCTCTGTATTTAAAGTTACTCTTTTTAGCTTATTATGGATGTCATTCTTCATCTTTGATTATAACAAACTATTTTTAGTTCCACTTGTCGGGTTTTTAGATTTAACACAGCAAAATTAACGTTCAATATTTAAATAGATAAATTGGTATTTTTAAGCTGGTAGATAAAAATCTAAGTTGGTAAAACCTTGAAAATTAATCAAATAGTCACAATTGAATGAAGGTAGAACAAAAATATAAATCTCTATAAATAATAAACATAAATACAAAATAAATAAAAATATAAAATAAATAAAACATCTGCTTTGTTAACTTACTTCACTAAAGTACCAATAATTTGTGACCACTAACACCAACAACAAATACACAATCCCTAGAAAAACCACAAAATACACGTATATATGACCTTCAAAATTAGAAAAAGTTCTATTGTCATTATATTTATTTACATGTAGAAATTTCTGTATTGCACGGAAAAATATGCAATTTTGATGAGTACACGTAGAATTACATGTAACCGTGTAAAACTAGCTTAAGGCTATGTTCTAGCTGGACGGGCAGGACGATTACGCGTTACGGGCGCTCACCGCAGCTACGCAGAACACAATCGTGCCTGCCTCACACGTTTTAAGGCTCATTTACACGTGAGACACACTTTCATCGTAGAAGTGTGAGTGCTGAAAAATGCCGTGCACGACTTTTGAGTGTTTACATAAAAATTTTAAATATTTTGCGAATTACACGATACGTATATTTGTAGAAGTAAAGTATAAAGTATTAACATTGATGTCAACGACGTTGTTGATGATTTGTCACATTTATATGAGTTATTTGTGCTTTATTGTCAATGCATGATATACAGGGATATCAACATAAACTGTTCGTTAAAAGTTTTCAAGGTTTCAGTTCACGTAGATATTTGAAATTTAAGGAGCAAGGGTTTTCCGTAGAGATCTCTTTAAATAAAATAAAATTGTCTTTGTATCACTTCCGGTTGTAGCGGAAGTCGCTATCAACTTGCTTATTTTAAATGGAATGCTGTATTTTTTATCACGTTTTTGAATACTACATGTAAAAATATATTAAATTGCAATACATTTCCCTATCTCTAAAGTGCATCATTTTTGAGAATTTTCTTAGAAATTTGGATTCTGCAATCTGATTTTCAAAAAATTATAACACAGCTGTTATTGAAGCAATTTTATTTGTAATAGCTAATATTGTAGTTAAAACTTTAAGGTTCTTAAAAATTCCATCAGCATAATCTATTAAGCTACAGGGTGTCTAAAACGCACCGCTCCACTCGAAGATATTCAAGCACAGAAAAATACTTTTTTTCAAATGGAATCACCGATATTTTAATGCACCATTGTGTGTGGAATCAAATGCTGCGTTGAACTGTACTAGCATTCCCTATACCTAACTTTAACAGTTTTTGAGTTATGAAACATTTTCGATTTAATTCATAGAAAATTACAATTTTAATAGGTCAAATATTTTTAATTTCATTAAGATAGCATGGAAATTATAACAACGATTACTGTTACTACAAATTTTGTAGTCAACCAAAGAAAATAGAATTTGGCAAGTGGAAATTCACAAATTTTAATAGTTCTTTAATCATCCTTCTCTTAGGACGCTTGTGATCTTATAAAACGAAAAAGTATGAATTTCATTACTTTAAATTGAAGAATAAAATAGCTGCTAGTTTGCAATTCTCTGGATTAGCGTAAAAGTATTTTAAAACCATTGTCTAATTATCTTCGTTATTTGTTACTGATCTTCGTACATTTTATTTTTCCAAATTGTATAAAGTTAGGTTCAAACTTTCCAAACTGTGTTTTATTCATAGGAGACAAGAGCGGTACATTTGATTGAACACACATTCTCTGCTCTGAACAATTTTAGATCATTCTTCATGAATTTAAGAAATTGATTTAAAATATCAGCGTTTGAATAATTTTGATTTTGATTCTGAACTTTTTTTTGCTTTTGCTTAAAATTTGTAGTAACAGAAAACGTTAAATGAAATTGTTTGTTGTTTTCATAACTATATCAACAAAATTAGAAATATTTAACCTAATAAATGTAAATTTTTATGTATTAAACCAAAAATATCTTATAACTGAAAAACTGTTAAAGTTAGGTATAGGGAATGCTAGTATAGTTCGACACAGCATTTAATTCCACATACGATGGTGTATTAAAATATTGGTCGTTCCATTTGAAAAAAAGTATTTTTTTGTGTTTGAATATCTTCGAGGGGAGCGGTGCGTTTTAGACACCCTGTAGCTTAACAGATTATGCTTATGGAATTTCTAAGAACCTTAAAGCTTCAACTACAATATCAGCTATTACAAATAAAATTGCTTCAATCATAGCTGTGTTATAATTTTTTGAAAATCAGATTGCAGAATCCAAATTTTTAAGAAATTTCAAAATATAGCATTCCATATAAAATAAGCGAGTTGATAGCGACTTCCGATACAACCGGAAGTGGTACAAAGACAATTTTATTTTATTTAAAGAGATCTCTACGGAAAACCCTTGCTCCTTAAATTTCAAATATCTACGTGAACTGCAACCTTGAAAACTTTTAACGAACGGTTTATGTGAATATCCTTGTATAACACGTGAATGTAATGTATTAATGTAACCTCTGTATTTAAAGTTACTCTTTTTAGCTTATTATGGATGTCATTCTTCATCTTTGATTATAACAAACTATTTTTAGTTCCACTTGTCGGGTTTTTAGATTTAACACAGCAAAATTAACGTTCAATATTTAAATAGATAAATTGGTATTTTTAAGCTGGTAGATAAAAATCTAAGTTGGTAAAACCTTGAAAATTAATCAAATAGTCACAATTGAATGAAGGTAGAACAAAAATATAAATCTCTATAAATAATAAACATAAATACAAAATAAATAAAAATATAAAATAAATAAAACATCTGCTTTGTTAACTAACTTCACTAAAGTACCAATAAATAATTTGTGACCACTAACACCAACAACAAATACACAATCCCTAGAAAAACCACAAAATACACGTATACACCGTGTCCACATTTCGATGCTCACCATTGGTATCTCGGTTATTAGAAAACATAGAGCAACGGTTAAATGGGGAATGTTTTGCAGAATTCAATACTCGTGACAGATCTCATTTCAAATTCACCATAACTTTTTTAAATTTTAAGATAATTTTAAAAAACCAAAATTTGCCAATTTCAATGTTCCTCA
Organism: Dorcus parallelipipedus; assembly: GCA_958336345.1. Taxonomy (NCBI): domain Eukaryota; kingdom Metazoa; phylum Arthropoda; class Insecta; order Coleoptera; family Lucanidae; genus Dorcus; species Dorcus parallelipipedus. Next base: position 43,659,765 of record OY284481.1, read on the forward strand.
ATAACTCGATAACACCTAATGTGATCTCGTCGAAAGTTTTACAATGTTCAGACACTTTTTTAAGACAAAGATTTTGATATAAACAGAAACCCCCGATTGTCATTTGTTTTCAAGTTATTAGTGCTAACTTTTGTTTTTCATATGGCGGCCATATTGGATTTTTGATTAGTTAGATAGTCTTTAAAAAGAGCTTTTTAACGATGAATAATATACCAGAAAAGTTTTTACCTGTAGGGCAGATATTAACAAAACATAAATTAATCTCTAATATGAAATTAGTAGGCTATGAAATTAAACAACAATAAGGAATGAAAGCTTAAAGAAATTCTAAGTAATACTGTAAAATAATGCTGGTGAAACTGGAATTCCAAAATCGTCTGTTCACAAAACCTTGAAGAAAACCAAATACCACCTTTACAACAATTAATTATACAAGGTTTAAACGATAATGACTATCAATGAAGATTACAGTTTAGTAGGTGGGACCTACGAAAATGTGAAGATGATCCTAAATTTCCTAGGAAAATACCCTGGACAGATGAAACACGATTTACCAATTGCGGAGTATTCAACAGGCATATTATCATTGGTCTACTGAAAATCCACATTTGGTAAATCAAAAAGTTCAAGTTTGATTTGGTTTTAATGTCTGGTGCGGTTTAATTGGTATGCAATTTTGCTTATAAATTTCTTTTGTTTTTGAGTTTAGTTTCATTTTAGATAATGACGTACTAGGTCCTTTCATATTTGATTACAGTTTAAACTGGTAACAGATATGTGGAGCTACTAACAAACGAGATAATACCTGCTTTGAGAGAAATTATTAAACTGAGAACATGCTAAACATTTGGTTCCAGCAAGATGGTTGCCCGGCCCATAACACTCGTGACGTAAAACATTTCTTGAGAGAAAACTTTAATGAGAGGATACTTTCAAATAATGGCCTGCGAGATAACCCGATCTTACCCCCCTTGACTTTTATTTATGGTGGATGTACTAAGATCATTAAATGGAAACACACTACGTAGAGTTCGTAATTCTGTTAGAATAAAATGCCAAAAGTGTATGTAACAGAATGGTCATCATATTGAACAGTTTCTTTGTAAATCTGAGCTTTTAGTACTCCTTATTTACTTTTTACTTTTATGACTTTTCTTATCGTTTCGTATTTCGTTTTCAGTATTATTTAGCACATCTTTAATCTTTCATTTCTTATTGTTGCTTAATTTCAGAGCCTACTAATTTCATATTAGAAATTAATTTATATTTTTGTTAATATCTCTCCTATAAATAAAATTTTTTCGGGTATGTTATACATCATTGAAAAGCTCTTTTTAAAGACTATCTAACTAAGCAAAAATCCAATATGGCTGCCATATGAAAAACAAAAGTTAGCACTAATAACTTGAAAACAAATGACAATCGGGGGTTTCTGTTTATATCAAAAGCTTTGTCTTAAAAAAGTGTCTGAACATTGTAAAGCTTTAGAAGAAATCAGTTTACGTGTTATCGAGTTATTGAGGAACATTGGAATCAGCAAATTTTGGTTTTTTCAAATTATCTTAAAATTTAAATAAGTTATGGTGAATTTGAAATGAGATCTGTCACGAGTATTGAATTCTGCAAAACATTCCCCATTTAACCGTTGCTCTATGTCTTCTAATAAGCGAGATACCAATAGTGAGCATCGAAATGTGGACACAGTGTATATGACCTTCAAAATTAGAAAAAGTTCTATTGTCATTATATTTATTTACATGTAGAAATTTCTGTATTGCACGGAAAAATATGCAATTTTGATGAGTACACGTAGAATTACATGTAACCGTGTAAAACTAGCTTAAGGCTATGTTCTAGCTGGACGGGCAGGACGATTACGCGTTACGGGCGCTCACCGCAGCTACGCAGAACACAATCGTGCCTGCCTCACACGTTTTAAGGCTCATTTACACGTGAGACACACTTTCATCGTAGAAGTGTGAGTGCTGAAAAATGCCGTGCACGACTTTTGAGTGTTTACATAAAAATTTTAAATATTTTGCGAATTACACGATACGTATATTTGTAGAAGTAAAGTATAAAGTATTAACATTGATGTCAACGACGTTGTTGATGATTTGTCACATTTATATGAGTTATTTGTGCTTTATTGTCAATGCATGATATATTAAAAGGTGTTATTATTTTGTTGTGATAATTTGAATATTTTTTCTGCCACAGTGCTGGATAATAATGTTTATTAATTTTTCGTCACGATCAGACATATTTAATTAAAAAAAGTTAATAACTTGTCAGGAAAATAAAACTCTCAGTTCTGTGTGACGCCGTAAACACAACGCGCACACACCATGCACATTGTTTGGAAGTTCCAAACTTCTGTGCGCATTGACATGTGCCGAATTGTGCTTCATCATGTCAAGCACGCTTTTATATAAACATTGCCATCTACATAACACAAATTAAACTTCGGTCACGGAAAAAGTGTGCTCGCACATTTCTATGTAAACAAGCCTTTACATTGCGGGCGGTGAGCGCCCGTAATACACACTTCCAGCTAGGACATCGCCTACGGGAACACACACGTCGGGAACACGACATCATTCGCCGCCAGGGTTGGAAAGTTTAAAACAAACTGTTTAAAACATGTTTAAAACACCCAATTTTAAACATGTTTTTTTTTTACTTGATGTTTTAAATTGATTTTTGTCGTTTTAAGCCTAGAAGAAACACTTCTGATGTAAGTGTTTTGTATTATTGATACATACATATAATATGTATTTAATAATAAAAAATTAGTTGTCTTATTAAGGGCCAGTTTGATAATGGGACTTAAAAGAGACCTTAATATTAAAGTCACATTCGTGTAAACATTTTTCAGCATTTATTATTTAATATTATTGTAAATTAGATGTACAGTATATAAATATACTTGGTGGTCTAATAATCAAAATAAATAACTATAAAATTATTAACAATACATAAAATTTGCTTTTAGAAAGTTACATCTTAACTTTTACTTTCTTTCCACATTTCCTATTAATTTTATCAAATTTATTTCATTTAAATTATTTCATTCCTGAATTGTCCTAGGACAAAAATTTTATGAATATTTGTTTTCGAAAATGGTATTTTACATTTTACATTTATGATATGTTCTAGTACTTGAATCATTTACTTTTTATTTATTTATTATTCATTCCATTATATTTTGAAACACAATATGTCGTTTGCATTTATTAAATATCAACAGATCAACATAAAAACATTTAGGCAGCCTGTAGAAAATTGCCTGCACCAAATGGCAATATGAGTTCGAATATTTGTATTTTGTATTTTTATTGTCGCAATAACACAATCACGTGTTTTACAAAAGTCAGATATACAAATAAGTACAACTAATTGAGAAAGTAGTAGGGTGACTATAAGAAAAAACATGCGTGTGTTTCAAAAATTCTGAAAATTCATCAGTAGAATAGAATGCATCATCTTTTAAAAACGACATTAATTTCATTTTAAATGTTTTGTAAGACCACTGCTTTACTATTATTGTAATTGAATATAGAGTTTGGTCCGTTTCTCGATTTGCTTAACCTGAAAAATTGAGGACGTTGTTGAAACGTTATACCTTAGAACGTCTATTTAGTTTACTTTTCTTTTTTTTCTATTTATTTTAGCATTTAATTTTGTATATTCTAAATTAAATTATCCATTAGAAGTAGAGAAAGCTGGTAAACTAGTTACAATTTTCAAGGACGTAAATAAGAAATAAAAAACAAAATTGCAATTAGAAATTGCATATGTACAAAACATTTTTAGACGAAAATTGAAAGCCTACAACTGTTTTCTACTTTTTTCTATTTTCAACCCTAAAAACTGCAAAATGAATCTCTAGAATTTTTATCGTAGATATTTTTAAACTTTTATCATTTCGCAATACAACTAATAACTACTTTTTCCTTTTTACTATGTAATTTAGGTTGTGAGAGTATTTGAAGCAATTAAAATAGTGTAATAAATTTAAACAAAATATTTGTTTTATTTAATTTTAAACAGTTTTTTTTTGTTTAAAACATGATTAATTTAAAGTCAATTTTAAACATGTTTTAAACAAAAAAAACTGTTTAAAATCAAATAAAACAAATGTTTGGTTTTTTTTAAAAAAAAACAGTTTTTTTCCAACCCTGTTCGCCGCTGAGCTGTGTTTCTCGTTCAGTAGTGGGGCGAATTTAAACATTTATCACTTGCTCTAATTAGTGCTGCGAACGGTGGCTGCAACAAGCTCACTCGCGCACTAGTTTACTCTAGTAGCTAGTAAACTCGCCCCTTGTAATTGCAGATGGTCCACACACACTTAACTGTGTTATTTTCATCACTTTTGTGTAATTTCACAACAAAAAGGAGTTAATAAATAATACGCAATAGCCGGTGTGATTTTTGTGGCAAATTTACACGGTCACTGTGTAAATTTTAACACGCAATTTTTTTACTTTCACACCGATGAATGCGATTTTCAACAGTGTACTTAAAACGTCAAGTAGTCATGGTCGGTCGTTATGGATAATTGTTGATTTTGCACTCTGTGCGCTAGTAATTGAAATTTGATTTTAGTCACTCAAAACGAACGTATAAAACACCTAAAAACATGCAACTGTTGGACAAAAAATAATAGTAGTACGTTGCTATACACTAATGATTGCTATTTGTAATGTAACCCGTTACTGTACAATTTATATTACACGGTGATTCAGAATTGTCTCAGGGTGAATAGAACATTAAAAAATAAGATCACCTTTTAATATAGGAGTAAATTTTTTTCCAAAAGTGAATAATAAGGGAGTTATAAGCCCTGAAAGGGGGGTGAAAAACGTTGTTTTATTGGCAATATCTGCTGGATCCTTTAAGTTATTAAACTAATATTTTAAACTCAAGTATAAGGCATCTAACTGCGCATTTAAAACGTATTTGTTAGATCCTCCCTCCTTTTTAAAGGGTAGTTTTAGGGGGTGACTTTTCGGTATTTTATCCCTAATTTTTTATTTTTTACATATTTCATCAAAAATTTACGAAGAGAATATTCTTTAGATTATTTGGCACAAAAAGGTTTCGAGTAATTGAGGTTTAAAAGTTAGCATAGGGGAGACTGGGGTGACTGTGCGCACTTTTGTCTCAGACCCCCAGAATGTAAAATATAATAAAGATAATGCCACCATTTTTATTTACACAATGCTTCAGATATTTACGGAACAAATATCAAAGCGTAGACATCTTAAAGGAAAAAAATACGGACAATAAAAAATAAAATTCATGACAGTGCTCCTGCGCACAGATACCCCACACATACGGGGTAATTGTACGCGGGTAACTTAACGCAGTAGAATATTTCTCTTTTTAGGTATTAACATTGAAAATATGTTGAAATAAAATATTTCTAGAGCATACTATATGCATATTTTGTTATAAAAAAGACATGGGTGATACAACAAAAATAAAATTCTTTAAAAGTACGATATTTCCATTTCGGATATCGATATTATCGATATTAACGATAGAGCGATAATAACGGTGTATCAATAAATATCGATATTTTTAAGTTATCGATAACCGGTATTGAAAATATGATATCGCGCACCCCTAGTTCCAACCGTTGGCGTTGCATGTATGCAACCATCTAGAGCAGAGAATACATCTAAACCATTGTTCGGTTTTAAGTAGCAACTCCTCACATCTGTGGAGGTATGTGTCTTCTTCTGGATTTCAGTTACTTTTGCATAAATATAAATATTTCGCGCGCACACTTCCCCTTCACAATGCGCACAGTTCCCCCGTACCTACATTATTTTATTGTTATTATCACAAAATTGTAAAAAAGAATTTTCCAATGAATACCAAATGCGCAATGCATTCTTTAAGTGTTACTGAATATCGTAACACAAAACTGAAATTAAAATATTTATAATTAATTTATTTACAGCTTAAGTTTTCGGAATCCAAACATACATTGAAAACTCATTGCTGCTATGACGTCATATCGAACTTGATTGGTAAAGCAAATACTATTAGGGCTTTCAAAAATTAGAGTTTTGGGTGGATAACAAAGATTTCATGAGCAGTAATTTCTTGTAAGTCTATTACTTTTTGAGATGAATGGGTGCGTACAGATACCCCGTGCGCACACTTACCCCATTTTCCCCTACACCTATTGCATTACGTTACTATACAGTACCGAAGGTCATCCCCTCAAACTACCCCTTAAAAAGGAGGGAGGATCTGACAAATACGTTGTAAATACCCAATTAGGTACCTTATATCTGAGTATCAAATATTAGTTTGACAACTTAAAGGATCCAAAAGATATTGCCAAAAGAAAAATACGTTTCATCCCTTTTTCAGGGGATTATAACTTCTTTATTATTGACTTTTGGAAAAAAAAATATATAAAAAGGTGACCTTATTTTTTGATGTTCTATTCACCCTGAAGATATCGGGAGACAATTCTGAATCACCGTGATATTAATATGATACGTTATGATGCGAAAAAATTAAATTGTAAAGAACTGGGACTTTAAAGATGTCTCTTTTGTACTATAAATGGTCCGAAAAAACGTCACTTTAGATACCAGTATAAAATAAAAATCTTTATTATTTAATGGCATTTTAAAATTTTAATAGCGTAGTCCGCACTAATCTTTAAAAATGAAATTAAGTAGTTCCGTACCATAAAATGAATATTTGTATGTAAATGAATCTAACATACTTGCTCACAGACTTGCCCCTTCATGCAGGCGTGAAGGCATTTAGAACCGTGCACGACGCACAACTTACGCGTTTTCCTATTCTACCAATTGTTGGCTAGATTGTTTTTTTTTTGTCAAAATATTGACAGGTAATGCTGCCAGAGGACGGAGTTACAATAAACATTCACTCAACATCGGTTAGGTCTCTTTTCCCTGCTTTCTTTCTATCTTTCTCGCTTCCCTGACCACTGCAGGGCTGAGAGTAAACGTCGTAATATCTAGGCGCCGCTTTCCGATTTCATAAAAATGTCATGCAAAATTACAAAATAGTACCTATCTTATAATACAAGTGCATAAGAAAGCCTTTAAAGCACGCGCGACGGGTTTTAACGGCGCAAGTGCTTTAAAGGCTCTTATGCACGTGTATTATACGATATTTTTTATTATACCTGTGCTAAAATGTGATAATTAGAACGACATTAAAATTTAAATTCATTTTGTAAAGGTGCCTGTGGATCGCATTTTGAATCGTTAACGTCGAGATTGTATGTGTTGTTCCCTAAGCAACTTTAAAACACGGCGTGCTTTAATCGCCCATTTTCGCAAGCTTTTTAGTTTTAAAAACAGGGATTTTGATTCAGGTATAATAAAAAACTATTTACGAGCATCTAGACACACATCAACGATGTGGAACATATTACTCACCGGGGCCCTTTCCCCGCCTGCTCCAGCGACGAATCTAGACGCAGTAGGTCCCTGTAGAGCTGGGGAAGGAGAAAGTGTCCTGGAATGTCCATCTTCGTACTTCGCATGCATAAAGACGAGCACCAGGTGGATATTAGCATATCTTGCCTTCTGAGCTCACGTTCTCAGAATCATTGGTGCAACCTATCCTACCAGCGATTGCGGCACTGGCACAGAGTACGATTCCACACCAAGTCATGATCGTTCTTGGGAAGCACAATGCGATCCACCAGGTCAGGTATTTAACTGGCTGTTTTCCGACATCGCCTATCAGTGATCGCTCCTCGACGATCCCTGCACTTCGCCAAGTCAAGGTCGAAATACTGCGAACCTATCTCTGTCAAAATAGCGCCATCTCGAGGTCGATTTTATCTCTGGCAAATTACCGCCTTCTCAAGGCCGATGTTCCACAGAAAACCCTTATCAAACATCCACTAAATTTTATTAACATTCGCGAGCGCGACTAATTTTCGTACGTTTCCAACACACTTACCACACAGCATTCACCCGGATACTGCCTGCTCTATTTTTTTTACATCCATTTTGCCCGACACGTATCCCCGTATTGCCGCGCAATCAAAATGGTTCGTCCGATTTTCAATTTCGCGATTCTGATCGCTACAATTTGTTACTTTATTATTGGAAACTGTAGCGGGAAAGGTTATGCTATTTTATCTTCTGAAAGAAAATGAAAATCTTTTAATGATCTAGATTAATCAGTTAATAAGAAATGAAACTCAGTCGATGTATAAGGTTATTCTAAGTAAGTTCGTAGTTTAAAATAGTCATAACTTTGGACAATTTTTAGATTAGACAAAAATGAAAACACCAATTTATTCGTAAAGAAATGGGATTTTACAACGCCTTCTGTACACAGGCCCACTCGTGGTGGTGGGTCTCCCACCACCACCCTGAGACTTCCCTGAGATTAACGTCTATCAAAATATTTATGTAATCTATGAGTATTTTGAGGTCAGAGTTGACCGTAAATTTATAACAGTTTTATTGCAAAATTAAATGTACAGGGATTTTGTTTATATTTTGAACGGTACCTACACATTTTATTATTAGACATACAAAAAAATGTTAAATACAAAAGTTTTAGGGATTTACCTGAACCGCCAGAATTTATTAAAAGAAGAAACAAATGACGATTGGACACTTAACAAATGAGTATCAACTTTGTTATTTTAAATGGAACACTATGTATATTTTCTCAAATTAAGAAAGACATTTATATCCTAATTCTAATAATTAATAATAAAAATTTGTTTGTTTGTTGTTTGTCTATATTTGGTGTCATACTTCTTGCGACATGTAAATTTAAAATTAAAAAAAAAAATGCGTTTATTTGGATTAATAAGGAGTTTATTATGTATGACAAGTGTTAAACTAATCATTTTATAAGTCAAAACGATAACATCTAAGAGAAATTAACATATTGTATAAAATAAATTAATAAAAATATACCAAAACAATAATAATTTCAAACTTAAATATAGCAAAAAATATGAAACCAAATATAGACAAACTACATATTTTTGGAATTACGAGAAAAATTTCTTTCTTAATTCTAGAAAATATACTGAGTATTCCATTTAAAATAACAAAGTTGATACTCATTTGTTAGGTTTCCGATTGTCATTTGTTTCTTTTTAAACTAAATTCTGGCGGTTCAGGTAAGTCCCTAAAACTTTTGTATTTAACATTTCTTGATATGTCTAATAATAAAATGCGTAGGTACCGTTCAAAATATAAACAAAAACCATGTACGTATAAAACTGACTCTAAGGCCCGTGTGACACCATGCAAGATTTGACATAAAATCTTGCACAAGTTTTGCATGTTTAGAAAATGTACCGACCCCTTATTTCTTGTGTAAGAAATAATATTAAATCTTTACTGTGTTTGCTAGTACCTCAATAAATTTTTATGTTAAACATGCGCATAACTACCTAATTTACAATCTAATCAGCAACTAATTCTAAGTCTAATCAGTCACAGTAACTCAAGAAATACTGACATTATGCGGTGTTTATAAGCAGAACGAAATATTTTTTAAATTTTCATAAAGAAATAATTTTGTAAATATTAGAGTAAAATTCAGAGTAATTTATGTTTTATAGGATAAAATAAAATAAAATATTTAGAATTTTTAAAAAGTAAATACGAAAGATTCAAGCTTAGAATTGTAAAAATTAGAAAAATTAATTTAATGATGTTTTGATAATATGGTAGAAGAGAGCTGTAAGTGGTAGTGAGGAGTTCGGAAATTGAATCAGTGAGGGCGCCGCGTTGAGCTATTGTAAACTAAAGCCCCCCGTGCGCCTACGAGCTACGAAACTGCACGTACGAGTTGCGGAGAGAAATCACGGAAGCGATTCGGAACCTGTAAGTAATATATCAGCGGATTTGCGAAAAACCGACTGACCAAAATAAACTTCGACTTTTATAAACCTCCGAACCTTTCTATGAGCTATATTTATTTGTGCGATTCTTCTGAAATGACATTAATAAACTGTTGTTTTCTATCTTATTCTACGAGCATTCTTCCAGGATTTCTGAAAATATTACCACGATTTAGACTAATCCGACCGCTAAGTACATACACTCTCGTGGTCCAACTCGACTATAGCTGTAATCCTTGGCATTTCTAGTAAGAAGATGGTCCAACTCACAGTCCCCGCCTTGAAAGATGATATGGTATTTCGGAAATTTTTTTGCTTAAATATTAAACATTTAATTACGTCTTATCAATCATTGAACATGCCCTTATGAGGCCTTCCTCAATCGAAAAGAGCTTAACTAAATGTAAGTGAACTGCATCTATTTATCAGCTCCAAGGATTTTTTTTTGAGCGTACGTACCTCGAATAGGACAGCTGTATATATATAATATACACTATGGAACCAAAGTATGGAAACTTCTAAATATCTCAACAACGGCTAGGGCTATCGAAACGAAATTTGGAACAGTTAATTTAAGTGATAGCACGGATGTCAAGATGATGTCGGCGGTGTTGTCAATGTTTCAGATTTTTCGCCAGTGCTGCCAACTTTGTAATTGTAAATGAGTATTTTTTTATTTGTTTAAGGTGCTTAAATAATTGTTAACATAAAATGTGTAACATGTCCTATACCTAATGTTCACTGTTTTAGAAATATTTCAACATTTGTAAGTTCGTAACATTAAAACGCGCACGTTTATTTAAAAAGCAAAGTCGGCGTTTGCTAACAATTTTGTAAATGTCAATTTTAAGTTAGTGTGAATGTTCTGACTTTTAACTTATAACAATTTTGTTGAGATATTACAGGTTTCCATACTGTTATTCCACAGTGTATAATAGTTTAGACGGCTCTCTCTATATTACAATGACGATATTTCCCGAAAATTTTGAAGCTGATTTTCTCAGCTATTATTAAATATACAGAACTGATTTTTTTCTAATATGCTGTAGAACATCAAATCTAGGTCTCACGTTTTCGTTTTTCTCAAAATTTCCTATAGTTTTTGAGATATCGATTTGATTTTTCTCTTAAGACGCATTCATATGGTCATGTAAAATATTACCTTCGAAAACAGTATCTGTCGCAGACTAGACTGCTATCAAGAGCAATGGAGCCGTGTAGAATCGCACTTCGATCACACGATAGTAACCGAATCATTTAGAAAGGGCGCCATATAATTACATAGATATGAACAGCAGTGAAGTGTTTTTTAGTGTCGTACTACTCCAGTCGTCCAGTACAAACGTTTTATGGTGGGTTCATGCACGGAAAATTAACATTAATTTAAAATTAATTTAACATTATAGAAAGTTAACTTCTATAGTAATATACGAGATCGTTCTTGCATGGTTTTTTAAAATTAATTAATTTAATTTTACTCTCAAGTTGGTTAACTTAATTCTTATTTAATTTTTTTTTAATTTAATCTTAATTATCTTAATTCTAAATGAAAAGCGTCTCTGCGCATGAAAAGTATCCTAACCTAAAATTATTACCAAATATTATTGTATTTGTTTACCTTGTTTACCTATACCATTGTGTAGAGTATTTCTTGAACTTACAAATACTCTCACACACAGTTGTTATTCTCACACTGCCACGTAAGAAAAATAGAAAACTTTTACATTAACTTAAATGACATCTTGCATGAACCATCATTTAAACTGTGGCAAAAATTAAATTACATTAAAATAATGTTAATTTTCCGTGTATGAACTCACCATTAGTAGTCACATTGAATTAGAACTTATGAAGACCATAGACGACCTGGCGATATTCGGGCAATCGGATTGCTTCAATATCACCCAATTGCAAGCGATATTTTGATAGCCCGGCAATATTTTTCATAAGCACTAGTTTATTCTGGCGATCTTCATGCAATTTTCGGACGATCAAGTTGCTGCGACCAAATCGCTTCAATATCGCCACGTCTGTTGTCTGCTTTAGGATGGCTTTGCAACAATTTAATTTAAATTTTGAACCGGTCACTCGGTGGACATCCGATAGGATGTGTAATAGTATACATATTACATATCGAGAGTTGTAAATAGCAAATTACGCACGGTTGAAAAGTTGCAAGTAATTCCACAAGTGCGTAATTGCTTTAAAACTCGAGTTTTGTACTATAGTTTATCTACGATCACAAAAATTACCTTCAAAGTAATCAGCAATGGCACTTGCAATTTCGACGACTGTCAATCTAATATGATGCGGCTACATAGATCTAACTGCAAATGTGCGTAAAGTAGGTGCATTGTGCGTTTTTCTTACTTTACGCACGACATCTGTAAATACCCGCTTACTTAATTTATGTGTTGTACGTAATTTGTCATTTACAGTACTGGTCGTAGATAAAAATATTTTAATTCAACTTAGATATACGAATATATAAATATATAAATCATCATCCAGAGAGCTCAATCCAAAATTCTTAGACTCATCTCAGATGCGTCGTGGTGCATCTCTAATGATACCCTACATACAGATCTTAAAATACCTTACATAAAGGAAGTTATACGTGAGAGAAGCATAAAACACCACGAGAGACTGGAAGACCATCCCAACCCAGTACTACAGCCTACAAACAACAAAAAATTAAAAAGACTTTGGCCAATAGATCTACGAGATAACTGAGTTGGCATCGCTGGATGTTTAGCTCATCACCCCATTAATGTACATATACACTTCGCCGCAAAATTAGAGGATAATTAGTAAAATACTAAAAATGTTTGGTCAACATGGCATTATAGCTTTTAAAATCTTAAAATAAGTTATTTCAGACTTTGTAATGCAAACAAAACAAAATTGAATTCAATAACTTTTATACCAACTCTAACATTTCATCATAAACAAGAAATAGTAAAAACGAAAAATTAAACTTAAAATCAAAACAACGATTAATAGCGGGTATGTCCACCCCTTGCTGCTATGCAAGCTGCAATTCTTCTGGGCATGCTCTCTATTAAAGCGGCAATCTCCTCTTGGCCGATTACTGCCCAAACCTCTTGCAAATTATTGGAGAGCGCATCTAATGTTTGCGGAGGATTTTCAAGACCCCTGATCTTTCTCCCGATATTGTCCCAAAGATGCTCTATGGGATTAAGATCAGGGCTACGTGGTGGCCATTCAAGAACATTGATATTGGCGGCAACGAGTTCCTGCCGTACAACATTGGCAATGTGCGGCCGAGCGTTGTCTTGCATAAAAATAAATTCTGGTCCATGTAAAGCACCAAACGGTTCTACAACAGGGATTATGATTTCATCCCTGTATCGTACACCAGTCAGTGAACCATTTATTCTTAAAAGATTGGTGCGATCAGCAAGGCTTATTCCACCCCACACCATAACGGATCCATTACCATATGGCTCGACTTCTCGTATGGCACACTGCGTAAATCGTTCACCTGGGGCTCTCCAGACTCTAGCACGTCGATCATTTGTCGAAAGGCAGAATGTGGATTCATCGGTGAACAAAACGTACCTCCAGTCTTCAATCTGCCACTCAGCATGCCTACGAGCAAATACTAAGCGGTTTCTCCTGTGGGCTGCTGTTAAAACTGGTCCAGTAGCTGGTCGGTACGGCTTCAATGCAGCATCTTTAAGCCTCCTTCGAATAGTATCCGTACTGACTGCTGTACCAGTGGCAAGCAGGAGGTCGTTTTTTAGCGCTCTAGCAGTAGAAAACCGTCGCCTTTTTGCACTTATTCTGATTAAGCGATCTTCTGCAATTGTGGTTTTCTTTTTTCTGTCTTGGCCTCGTCGCCTTTGATAGCTACCAGTTTCGCGGTACCTATGCAAAGCTCTGCTGACCACAGATTGACCCACCCCTCGTCGGCCAACTTCTTGCCGAGTGTAGCCTTCTTCCATCAGGGTCACCAATTTGACGACCTCAGTTTCAGATAAGTGGCGTTTTTGTCTATTTCTGTTCATGACAACGTGATGACAACCACATCTAATGACTTTTTCAAGCTTTTTGACGTTTTTTGTTTAAAAAACAATTTTTGTATTTGTGACTTTTTGATTAAATTTTTTATTCTTTAAATACTTTTGCGTTGGAATATCGAGAATATATGTAAAATCATATTTTAATTGTAATATAAGTTGATTTATTTTGAAATATTCAATTTATTTACTACAACATTAAATATCCTCTAATTTTGCGGCGAAGTTTAATTTATTTTTATATTACATTATATTGTACTAAACATCAAATTAGCTTATAGTTTGTAATTCATGTTGATTGCTAATAAATGGGAGAGAAAAAAAAAGATATACGAGTATGTAGTTACACCAGAACGAATTTGTATAATTTCATTTTTCCATTACTAAGAAGTATAATCTTTTTTATTATATCACCTCTTGTTAAACGTAAAGTTAAAAGTAAGTAATAAATTCAAAATAATTAGAAACTTTTTACTTATTTTGGCCTGAAAAGTCGCGTATACATTCAATTAATTTGTAGGAAAAATTTTAAGTGTTTTAAAAACATCCCGATGTATTTTACACACCAAATTATAACATTTGAAACCTACCGATACGCTTCTATAGCTGTTTTCTTTCGCTGAAAAGTTTGAATCGTGATTCCGATAATTTTTCGTTACCCGCTCTAGATCTGAATGCATTTCAATCCAAACGGATCGTAAAATTGAAAGATTGAATGGGGAAATGGGATTACCGATCGGGATTGAAATTTCATGAAGATCCATTTGCAAGAGAGCATCCATCTTTGAATTTAAACGCGTTATGTTGCGTTCGGATCAAACGAGAGAAAGCAGCTATTATCTCTTTACAGATAAACAGTTACACACTGAAACGCATAAGGAAGAATTAAGACTAATTATTTTTATCCTTTTTGTATAAATGATTCAAAGCGCAGTTTTATCTATATTTGCTCTCTATAAATTAGTTTGATAATATTCCTATTTGATTCGATTTAACTCAAAAGACGCATTTCTAATTATATGAGGAATTTCTTAATTACTTCAAGGATTAAGTCTTTAAAACGATTTTTCTAGTAAGTAAACTAAAATAATCCTCTGCCATAATCTAAAGGTACTTAGGGATACATTAACCGTTCCATTTATATTTATAATAAAATAATCCATTTCTCAGCCAAATCGTAAATTGCATTGTTAATAACATTCAACTAAAACAATTAGCTCATTTTGCTAATGATATGCGTATAGGTTCACTAATAAAAGCGACATACCATTTCATAGAATCTGCATTTTGTCATCGTCCATCATTGTGTGTTTTTCAAATAATCAAATGTTGTGTTTGTTTTCTTACGAACGGTAAGTTTCTTTCACGGGAACTATTTTTATATTCTTTGTGGTTCACTTCAATGTCATTCATGAATTTATTATTCTGACGTAAATGCAGCATAAATGCTGTTGTTAATATCAAAATGTTTCATTGATGTCCATGTAATTATGATTTGTTAACATAATTAATTCACGGTTATATCCTAAATTTTGTATGTTAAATGTAATGTTACTATTTATTTTATTAATTATGTTATTCACAACGATTTGCAATAATGAAAAAATTGCACATTATACAGGTCTAAATGAGTTGTGGCACAAAAAGTACACCACCCTGTTCACTGGCCAACGAAAATGCCACAACCGAAAAAATTAGTGTCCAGTCTGCTTTACCTTTGAAACAGCAAACTGTTAAAGTTAGTGCTTGTACCAGAGAATGTGATGAATTTATGTAATTTTCTTGATGACAAATATTAATCAAATTTATTTTTTTTTATACACAACCGCACTATGGACATTATGAAGTGCGTTCATTAATTATTTCATAAATATACAGGCTGTCCCAGCGAGACCTTTCATTAGAAGTTTATGGAGTTTTGGCCAAAATAGAAACTTGAACATTTAGAATTAGATACAAGTGATTGCGTTCTCTTCAGCTAAAATATTTTCAGATGTCTAGCACTTCCGGTCATACCGGAAGTCGTCATCTACTTTGTTATTTTAAATGGAACACCCTATTTATTTTTGCACTTTTAGATGGGAATCATAATTTTGAATCTTTTTTATTGAAACCATACCATGTCTATCTACTACAGTTTTTGAGATAAAAATTATTTTCCGAAATCATGGCAGGTGGTTGACGTTTTCAAAATGGACTGTAACTCTTATTTGAAGCGAGATAGAAAACTGAAATCTAATTAAGTTTGTAGTTTAAAGATCCCTTTATCGTAGGTATTCTTTAAAATAAACATCTTTGCCTGAGAATAATTCTTAAATTTATGCTTTTCATCAAGAGTTAAAAATGTAAAAAGATCGATTTTTTCAAATGGAATGCCAGATTTTTCGTTGCGTAATCAAATTGGTGATAAAATTTGGCACAAAGTGGTATTACATGTTCCTATACCTAAATCAAACCGTTTTAGAGTTATTTCCAAAAAACGGAAAATTTTACCATTATAAAAAATAATTTTTCAAATGTCAAGTTATTGAAATTCATTAACTAATAGAGTGCGTTTACGAAGTTTAATTTCAAGTTGCAAAATGAATAAATGCAACGAAAATAATGTTGTTATTCATTTTGCAACTTGAAATGAATGAGTTTCAATAACTTGACATTTGAAAAATTATTTCTGGTATCCATAGCAACCATTCATTGGCATGCATTCTCGCCATAATGGTAAAAACGCCAAAATTTTTCTTCGTTATTTTCTGGCCTTGAGATCGTTCAATAAGCTAAAACTAACATACGATAAAAAAATCAACTTTGTTATTTTAAATGGAACACTATGTATATTTTCTCGAATTAAGAAATACATTTATTTCCTAATTCCAAAAATATGTAGTTTATCTATATTTGGTTTCATACTTCGTGCGATATTTAAATTTAAAATTTAAGAAAAATGCATTTATTTGGATTAATAAGTTTATTACGGGTGACAAGTGTTAAACTAGTTAAAACTTCAGATTATTCATTTTGGGACAAATCATGTCTTAAATATTTCTAATACTTCCGTATGAGTGGCTCAAAAAGTGACCCTTGTAATGTGACCTTTATTACCTTATGTTGTAAGGTGCAATTTATTTCACACCAAAATGGGAATGATTCGGATTTGAATTTAGAATTTGAATTTAGACAAATACATTTGGCATTTTATGAAAGCTTATTCAAATAGTGTTTCACGAGAGTCTGGATATACTGGGTGTTCCATTTGAAAATTTTGAGAAAAATTATCTTTTGCAAAACTCAACACCCTGTACACATAATAACTGACAGACCGAAGCTGTTTTGAAATTTCTGTAGAAAAGATATTGTATTGAGTACCTACAAAAATTCAAGACGAAATGTAAATAAATAACAAAGATATAAGCACTCATATTATGGCAATTTTTTACACTTAAACATCAATGTCTTACAAACTCTTAAGTAAAACTTCCTAAATTTTTGGCTATTACCTATTCGTTATGCGTACTTTCGAAATATGTAAAAATATACTAGGTGTTCCATTTAAAAAAATATAACTTTGGTATGACTCTCAGTTACTGAACACTCTGTATAGCCTAAAATAATTTTATGAAGTAGAGCTGACTGAGTTACATCTTAGCTCGTTTGAATTTTCTTATGTACTATAGATGGTAGAGAAGAGCACGGCACTCGGTGGACAAGCGGTATATCATTGATATACCAGGTGGAACATAAAAAACCTTTGGTGCTGTAACGTCCTTATTTTTTATCCGATTTTAAAGTCAAAAATTTATTTTAAATGAAAAAAAAATCGAAATTTACAAAAATCAAGTAATCGTATTTTTACTAAAGCAACTGTTCGAAGTTGCCCCCATTCTCCCCCAGACACATTCGACATGTCTATTGACGTCCATTGCTGCAAAACTTTTAGTTCTAAATCTTGATCTTGAATTTCGCGTGTGATTCTTTTGGGTTCTTTGTTTTTTGAAAGATCCAAAATTTCTGTCAAATAAGTGCGCCGCAGCACAACTATTTGCCGACCTATAAATTGTGTCGTGAAAGCAAATAGCAACGATACTGTTGCCCCATGAGCTAACACGCACGAAATGGCGGTCGGTGCAGACAAAGTGTGTCTTCGCAAACATGCAAAATTGTTGGTTGCAAGTCGGCAGGATCGCAATGGGGCCCCCGAGCATATTCTGTATAACTATTTCGGCCCTAATTGGAGCCTCATCAGCAGAACAGTAGCTCGAGAACTCCACTGCAACCCCGACGACTGCGTATATCTTGTTGGTCGTCGGGGTTGCAGTGGAATTCTCGAGCTACTGTTCTGCTGATGAAGTCCCAATTAGGCCCGAAATAGCTATACAGAATATGCTCGGGGGCCCCATTGCGATCCTGCCGACTTGCAACCAACAATTTTGCATCCAAAATTTCGTACATTTCAAGCCAGTCTTCCAAATTTATCAGCACTTGGAAGCAATCTGGTTCAATCATATCCACACAGTCCTCATTATTCATTTTAATCACAAAATGTGAGAATTTATTGTCAATAATTTTAAAACTTTAATAATATGCGCTACTGACAGACATCCACTGCTTACTTAGTCCTTTCGCAAATGTAGAATCTAACGTTTACTGTACTGTTTAATGTGATTGCTTGATTTTTAAAATATTACATTAATTCCTTAAATTCTCGTTCCTTTTTCTATTGATGGATGTGGTTGTTTACATTTTCATATTCAGAAAAAAAATCTCTATTAAAAAGAGTAAAAAATTAATAATAGTGCGATTTGAAAACAAAAAGTTGACCGTCATTTGTCAAAAATGAAATTAAAAAAAAAAGTTAAATCGATCCAAATTGTGGCATTTTTAAGCGAAATTGTTTAACGTATCATTTATTAAAATTGGATAAAAAGTAAGGAAGTTATAGCATCAAAGGTTTTTCATATTCCCCCCGGTATATCATGATATACAGGCTGTCCCGTGACGTAATGTCACCACTTCACCTGCGTGATAATCAATTCAAACTAAGTGAAAAGGTCTAATAAAGTTTTGTTCTAAAGTAAACCGTTTCAAAAATACTGGGTGTTTAACGTTTAATTTTTTAGTTTTTAAAATTTTAAAGTTCATCTAATCATTTATCCGTTCACCTAATAATCAATTCAAACTAAAAAAAAAAAAAGCTAATAAAGCAAATCGTTTTCAAGGATATGATGTTTCGTAATTTTCAGAATTTTTAAACTTTATCTCAAAAGGTGTTCAAAAGCACTTAGATCTCTTTTGAAGCGCGTTAGAATATGTTTAGCAAACAACGGAGGTCATTTTGGACACCTTTTGATATAAAGTTTAAAAATTCTGAAAATTACAAAACACGTTGTATTCCTGAAAGGCGGTTTGCTTTATTAGAGTTTTTTTTTTTTCAGTTAGAATTGATCATTAGATGAACGGATAAATGATTAGATGAACTTTAAAATTTTAAAAAATAAAAAATTAAACATCAAACACCCAGTATTTTTGAAAGGGTTTACTTTAGAACAAAACATTATTAGAGTTTTTTACTTAGTTTGAATTGATTATCACGTAGGTGAAGTGGTGATATTACGTCACGGGACACGCTGTATATCAGGATTTTTATGTGTGATGTATATCAGGATATTTATTATTTACATTTTAAAATTGACAGAATAAGTACAAGCACAGCTATTATGAAATATTATAAAAAAAAGTAAAATAAATTAGCTTTCATGTTCAAATATATCAATTCAGAACCTCCAAAAAAGCGAAATTTAAACTGGATGTGAGAAGATGGTAAACATTTTAGCGACGACCAAAACAATGATTCTGAATTTAAGTTGAGTTTCGCTTGTTTATTAATTTTGATTGAGCCTGATACTGTTTTATCATAATAAAAATATGTAATAAAACGAACGGACAACTTTATTTGTAAACAATTACAAATTGAAAAATCGAATTATTGATTTATATTTTGATATATATCATGATATATATCATAAAAATCCGATTTTTTTATTTTTATATAAGTCATGATTTTTTCAAATCCTGGTATAAACTATAAAATAATTACTGTGCTTAAGTTTATTGCACAGAAGTATACTCTACTAAAAACTAGAAATATTTGCTTCTCGCAAGTAATAAAACATTGAGTGCCAATTTTATGGTGTCCACTTTTCATTTGTTGCTTTAATGCAAGTGTTACAGACCCTGGGTTGACTTAATAAAAGGTTTAACTACTATAGCGTTGCATGTAGAAAAGTATTTAGTTATTATACAAGTAGTTGTGTGGAAGTTGAATTAACTTTGTTTTCAGTAATCTGTTTGACGGAGGACTTTGTAACACGCACGATTTTTATATTACTTAGAGTAGATATCATAGAGGTACAAAATATCTTTTTCTTTTTCTCATATCTGCTTAAAAATGTATTTGGCATGTTTTGATTTGTACTATTTGTTGTAGATACTAATTACTTTGTGTGTATCTCTTACAGCAAGTCGTAAAGCTGCTGATGATATGCCAGATGATTCGCTTAATATAAGTGATGTCAGTACGTAGTCCTTCTTTTAAATTTTCTTCATAATCATAATATGAACTATTGTTGTTAACAGTTGAAGTTATCGAAACAGATCCGGACTTCAATTCACATCCAAAAGCCGAACGCATAATGAACCCTGAATCTATGCGCCCTGCCGAACCGAAACTTAATATTTTGGTCCAACCAGCACCAAAAGCTCTTCGGTTTCGATATGAGTGCGAAGGCCGATCAGCAGGATCTATACCTGGTGCCAACAGTACCCCTGAAAATAAAACTTTTCCTACGATACAGATTGTGGATGGCGCTGGTATTTGGAAAGCTGTTGTTGTGGTATCTTGCGTCACAAAAGATCCACCGTACAGGTAAATTTCCTCTTTATATTCTACAGAACAATGAATATTTTGGATTCAAATCAGATTAATTTCTGAATTTTGTTAAGTAATTAGATGTGCATCATTCACGTGTGTCTGTGTAGGTATACAGTGAGAATTTTGTAACGCTGCACATAGACGAAAATTACGTGATCAGATAATACATATAATAATATATTACATATCGAGAGTTGTAGTAAATTACGCACGGTGGAAGAGTTGCGCATGAGCCGCGCAGCGGCGAATGCATGTAATTCCACAAGTGCGTAATTGCTTTACAACTCGAGTTTTGTACTATAGTTTATCTACGATCACAAAAATTACCTTCAAAGTAATCAGCAATGACACTTGCAATTTCGACGACTGCGGCTACGTAGATCTAACCATGGCCAGCTCCATTCACATTCACTGACGTGTATGTATAGCCGTTTCAATTCGCCTAAAGCACAGTTTCGGTTCCGAGAAAGCATGCCGTGGAGTATAAAGTACGGCAATACACAGTTTAGGACCAAATTTTAAAAACTAGCCAAAACATGGCGTCTGTGTCACGTGACACAAACAGACTTGTGTATTTGAGTTGAATAAACAAATATTTGTTATGGGAACGAAGAAGTTTTAGATTTTTTGGCAGTTTATAAATGTCAGCTCCCAAGAGGAATTAGAAATACGAAATAATATAGATTATACCACGAGTCAATAATGATAGCTATTATTCCCGAGGAAAAGTATTTACGAACCGAGCGCGCAGCGCGAGGGAGTAACACTCCGAGGGAATAATAGCCATTATTGCGAGTAGTATACTCTACTTTATCTACGACTAAATTATTAAATTATTAAATTCACAAACACTACGCGTTTAACAATGACAGTTTTGAGTTTGTGTATTTTGTTGCCATGGTATTATTTGATTAGAGAAATTTTGTAATTGGTGAGCAAGAGGGAATAATGACTATTAATCCCTCGTCATTATTCCCTAATAGAATATTGCATGGCATTATTGTTCACAAACCACACATATAATACTTCCGTTATATTTTAGTCGTAGATAAATCATATTAAAAACACCACAATAAGTAAGCCATATTAATCTAAAGACGTTGAAGATATGATTATTAAAACCCTTTTGCTTAAAATTTTGAATTTTGATAGAAAAAAAAATGGAGTAGTGTTTGCAGGTAACGGAAATATTGCAGTTTTGAGTTATGTGTAAAATATTTGTGCTTGTTCGAAACTCGAAGGTGCTCGTCCGTGCCCCGTGGTGCTCCTGGTTTGTTCATTTGTGGTTTGTGACGGTTATTGGATTTTGTTTATTTTTATCGATTTACAATGGTTAATCGTGTTAAAGGGTTGTAAGAACGTTATTACAGTTTATTATGGGAGAATTTTACTAGTCGACAAACAGTACAGTTTACAAGCTCAGATTTGCGTAGTAAGGCTCTAAAAAATTGATATTTACGTTTATTTTCCGTTGTCATGAAAATCAACCAAAATTTTCATTTTAAAATTCCCGCGCATAATGAGCCAGAAAATGGCGTCCCTATTGCCGTACTTTATACTATCTAGGGACTTTACATGGAGTACTCCCCTCAGCGCTCCCTATTAAAGTTACTACAAAACTACTAACTTAATGGCAACTGCAATTACTAAAAAACTCACAAGAGGCGCTGAGGGGAGTACCCGTCAAAATTTTTAAAAGTCGAATTGAAACGGCCATACATACACGTCAGTGAATGTTAATGTAGCTGGCCATGATCTAACTACAAATGTGCGTAAGGTAGGTGCGTTGTGCGTTTTTCTTACTTTACGCACGACGTTTGTAAATACCCGCTTACTTAATTTATGTGTTGTACGAAATTCGTCATTTACAGTAGTGGTCGTAGATAAAAGTGATATAAAATTGCACATAGGGGTTTTAACATTACGTTGCTATGGTTACTACTCAATTTTCAATGGTGAATCGTTTAAAAACTGCACACACGGTTCGTCTGAATACAACTTTACCTTAAAAAAATGTCCATGTTTAATTTTTGTTTTTATCACCTTTTAACAGTTTTCTTTATTAAAAAACATTAACCTTTAGATCTTCCTACGTGGGGTTTTCTTTTAATTAAGAGTTATTTCCAAATACTTAGCTCTTTTTGGTATTTCACAAATTGTATACACAAAACAAAAGAAATTAATAAGCAAACAACATTATTTTTGAATTTGTGTGGTATCTATACATTTCAGCTTACAAATGAATGCTGTTTTGCTGTTGTATCTAACGGAGTTCAAAAATTTTGACGGAAAATCAGGATGAGTTCTCCCACACTTTCTTAAAATTTGCATGTGCTGCTTCAAAAGCTTGATCATTGAATTGTTCTAATTCTGGTTCTCATTTAGAATTGCAGAATTCTTGAACATGGTGAAATATAGCATGGCATTAACATGTTATATCTAATTCAATGAAATTCTACCGGAATTGATCGATTGCTCTTTCAAAATCAGATGCCAAGTTGTTACCAAAACATAACTTAACAACCAGTTCTAAACTTGATAAACACTTGACATATTTTAAACAGTTAATTGAAGAAATGGAACGTAAAACGTCAATTTTCGAAAGCAATTAGTGGCAGGAGTTGCCATTAAAAGAACCTTTATGAAGGGCTTCCAGTTGTACAGTGATTGCCCTTAATATCGTGACCTCTGCATGCTAACCTTGCCCTTGTTGACCTGCAATGGAAACAATGGCTATCGTACTCTATCATACGGCTATCGTCCCTCCACTCATATTGCTGCTAAGAGTTACGTGTAGGGATGTGGAGATTTCAGAAAAAAAATTTTTTTTTTTTGAAAGAAGCTCGGAAATTTCATTATTTTTAATATGAAACGTTTCAACAGGACATGCAATGAAATTTCACATTACAAAAAAAAGAATGAAATTTCAAATTGAAATGTCAAATAAATAAAAATCTCAAGTCACAGTGTTATTTCGAAAAATTTTTAATACAAGTGTAAATAATGTACAGTTGCGGAATTTAAAAAGGCATACAAATCTTTAGGCTTTACTTTGCAATATTAGAATAGTAAATCAATCTCTGTCTGATTGACATAAACACTGATAAATAATTAAATCAGGTCACTTTCACTTTTAGGAATCAAGAAAAAACTGTATGGTGCTTTTATTAACCTCAAATCTTTCGGGTAATCTTCTTACTGATCATCCTTTTTCAATACTGTATATAGTTATTTGCGTTTTTTGGGTAAACTTAAACGCGGCATGTTAATGTTAATAATCGACTGTTTAAGAAGTATCAAAATGAGCCTAATGCAGAAACGGCAGATCAATTATTGACTTCAATTAATCAATCCAGAAAAACTTCCTGGAATAAGACTATGGAAAATATGAACTTTACTCATTCTAGTCGTATCAGCTGGGCTTTGCTTCGTAAACTAGGGGCTTCTAGTCAACAGAAACAATCAGTGTTCCAAATCAGTCCGAACTCTATAGCATCTCGATTGCTAAATATCTCTAATACCATAAGAGTTGACAAGAATGATTTAAAGAAAATGAAAAGGGTGCTCTACTATCAGAGAAAAACAGCTCTACCATCAGATACACTTTCCAAGCCCTTTGTCTTTGATGAGTTGAAGACGGCAATTAATTGTTTAAAGAATCGTAAAGATTCAGGACTGGATGGTATTTATCCGGAGTTTATTAAGAACTTGGGGAGTGTGGGTATGAAATGGCTCTTGGGCTTTTTCAATAACATTTTACTCTCAGGCAAGATACCAACTGAATTTAAGAAGTCAAAAGTTATCGCCATTTTGAAACCTGGGAAACCACCAGATGAATCATCTAGTTATCGACCTATTTCTTTGCTTAGCGTATGCTACAAACTCTTGGAGAGATTAATCTATCAACGTATTTCATCAGTTATTGATGAAGTACTTCCAATAGAGCAGGCAGGATTTAGACCATTCAGAAGCTGCTGTGATCAAGTCTTAGCACTAACAACTCATATAGAAGCAGGTTTTCAAAATAAACTGAAAACCGGTGTGGCTTTTGTGGACCTTACCGCAGCATATGATACAGTTTGGAAAGATGGCTTGATACATAAATTATATAATGTAGTACGCTGTGGAAGATTGGTTAAACTATTAGAAAATATGTTATCCAACCGTAAGTTTAGAGTTTTTATTGGAGATAAAAACAGTAAATTCAAACTGTTAAATAATGGACTGCCTCAAGGTTCTGTTTTGTCACCATTGCTATTTAATTTATACACAAGTGATATTCCCCGCACAAATTCACGAAAATTTATATATGCTGATGATCTGGCTCTGGCTGTTCAACATAAGGAATTCACAACTATTGAAGATGTTTTGTCTGATGACTTAGAAATTATGAACCAGTACTTTAAAAAATGGCGTCTTTGTCCAAATCCAGCGAAGACAGAAGTGTCTTGTTTTCATCTGAATAATAATCAGAAAAATAGTATACTTCACGTTTCTTTCGATGGATCTGTTGTTAAACATAATTTTTGTCCTACATATCTTGGTGTCTCCTTGGATCGCTCCTTGACATACAGAGAGCACACAGAAAAATTGAGACAGAAGCTGAAAACCAGAAATAATATAATGCTAAAACTTGCAGGAACAAACTGGGGAGCAAATGTGTATACATTACGTTTAACAGCATTAGCTTTAGTTTATTCTACTGCAGAATATTGTTGTCCAGTATGGATGAATAGTATACATGTAAATAAAATTGATTCGCAGTTAAATACTTCATTGCGAATTATATGTGGCACTATAAAATCCACCCCACTTGCTTGGCTGCATGTCTTAGCAAATATCGAGCCACACCGTCTGAGAAGAAAGAAGGTCATGAAACGTGAATGGGATATGTATCAAATGATTCCAGATTTCTTTCCAATCAATGCAGACCTACAAAACATTCCTCCTGATAGGTTAAAATCACGTAAGCCACTGTGGAAAGAAGATTTTTTACACCGACCTTTTTCTGTTTCTGAAGCTTGGAAAATACAATGGCAGGAAAATCAAGTTTTCAATCAAAATTTAATTGAGGACCCAACACAGAGAGTACCCGGTTTTGACCTACCAAGGAAAATTTGGAGCAAATTAAATCGTCTTCGAACAAGGCACGGACGTTGTAATGATTTGCTTTACAAATGGAACATAGCTGAAAGTCCAGTTTGCGATTGTGGAGTAGAACGCGAAACGATTTCTCACATTGTGGAAGATTGCGCCGTAACTAAATTTCAACATGGTTTTGCAGGGCTACATAATGTCACTCCTGAAGCCTTACAGTGGATGCTGAACATAAAAGATTTATAAGTTTCAAACTAACTTATTGCTTTGTAATTTATTAACTTATATGTATACTGTTGTTTATATTTCATACGAATATATATATAATGTCGGTCTGTCACATTGACAATAATTTTGACTTATAAAGCGAAAATAATTTCAAACAAAACCAAGTTGACAGTGACACGTTTTGAGTGTATGTATGGTTTTTTAAATTCCGCAACTGTACAACTGCGGATAGAAAATTTCGGACTGTCAATAGTTACACTGACGTAAAAATATAGAACAAACCTTTTCTGTCATTTGATTGATACGTGCCGCAGATTTTAAGAAAGTGTAGGAGGGATACGAAGTCCCAAAAGCTCGTCCTGATTTTCCATCAAAATTTTTTAAACGCGTAATATTTTACAACATTCATTTGTAAGCTGAAATGTTGTATAGTTAGCATACAAATATAAAATGATTGTTGTTTGCTTATTAATTTCTTTTTCTACTCCCTTCATTAAAACACAAGTTATCGTATTATCGTTTCCACGTTGCTAAGCGATCTTTTAAATACACATTGACAAGCTGTGCGTTTTAGTCACGGCGTCACGGCACAATTTCCGAATTTTAGTATTTTTGTGTTGGTCGTAGAAAAAGTATAGTATGCAATTCGATTTATAAACTTCTCTAGACACTCGTTTATTAAACACTCGCTCCGCTACGCTTCGCTCGTGCCTAATTAAAACTCGTGACTAAAATGCCGTTTATAAAACTTGTTGCATAATATACTATTATATACAATTTATGAAATACATAAAAGAGCTAAGTATTTCTGAAAAACTCTTAATTAAAAAAAAACTTATACAAGATTTAAAGATTAATGTTTTTTAATAAAGAAAACTGTTAAAAGTTGAGAAAAGCATAAATTAAATATGGGCATTTTTTTCAAAGTAAAGTTTTATTCAGACGAACCGTGCACATAGAAAGTATTAAGGAAGGATTGCGGCAAATAATGCAGAGACCTCTCTCAACGAAGCTCCATTTGAGAATAATGTGTAGTACATTATTTTCTACTTTTTCGGCGATTGTATACATTGGGCGCATTTAGGGACGCTCAGCGGCTGAGAGGCTAAGTAAGCAAATTCCCTGAATGGACAAGCTGACAGACCGCTGAAAGAAAGCCGCTGAGATATTTACTCAGCGCATAAATTGTAGGCCAAGTTCCTCAGCGCTATCAAATAAAGTGGTGGGAGCATAATTTTAATTTACCGGTTGAGTCAGTATTCAATTTTTCCAATCGATGATTGGTCAGGTAGTTTATTCTGACCGTTGACTTGACGATTTTGTGCAGATTGACGGGATTGACCGTTTATTTAAGTCGCCCATATAGTAAGTCAAGCATGTAAGACAGCTGCCATTCAGAACTTCGTTCAGGGAATCGCTGTGTGCTGACTAAATTACAGCTTAGCTAAGCCGCTGAGCGTCCCTGAATGCGCCCAATATTTTACAATAAATCAAAAGAACAATTTAATTCAATCTGACAATTCAAAATCAGTAGTGTCATTACTAACAACGCACGGTAACCATGGCGAATGAAATAAATTTGGAAATATTTAATAATGTAATAATAATAAAGCTTCCATTGATAAAATTACCATGTGCAGTCTTATAAGGTTCTCAGTGTATACTAATCCATTCATTACCTATTTACCATCGTAGTATGCAGTGAAAGTCGAGTGAAAATGTGGTACTCGTGTATGTAACTAAATTTTGACAGTGAATGGCATGTCGATTTTGATTTTAAAGTTACTCCGAATTAGGCAATGTTGCGATATTTTCTTTTCATCACGAGGTGTATTCACGTCCAAATTTACATACACATAATTTTTAATTTTGGCTGGGTTACTTTTCAAATATGTTTCCTTGATCTATCTGATTTGAATTGACACAATTTGGCGTATGTTAAAATAACCATAGAAAAGGTATGTAAATTAGTGAAAATGTCATCAAATTAAATCTGTCTAATTTTACTATGATAGCCAACCTACTAACTTAAAATGACGGGCTACTACGATGGTAAATAGATAATGAATAGATTATACAAATACCAATTAGATATTTTAATTTCTTGAATTACAGATCACATCCACACAAACTAGTTGGTCGAGAAGGTTGTAAAAAAGGAGTTTGCACAATAGAAGTTCCTAGAGACACGATGAAAGTGCAGTTCTCAAATCTAGGTATTCAGTGTGTAAAAAAGAAAGATATAGAAGAAGCCTTGAGGACGAGAGAAGAAATCAGGGTAGATCCTTTCAGGCGTAAGTATTTTATTTAACAAAGAAATAATAATTCACTACCAGTCCTTTTTTGTCTTAAGAGGGATTCAGTCATAGAAATCAACCGACTTCAATAGACTTGAACGCGGTTCGATTATGTTTCCAGGGTTTCATACAAAAAGAACCCAACGGGAAATATGTTGAACTCAAACCGGAAGTCAGCGAGCCCATTTTCGACAAAAAAGCCATGTCTGACTTAGTAATTGTTAAATTGTCGGATTGTGTGAGCCCCGTAGATGGTGGAACTAAAGACATAATACTACTATGTGAAAAGGTATGTATAACAGATTTTTTCTAGCAAAAATTTGTGAATATACTGATTTTGTTTAGGTCAACAAAGAAGATATACAGGTTCGATTTTATGAAGAGAAAAACGGTGTCGTAGTGTGGGAGGGTTTCGGTGAATTCCAGCCTTCTCAAGTGCACAAGCAGACTGCCATTTGGTTTAAGCCGCCGAAATATCACACGAAAGAAGTACAGGATCCTGTGAAAGTAAACGTGCAACTTAGAAGGCCTTCAGATGGTGCTACGAGTTTACCGGTACCATTTCAACTGTTACCACTACACGCAGGTAGGCCAGCATATTGGTCTTTACGTCACAGTTTTGCCAAAAAGAGAAATTATGATATATTTAATGACATATTAGCACAAGATACACAATTACTAGCTAAACGACCGGCAAAGTTACCGCAGCAACTAGTTAAGCCTTTGGACCAGACCGTTTCTGTAGAGACCCAAACTAATGGTTATACTTTTGTTGATACAATTAAGGAAGACGATGTTATTTGTAGTGACAGCACTAATGATAATGATCAAAAAGATTTAAACACACTGTTAGTAGATCAAGTGGTTGATGAATTATATGCAGAAACTAAAAGAAACGCGCAAAAATTCACCGAATCAGATGAAAAACCTACAGATTCAAACTTATTCGATGATACAAAAAGTTACACCAGCTTGCAATTGGCCTTCAAAAACCCAGTCGAAATTACCGACAACAGTGACAAATACGAAGACGTTATGTCTCCTGAAACTCCTCTGATTAATATAATATCTGCTAAAGCAGTTGAAGAAGTTGAAAAACTGCCTCCTTTACCACCCAAACGAATAAAAAAGGCCGACACTCCCCAACCTTTCAGAAGAAGACCTTACTCTACTGACATAACAAATGTATCTGCTCCTAACCTAAACGAAATGGCAAGTCAGAATTTAAATTCAGCTAAAGATTCACTAAAATCAGATGCCAATGCGAATTTCAAAATGGAAAGGCCCAAGTCTCAGAGTGATTTAAGTTCTTCTCCAATGGCAGAATTACCCCCAACGCCATGTTCTACTTTACCCAAACCCAAAAAACGTAAATTCTTATCAGGGCTTTTCTCTTACTTAAGCAAGGATTCGAAAAGTTCATCTCGAGCCACGACTCCATCCAAACGCAACTCGTTTTCAAGCTCCAAGTCACTCCAAATTGAACTCCCGCCAACTTTAAACCGATCATCTTCAACCAAGTCTACAAGCAGTAGCGTTCATATTCCACTGAAAGACGCTACCCCCGAAAGCACTGACGATTTAAACCAAAACAGAATCGATGTATTGTCATCGTCCGCAAATGGAAACCTCCTAGTTGATAACTTCGAGTTCAATTTAGACCTGACAGAGGCGGAGCATTACGCCCTCTACACGGCCATCGCTCCGCACGCAACTCAGAGTGAGTTCGATGAAACTTCCTGCTATTACGCCCCTGTGGAAGGTGGTAAAATTTTGGGGGAGTCTGACATTCAAATGAGACTCAGAGACAGTGCAACTTGACCTCTGCAGTGTAAATAACGTAAAATAAATTAGAAGGTTCTCCGCAAGTCGATACAGATAACAGAAAAAAAGGAAGTTGATTTTTATCTCTTGTTTATTGTTAAGTTTGAAATGGATTTTTTGGACTGGAATATATCGTAGACGTCTTTTAAAGACCTACATTAACGCGCTGATTTGCTTGTGGACTTCTTTGATGAATATGAAATTGTTCCTCTTTCTTTTTTCAAATTCTGAAGCAAAAAATGTTTATAGCATACTGGGTGTTTTTGGAAGTGTGACTGAAAAAGAATCCGGATACAATATGAAACAAATCTAAAAAAATGGCAGATTTATTTTTCTTTTTTCTGTTTTCACTTTGAAATGAAGAATAATTTCATAAAGTTTTTTCTATATTTTGACAATTGTGACTGTTTACCTTAAGGTGTTGACATTAGTTTTTTGTTTCAAATTTAATAATTAAAATCGTAACAACGAGTTTTTCTAAGAATTACTGTTTTTGTTCTTAATAATTTATTTAAAGAAATTTCCTTATTCACCAGTGCCGCGGGGATCGGGGTAGAATATTTAAAAAAATTACACGTTAAATTTCTTTTTGACTTTTCAGTGCCAGTTTCCAGTATATGTAAACACCAAGGTTCTGTTTTTAGCTACACTTCCAAAAACACCCTATATAATTATAAATGCGAAATTATTTTAAAATAACTCATTGTACTGATGACATACAACGTGATCAATAAAGACTGTCGGAAAAAACTGCTTTTCGAGAAAGATTATATCAATATTTAGGTCTGAGTTGCGTCAACTGTATAGCCTGAAGTTTGAACTTGGGGAACTCTGGTGAAATTTAGTGTATTTATTTGCCTTATTTCACTTTCTGTTCATTGGCATTCGCTAACAATATTTTCTATGTTTGTTTATTTACTTAATACCACAATTAAAATAAATCTGATCTAATGCAGTCCTTCATTATTAGGAGGTGGCATATTGTAGTAGGTACCTACAAAAATTAAAGTAGCTGCACGGACAGTCATTATTGATCACACTGTACTTCAGACAAAGCGTTGCGAAAAATGTTCTTGTATGCCCTGGTGTGCGATCAACATAAAGATGTGATGTTATGCACACATCTTCAACGACAATATGTACCTTAGAGAGAAAAATTTAATTTTAAAATTGGAATATTTAAGTATAACTCGACGCCAATTTTACACCAAACACTCCTAATCATTTCGTCGGGAAAAAATCAACAAGTGATTTCATTAAGTCATCAAGCCAGCTCACAAAGAAGTCAACGCATATGTGTAGCGACCTTAATAATATCAGTGATAATATGTAATTAACATAAGCAGCTTATTAAAACCAAAATATTATTCCGATACATATCAAAACTACTTTGGTTATAAATCTTAAGAAAAAGAGCTTAATTATACACACGCCCTGTTAGCAATGTGAAATTACTCTTTGATATTTGGTTACTGAGTTGCATTAGTTTTGTATTAAAACTTGATTTGAAAACTTCATAAATTAATTTAACTTACTTTGAGCGGAAATGAACGTGGTAAAAAAAAGGCACCATTAATGATGCTGATATCAGACTACGGCAATCGTTTACTTAAGATTGTATGAAATCATCATAGTTTTGATATTCATTTATGACAGTATTGCAGTTACACTATTTATTTCTACAAATTAAAAAAAATTTAATACGTCACTGTGCAAGAATTCTTATTTTATTATTAATACTCCTAATAATTTTAGGCAACAATATAAAACATTTTCAATTTTAACTTAAAAATTCTTATGTTATCCTAAATTTACTATAACTTTTTTTCAATTTTTTGTCTTTTGAGTGATAAGAAATGCCTGTAGTTGAAAGGTTTAAATAGTAAAATCGCGTTTTTAATAAAACGGTCTTTAAATAAAGTAGAAAGTTGAATTTTTATATCTTTTTATTTTATTTAAATTTGCTCGCCTGAATCACCTTTAAAATAAATTCAAAATATTTGTACCTCCGAATCATTTGAAAATTTCCTCCATTTTAAACTTTTCTTGAAATTTAAAGCGGAAATAATCTAACATTGTCCTGCAGAAAGAACACTTTTTCGCTTCTCCTCTCGCCATTCTTTCAACGTCATCTTTCTGAAGAGAGTCGTCGAAATATCTTCCTTGCTTCAAAAACCGCGACCTTGACTTTTCTCACTTTTTTGGTCTCTTAAAGCGTTTTTTCAGTACTCCAAAACACTGAAAATATCTCCATCCCTTGTTATTCATGAGTTAAAACAACGTGGGACTATTCTTAAGAGTGCTGTGGATCTAGAGCGCTAATCGAAAACGCTATTTAGATTTCTTTGACCCATAAAAAACATTAGCATTATTATAACCAGGGCTGTCATTTAATTTCTGGATCATGTTTCAAGTAACGAATCATCCAAATAAAATCGCACAGAATAGTGCAAAATTAACTTGGATTTTATACCTATTTGACTGACAATCAAACCTTCTCGTACTTATCTGACATCGGCATACCTGCGACTGCTCCAGTGACTGTGATTAACAACAAATTCTGCGACAAAATGGAGCAAGTTCCTTCCCAATTTATGATACATTATTGTATATGAAATATATATCACACTAAGGCACTGTTTTATTTAAAAATAATGTTAGGCATTTAACTCATATTATTACGTAAATATGATACTCGAAAATAAACCTCATAGAATTTTATGACCTATTTCAAAAAGAAACTATAGTTTTGGTTAAAAAAAAGTTTCTGAAGAAAAATCTACACCTAGACATTTTGAACATTAAAAGAAATTAAATTAACTAAGGTAAAATACGTTATGACACGTCTTTTAATTAAAGTTTCATCAAATGATTTCTTAATTTGTACTAGAACCTGTCGTTTTAATTAGTATTAACATCCTAATTAATTTTGCCCAAATACCTAGTTATATAATAATAATCACGGAAGTGAAACATAATGTAAATTCGGTTCCTTGGACCGGTTCTTTTGTGCTTTGAGTTCAACTGTTTCAATGGTTTCGTTTTCGTTTCACATCCCTGATTAGAATTATTTAGTCTAAGAAATTATTGGAACAATGTGTGGCGCACTGTTTACTTATGAATATAATAGTGAACATGAAATATCTTTTAGTGTTTGAAAAAAAATGTATAATTCTCTTTACTTGACTTAATATTTTTTGAGTAGCATTTTGGTTGTTAATGCCAGCCAACAGTATCTTTAATAATGTTTTGATTTTTCTTTTTTAGTAGGTGTAAAACGCCCATCTGATAGTAGTACCGACTATAATTTAAATAAACGAAAGTGGATTAAGGATTTAGAGGCGCAAGGAAGGCAGAGTAAGTCAAATTATTCTTTTATGGAAAATATTGGTGCTGGATTTTTATGTCGTTACTTTGCGGCTCTATTTGTGACCTTAGTTCACAATGTCAAACCAAATTAATATACTGTGGTGTATGTCTGTATGTAGTACATATAGGTACTGATAATCTTAGTAAGTAATAATAAAATTCGACGATTTTAAATTGACGATATTATGCGCATTTTGACGAGAAATAATTGCGCTTTTATTAATAACTTTGTACATGATTGTTTCAAAGATAAATTGTTAGTTTGTTGTTGTACAATTCAGAGTGCTCTCCGCGAAGTTTTTATTATTATTATTATGTTTGCTGATTAATTAGTGTTTCTAGTCAATTTTCCAAGATATATTTTAGTAGATTTTAAGTGCTTTACTTATTATTATAAAGAAGATGTTTTTACGATGAAGATGTTTAGCATTTTGAACGGAGAGTTTATACATATACTTACATATATTAATCCTGTTAAGCTATTGTACAGCTTTGTACCTTTGTATGTGGAGCTTTTATCAAATACAATTTTTTATGAATATTCGTGTTTCTTCTGTTATCAAAAACGGAGTTTCTCTTCTGAGCTATCTACTTTCGATAAAAGGTACTTATTTTGGTGTTGACAGAGTTTCTTTTTTTGTATCAGAGTTGGTACTTACAGATTTGCATGCGACTTTTGCCAGATTTTTTTTTTAAATTCGCCTAATTTTGATCTGCTTAACTGCTAGTAGACTACCTAGGAGAGACCTCTCACTTTTATGCCGCAGATTGTATTGACAAAATACCAGCACTAAAATTGAACAATTTGTATTTTTGTAGTAATAATTAATTGCACGTATGTTTTTCGTTACCATTTATATTAAAACATACAAATATAACTTTTGTATTTTACAGACATAGTGCCAGACGTGTACCAGCCGAACATACCAATGGAGCAAGATATAAAGCCTGAACCTAGTGGTAATCAGTCTGTCTTCAACAGCAAGTACATCTTAAGTAATAATTAATTTAATTTACAGATAAATTACCTTACAATCAATACCCAGATGCGGCAGTTTCTAACTTCCCGAAATGGAATTTGTCTCCCTTCAATTTACATTTAAATTTAGATCCTCACTTGACACAATCGTCTCCGAATCCATCACAATCAACCTCATCACTTCCACCTTTCCAAGTGCTACCAGGAAACAAACAGTGGAATATACCAGGACCGTATCCAGGTCCTTCCACGTCATACATCAGTACAAACAATATCGAACAAGCGAATAGACTTATTCCAGACAATGGCACAGTAAGCTATTGCAATATGGATAACCAGCAGATTACAGAACTGAAGCAAATTAGTCTAGATTCTGGTGATTTACCTGCTACTAATATAACAGACGTGAACAACCTGACGGAAAATTTATCGGCAAATCTGTCATTAACGGATATTCTCAGGCACGAAAATAACAACATGACTGATAGCCTGGATAGGTTAGCAAGTAACGTATTTGAAAACCATTTCAAATAATATCTCATAATTTATAGTTGTAAAATAGAACTCGGTCACAACTGCTGTATTTGAAATATTATTGTGCAGAAGAATAATGTAAATTTATTGCTGTGATTTTTGTGAGCCGTACAATAATTATTACTATTAAGTTTTGGAATTTTATTGTTAACGCTAATGCACTCCTTTGGCAGACAAGTTTCTGCGCAATTGTTTTCCTTTTTTTTGTAATTTTACAATAAATTTTATAATAATGTATATTTGAGATAAGTACTCATGACCTTTGCTTTAAATTTTATGTGTATTCATATTATTAATGCACTGAATTTCTTAGTGCAATAAATTGTATATTTTAAGAATATATAATTTTCTTCAAAAAATCTTTTAATGAAAAAAAATTGAAAAAATTACTGATGAATCTTCACGCATTATAACGATTGTTACAATTGAGCTGTTGTCGAATTTGATTTTTTTTTTCTTTATCACTTATATCGTGCGTTCAATAAAAAAAACAGTCCAGTAGCCTATGACATAATTGTAAAATATTTTGTAAATTGGTAATAAACGTTGATTTTTAAATGTCTTCTTCTATCATCACTCTAATTCAAAAGAGACATTGCAAAAATAAATGTTTATTACTAATTTATTAAACATTTTACAAAAATTACAGCCTACTTGACCGTTTTTTTTATTGAACGCACGTTACTTATAACGAGTGATTAATATCTTTTCTAATCAAGTGGCCTATGGAAATAAAATCGTGTATCTTTGATTAGTTCATTATTTAAAATGCCATTTGAATTATTTATATTGCTTTCCTATACAAAATCTAACTGCTGCTTTTATGTATTACATGTTTTTTTTATAAATTTAGATAGGATACGTCACATTTCCCACTTTAAAAAAAATACGCATCAAGAGTATATACACAGAGACAGCTCTTAGCAACAACAAGTTTTAATGTTACGTTCGATGCATGAGTTTTGTTAGGATAATTCAGTTAAATTGCTATAGTTTTGAATTAAGTAATGGGCCCATTCACAATTTCAAAAATAGTTCGAAATATCAAAAACCTAATATTTTGACTTAAAAACGAATTTTACTTTAACAAATTTATCGAAAAAAAAATTATATTAAAAGTTATTCGAGTTCAAAGTTGCTTAATATTTGAAAAGTTGAGAATGGTGCGCAAATTAATTGCATAAGGAATACATTAGGTGCTTTCCATTTTCCTGCCTGCTCTGTGACACGACGCCCTCTGCGACGCACAGTGGAACGACGTAATGGAAGCTACTGGACATAGGCTGTTATAGCTA
Organism: Dorcus parallelipipedus; assembly: GCA_958336345.1. Lineage (NCBI taxonomy): Eukaryota > Metazoa > Arthropoda > Insecta > Coleoptera > Lucanidae > Dorcus > Dorcus parallelipipedus. The sequence continues at coordinate 43,696,242 of OY284481.1, forward strand.
CATAGGTGTACAGTTTTTTATGAAAATTTGTATATGTGTTATCAATGTCAACTGCAATACACGGTGAAAATTTAACTATGATTAATTCAAAAGTTCATACATAAAATAAATAATAAACTTCTTGTTTAATGTTATATCAAGTCTTGTGTTAGCAGAGAGGGAAAATGAAAGAAAAATGAAAACTGAAATAATTTTTCACATTATTATCGTATGTTAGCGAAGAATTAGCTAATATTTGTAGCATATAAAGGTAAATATAATAATATACAGCATGATCCGCAATAGGTCTTGCATTTTTTTACCAGAAAATTAGTACTTTCAACGAAATGAGATTTGGTAGTTTATACAGGGTCTCCCAAATAGAGTGGCCTATTAAAAGTTTTCGGGGAAGGGAATATACAAAAATTCTGAAAATTAGTACTCTGCCCTAAGGGAAAGCGATCTTTCAGACTAAAATATTTTCACTTTTATATCACTTCCACTTAAATGGAATGCTATACATTTTATTGCAAATTCTGATTCTACATATAATTTTAAATAAAAAATGTTAAGGCTTCCCTTTACCTAACTGTAACCGATTTTGAGATATCTTCAAATTTATTTAAAAAATTGTTTTGGTGACCTTTCATTGAAGACAATGTATTTACGCCAATTTCAAATTTAAAGATTGAAGTGACATGTCGTTTAAAAGTATAATGTTCAGACTTTCAAATCATATCTTAATTATTCCTGAAAAATTCATGGGCTGGTCACTGTTGACAGTTTTCTGTTTTGAAAGACTCTTCCCAGACAAGACTGGGGCCTGGATAAACTAAGCACCTGGGATGTTGTGAGGATCCGTCGTAAGCACCCTAATCTATCCGTTACTTAATGCTGTTCGTTTTATTACGGAAAAATGATTAAAACTTTGAAGTCGAACAAAACATTTAATAACAAAACTACACTTTACAAATAAATGTAAAAACAACGGAAAAATGTTGTGCGCGTGAAAATTAATCTCATGTTAAAATACGCGTGACGAGCCAGTTCAGATCCGAACGTAAACTGAATTCAAAAACGAACTAAAATCTGGCAACTAAAATAACCTTATAAATAATCCCCACCAAAATAATAAGGCGAGAGGTTAATTAAACTAAAGCAAAAAAAATGCTAACTGAAATTGTAATTCACATGGTCAAGCCTAACTAAAAAAAAACGGCCTGGAAAAAATATAATCACGCGAAGTGGTGAATTTCAAATTAATAAGAATGCACAAAATGCAACAGCGACAAAAAAATGGTTTCTCACGGAACAAACGAACGTAAAAAAAAACTCGGCAAATCGAAAACAGCGCGAACGCTAAAAGCAACCGCAATGAAAATAACTAGCAACAATTAACTAATCTTAAACTAAAGAAATGCATACAAATACAATAAGCCTAAATTCAATTAATCTAACACAGATAAAAGCTTCGCCATACCGCCCACCTTGAAAGAACCAACTTTCAACACAAAAAACTGCACTCACACTCACTCAGTAGGAGGGGGGCAAAACTTGGTGGCTGCTCTGCGGTAGATTCCCTTGGGTGTCCTCACGTCAGCTACTCGGACAATGCCATCCTCGCCGGGGAAAACCTCCTGAATTCTGCCAATCGACCAGTGGAGTAGGTGCAAGTTGTCATCACGAATGAGGACTATTCTTCCTTTCTCAAGTTGTGGACCAGAAGAGAACTTCCAACGGTTCCTGAGTTGGAGCTGACTCAAGTATTCGCGAGACCACCTCTTCCAGAAATGCTCCCGGAGATGTTGAATAAGTTGCCAACGTGACATACTATTGAGCTTCAAGTGTGATAGACTTGGCTCAGGAAGTGCCAAGAGGGAGTCTCCAATCAGGAAATGGCCTGGGGTCAGGAAAGTTAAATCGTTTGGGTCGTTTGATATTGGAATGATGGGGCGTGAATTTACAATGGCTTCGATTTGAATTAATAAGGTCGTCATTTCTTCATAATTTAGCACGGTTTTTCCAATGACTCGAGTTAAGTGATGTTTTGTTAATTTCACTGCGGACTCCCAGATACCTCCGAAATGGGGTGATCTAGGAGGGCTGAAGTGCCAACTTATACCTTCCTTGGCGGCTAGATTCTGAACGTGATCTTGGAAATTTTCTTGATTGACCAGTTGATTTAACTCAATTACTTCTCTCTTTGCCCCGACAAACTCAGTTCCATTATCTGAATGGATATGGGTAGGTCTGCCGCGTCGTGCGATGAAACGCTTTAGTGCTGCTAAAAAAGCTTCGGTAGACAAATTGCCAACCAACTCCAGGTGTACAGCCTTGGTTGTAAAACATATGAAAACTGAGCCATAAGTCTTGATACTGGCACTGTTTCGGCGTCTTCCTTCCTTCCTTCAGCAATAGTCAATGCCGACAACTTCAAACGGTCGCGACGGCTGTTGGCAAGTAGATCACCCATGATCTGTTGAGGGCTAGAAGGCTTAGCTCTAAAGCAAATAATGCACTTTCTAATGATAGCCTTGACAGTGTTGCGCGTGGAAAGTATCCAATATGTATTCCTCAGAGCGGAGATAGTTGTTTGAGTCCCGGCATGCAATTGCTTCAAGTGTTCATGCCTTATAACAAGATTAGTGAAAGGATGTTTCGAAGGTAGAAGCATTGGATGTTTCGCCTTTAGAGAAATATTCGCATGACGAAGGCGTCCTCCAACTCTTAGGATGCCATTATCATCGATAAAAGGATTTAAGGATAATAAACGGCTTTTATTATGTAATTGACCACGTGTTTTCAAGTATAGGACATCTTCAGAGAAAGCTTGACCTTGAACGATCTTGACTAGGGTGCTTGTAGCTGTTCTTAAGCTTTCCATGGTTAGCTGACCGGTTTCAATGCGGGCGTTGTGATTTGAAATGCGGGCGCTTAAATTATTCTTAAATCGTTGACAATTAGCTGTAATCCTTAACAACCGAGATAAATCAGAGTATCGCAAAAACCACTCCAAGTTTTCAGGAGCCTTGGTGGTAGCGACGTTAATGATTCGTCTTTCTAATGTATCTTCGCTAGGGGTGGAGACTTCAGAAATGTTTGGCCAATGCGAGGCATCTTCCTGGAGCCATTTGGGGCCTTCCCACCATAACGTTGATTCCTTCAGCGCGATGGGACTGCATCCACGAGAAAGAAGGTCAGCCGGATTGTCAGCAGTACCCTACGTGATGCCAACCTGAGCTTTTGGTTAAATTTTGTATCTCACTCACTCGATTTGCCACAAATGTTTTCCAGGTTTTTGAACAGGCCTTGAGCCAGGCTAACACTACTGTTGAATCGGTCCAATAAGTGATTGACGTGAGCTTTAAATTAATAGCGATAGTTACCTTGTCTATCAGCTGAGCCAGTAACAACGCTCCACATAACTCCAAACGAGGCAGGGATATTGTCTTCAACGGGGCAACTCTTATTTTGGAGCATAACAAGGTGCAGGTCACATTTCTCGTGTGGTCTGTAGCTCGGATATAAATGCACGCACCGTACGCCTTCTCACTGGCGTCGCAAAAGCCATGCAATTCAATGGCTTTAGGATTGCAAGTTCTTACTACCTTGCGTGGAGTCTTGATAAGATTAATATCTTGGAATTCACCTTCATAATTAATCCATTTGGTTTGGAAGTCAACAGGCAAAGATTCGTCCCAGTGGAGTCCTAGTTGCCAAAGTTGCTGTATGAATATTTTGGCGATTATGATAACGGGAGAAGTAAGTCCTAGTGGATCGAATATCTGTGATACTGCTGGTAATATGCTTCTTTTCGTAATTCTCTTTTCGTTCCTATGAATGTTGACGCAGTATTGCAGCAAATCATGGCTGGGATTCCACTGTAAGCCTAACGTACTTACGCCTTCATTTTTGTCTAAGCTGACAATGTCATGTGGAGTAGGCGAAATAGACAAATTTTCTAATAGGACTGGTTATTAGACGCCCATTTTCTTAATTCAAATCCACCTTTTGAGAGAACCTCGATGACTTGCTTTTGGATTTCTCTGGCTTCATCTACCGTGTTGGCACCCGTGAGCAAATCATTCACGTAAAAGTCCCTGAGAATAATATTAGCACCCACTGGCAAATTAGTCAGTTCTTCCGTGGCCAACTGTTGTAGCGATTTGATTGCTAGATAGGAAGCCGAAGCGGTGCCATAAGTGACGGTAGTCAACTCAAAAGTGTCAAGCTCTTGCCTGCTATCCTCACGCCACAGTATTCTTTGAAGAGATGTTTGTGATGTATCCACGAGGACTTGACGATATATCTTCCCTATATCGGTCGTAAGGACTACCTGATGAATCCTGAATCTAGAAACTATTTCAAATAGATCTTGCTGTAATTTAGGCCCGACTATCAACGTGTCATTTAGAGAATACCCGGATGTGGACTTGGCAGAGCCATCGAAGACCACCCTCACTTTCGTGGTGCTCTCTTTCATAACCGCGTGGTGTGGCAAATAAAATTGAGGAGTATTTGTATGAGATAATTCTTCGTCGGTTAATTTTCTCATATGCCCTAAGTCGAGATACTCCTTCATAAAGTTAGAATATTCTACCTTAAGAAGAGGCTGCTTGGTTAAACGCTTTTCTAAGGAATAGAATCTCTTCATGGCTAATTCGCGAGAGTCACCTAACGGTGGAGCATTTTGACTTATGGGAAGACGCACTACAAAGCGTCCCTCAGAGTTTCTGGTATAAGCTTTTAGGAAATAGTCTTCACATTTACGTTCATCGGGAGATAGAATTTGCGAGGAATTTAAATTCTCTATTTTCCAAAACTGGGTTAACCTCTCCTCTATGCGTTCCATTGTTGCTAAGTTGCATAATATGTGAGAGGACGCTGAGAAATTGGGAATCACCTTGCCAGATAAAACCCATCCCAGCAGAGTTTTTTGAAGAAGAGGCTGGTTTTTGCCGAGCTCAATACGGCCAACACAGCAATTTGAAGAATAATTCTGTACCAATTAACATATCAATACCCCTTGAGACATTAAAAACAGGGTCAGCTAATTTAAGATTTTTAGGTATCGAAATTTCTTGTTTGGCAAATGAAACTAATGGCAAACGTTCTGATATTGTATCTAATATAAGACATTCAACTTCCGTATGAAAGCTACTGTGAATTGATTTCAACCTTGTTTGAATAGATTTCGTAACATGCGACATAGCTTGATTTATTCCCTCTACTGAAACGGAGGTGGATTTCTGCGGCAGAGCTAGTTTGGTTGCTAATTCCAGCGTAATGAGGTTGGATTGCGACCCAGAATCCAAAAGAACACGGCACGTATGAGTGCGCCCTTTTTTGTCGTAAATCTTCATAACCGCAGTTGATAGTAAAACATGTGTTGAAAGATGAAAAACAGCATTGTGATTTGAGCTACTCGTAGAAGGTGTTTGAGAGTTTTATGATGGTGGAGTCACTTCTTTTTCTAAATGCAAGAGAGTATGATGCTTTTTGTTGCATGTTTTGCATGCACCGGCCTTGCATTGCGTAGCTGAGTGATTTGCCTGAAGGCAATTGCAGCAAAGTTTCTTAGCCTTTACATGTTGAATGCGTTGATTTACCGAATTTTCGAGAAACTTTTCACAACGATAAATTCGATGATCTTCACCGCAGGAAGAGCATTTAAGGTTGTTAGTAACCACGTACGAAGTGGTTTTCTTGACAGGCGGTGTTCTCGTGGTGGACGCAGACTTGTTGGCTGCGATTTTTGAAGTTGTTTCTAGATTGTTGCACTTTCGAGAAAGAAAGTCTGTTAAATCATTGAATGAGGGAAATTCAGTTGATGCTTTGTGCGCATCCCATTCCTTTTTTGTAGTATAGTCTAATTTGGAAGTTACTAAATGGTTCAACAGATCATCCCAATGTTCAGTTGGTCTTTTCAGTGCAGTCAGCGCTCGAACATGTTTAAGAAATTCATCAAGAAGACCTGTGAGGGAAGCATAATCCTCTTTAGTACAGGGTGCTAATTCGTGCAGGGCCTGAATGTGCTTGTGCACGATTAGCCGTTTGTTATCATACCTTTCAATCAATCTCTTCCAGGCATCATCGTAATTACTTTCAGATATTTCTAGTGAATGAGTAATATTTGCCGCATTGCCCTTCAAACAAGATTTTAACTACTGAAATTTCTGGACTTTAGAAATATCATTATTGAGATGAATCATCGTATTAAAAGTGTCGAAGAATTGGAAACCATTGCTCGTAGTCACCGGAAAATGTGGGTAAATCGATTCTTGGGAGTTTTATGTTCGGAGACGATGTGGAACTACTATCTTGCTTAATGCTTATATTTGAAGCTGTCGTGTTCTTAACGAGCAGTTTTTTCATGCAGTTCATTAAATTAAAATAAGCAGTTTCGAATTGTTTACGCTCCTCTTCTTGCACCACAAAGTCTTCTTTCTTTTCTATTTCAGTCTGCACTTCTTCGAAACGTTCAAAGATGACTTGCAATTTTACTTGCCGCTTTTCTATTTGATTGATGTCAATGTTTTCTCCGCATGAATCGAGGTACGTTTTCATTCTTGCTAAAGATGATTTTAAAGTGCCGCGTTTTAATATTAGCGATCTTAGCGCTTCTTCAGCCATTTTAAAAGGTAATGCGTAAGGACGATAGCAAAAGGCAAGGAAAAACTGGAAATAATTGGAGACTTACCCAATTGAATTTCGCAGATAATTCTAGGCGTTCGTTGGATGATGCTCAACTTCCGGCTTCCGCAATCCGACCACGAAGGGATGTTGTAAGGATCCGTCGTAAGCACCCTAATCTATCCGTCACTTAATGCTGTTCGTTTTATTACGGGAAAATGATTAAAACTCTGAAGTCGAACAAAACATTTAATAACAAAACTACACTTTACAAATAAATGTAAAAACAACGGGAAAATGTTGTGCGCGTGCAAATTAACCTCATGTTAAAATACGCGTGACGAGCCAATTCAGATCCGAACGTAAACTGAATTCAAAAACGAACTAAAATCTGGCAACTAAAATAACCTTATAAACAATCCCCACAAAAACAATAAGGCGAGGGGTTACACTAATTAAACTAAAGCAAAAAAAAATGCTAACTGAAATTGTAATTCACACGGTCAAGCCTAACTAAAAAAAACGGCCTGGAAGAAATATAATCACGCAAAGTGGTGAATTTCAAATTAATAAGAATGCACAAAATGCAACAGCGACAAAGAATGGTTTCTCACGGAACAAGCGAACGTAAAAAAAAACTCGGCAAATCGAAAACAGCGCGAACGCTAAAAGCACCCGCAATGAAAATAACTAGCAACAATTAAATAATCTTAAACTAAAGAAATGCGTACAAATACAATAAGCCTAAATTCAATTAACACAGATAAAAGCTTCGCCGGTCACAATATGGTGTCGAAGATCATTATGTTTAACTGCCCACAACTTAATTTTCGTAAATGGAACACCCTGTATATTTTGACATCATGAAATACAGAATCAAATTCTACATCGATTGGTATTGGCATTCCCTATACCTATTTCTTTCATATCACAAACTCTTTTAAACTGACACTAAATGGCGCATAAACACTTAACGTTTCGCAGTCGTTCGACAGCTTCGTCAGAAGTGAAAAATATAAACATGTTGTCAAAATAAACAAGGTTGTCAACGGAAACTGAAAATGTAACTTGATTTTTTTTTTAATCTAAAAATAATTTGAACATTATAAATGTTAAAAAATTGACAGATCTATATTCTATTTAAGGAATCGAGAAAACTACAAAATGTATCGTTTAAATTTGTAAAATCAGTACGTTTATTAATAGAATTCGACGACATTTTTATTTTACACATTTCTATAAAACGTCTTTTGAAAATATTAGACTCGTAATATAAAATATTAGTATTTTCAAAATCAAAATTATGGTCATTTTCTAATGAATGTTCTACAAGCATTGAATGATTTTGATTATTTTTTTGGATATGATATTTATGTTTAAAAGAGTTTGTGATACAATTTTCATCGGACAAGAACGAGCTTTAATTAACTATTTCTTTCAGTTTTCTCGTTATCAATGATTGTTTATTTTATTCTGTTAATTAGTGGAATAAATGCACTTATTCGTAGCAAGTTTTAAAAAGAGAAGCAGATATTGAACTGTTACTTTTTAAGAAATAAATAATTGCTAACCATAACATTATTTTGACGTACATCATAGAATAAAATAGTGAATTGTTGGTGGAGATTCTTCATGAAAGAAATGCTAAGTTAAATATAAGATGGGACTCTTGTTCTGTGTATGAATATTTTAATATGCTCAGATGTTTTAAGTGTGGTAAATACAACCACAAAGCAAAAGATTGTACCTCCGCGAACATTTGCTCCAAGTGCGGGAATGAGAATCATCCTACAAAGGCATGTCAAAATTCCAGTCTACAGTGTAATAACTGTTTGGATCATAATCTGAGACTGAAGTTAAGTTTGATACTGATCACTCTATTTTCGATATCAACTGTCCAGTATTCCTTAAAATAAAAGAATCGGTTTCTCGAAAGGTAAAATTATTCATCTGCATATCAATCAATACCTTCTGGAGCTGGAAATTCACGAAAGAAGGAGGAAGAAAACCGTGAGATGCTAACGGTGATTCATCTCAATATTCGAAGTATAAGAAACAAGCTTGAAATATTGGAAGTGTTCTTGGAAAATGCAAACCCTGATATACTTTGTCTTTCCGAACATTGGCTACATAGCGGCGAAACCGTTATAATAAATAATTACCATTTAATTAATAGTTTCAATCGGACTGATAAAAAGGGCGGCGGTGTATGTATATACGCTAAAAGCGGCCTTAATGCGAAGAGTGTATCCTGTATCTCCATTGAGGGAACCTGTGAATTATCAGCCTGTATAGTAGAAATATGTAACTTTAGATACCTAATTGTAACTGTATACAAGCCTCCAAATAATAATTTGATTGAAGCACTGGAACATCTCGACTCCGAAATCTTGAGAATATTCGAAACAGCTCAGAACCGCATTATATGTGGGGACTTCAACATCAATACTTTGCTTCCATCCAAAGAAACAAGAAAATTAATCAATCTCATGTTGGAATATAATTTAACATTAAAAACTACTGTCGGGACACGATCTCACAACAACACTGTAACATGCATCGACAACGTATTCACGAATTGTATTTGCGAAGTTCTAGTTAAAGAAACATCACTGTCTGATCATACATATCAAATAGTACAAATACCATTAACAACGCAGTCAACGTGTTCGCAGATGGATGACTACTTTTACAAGAGACTTTTTAATCACCAAAATTTACACCATTTTGCTGATCTAATAAAGAAAGAATCTTGGATTGAGGTTTATCATGAAGTTGGAACAGATAATAAATTTAATATTTTTATTGAAAAGTTTCTGTCTTTGTTTAACACTGGATTTCCTTTGGTGAAATTAAAAAAATCAACCAACAGTCGATCGCCTTGGATCACACCTCGTATCAAAGAATCTTACAGGATGTTGAACGATATGTGTGAACCAAACAAAGAACTAAAAAGCGAATATTACCATACGCAGTATCTATCTTTTAAAAAATTATGTAAATCTCAATTGCATGAGGCCGAACGTGCCTACTATGATGATAAACTTCTTAATAGTCACAATTTTAGCAAAGAAGGATGGAAAATTATCAACGATAATAGATATCATACGCGTGAAGCTGAAATGGAAATTCTGGATACTGCAAACAATTTGATTACAGATAATCCAATTATATGTGAATTTATGAACCAATTCTTTATCAATTTATCCAATAATCAGCTCAATCCAACTGGAGACGTTTCTCAAGTGCAAATGATCGAAGCCTCTATGTTTCTTTCACCCACAGATACCAACGAAGTTGAAGAAACAATCAAAGAAAAATGCGTGAAACATAGTTCTGGCTTGGATGGTGTACCCGGAATAGCATTAAAGGTTGTGGCCGACTTCATATCCGTCCCTCTCAGTAACATCATAAATGAATCATTTGCTGAAGGAAAATATCCAGCGGCATTGAAATCTTCTAAAATTGTGCCTGTCTATAAAAAAAAGGGAAACGCCAACGATCCTGCCTCTTATAGACCTATTGCTGTGCAGAGCCAGTTTGGTAAAGTTTTTGAAAACATCTTTATGAAGCGTTTATGCCTCTTTATTGAAAAACATCAACTGATTAGTGAATCTCAGCACGGTTTTAGAAGAGGAAAATCTACCATTACGGCTGCACTTCAAGCTGTAAATTGTATTTTAGAAGAGTTAAATAACAAAAAGAAAGTATGTGCACTTTTCTTCGACTTGAGCCGAGCGTTCGACTCTGTTAATGTTGATCTACTCTGCCACAAATTAGAGGTGATGGGTATTCGTGGTATCCCAAATCGATGGATACATTCATTTCTTAGTGGTCGTTCACAACGAGTGACTATCAAGAATTCACAATCCAATGCCCTTCTTGTGAAAGCAGGTATCCCCCAGGGATCGATACTCGGCCCCGTTCTGTTCTCGCTATTTATAAACGATTTAGCTAACTATTGTGTTTCTCCTTCAAAAACTTTATTATATGCAGATGATACCAGTTTTCTACTCTCCGAGAATGTGCTGAATGATGCTTTTCAACAGTGCAACGCTGCCGTTGCTGAAATGAAAAAAGTGATGTAACAAAAACGGTCTCGCGTTGAATGTTGCTAAAACACGTGTGATGCAATTCGTAACGAAAAACACAAAAATTGACTTTTCGCCTCTTCTCTTCTGTGAATCCAAGTCAGTTGAAGCTGTTACTTCCTATAAGTTTCTAGGTATTGAACTAGATTCTAAACTGACTTGGAAAAATCATGTACATAGTCTAGTTAATAAGTTAAGTGCGAACTCGTTTTTATTTTATAGACTTAGAAATTTTGTATCATCGGAGGTGCTACGAATTATGTATTTTGGGCTCATTCACTCAGCATTATCTTATGGCATTATATTATGGGGTAATTCTTCTGACATTCTAGACGCATTTCGCATTCAGAAAAAAATAATTAGAATTATGGCCTTTGTACCTTTACGTCATAGTTGTAGGAATTTGTTCATCCGTTTTCGTATAATGACTGTCATATCCGTTTATATTTATGAGTTAATTATGTATGCTAAATCTTTTGAATATGAAAAAAACAACGATTATCATGATTATAATACTAAACAGGGTGCAGATTTGAGATTACCTTTTAACCGTTTAATTGTCGGGCAGAAAGGTTGTGTGTTTATGGGCGCTCAATGTCTTAGAAGGATTACAGCTCTTTGGAATGGTGATTTACCTCTAACTTCCAAGCTTTTTAAATCTATTAAACTTAGAGAGTATTTAATATCTAAGGCCTTCTATAGTGTAGGCGAATTTTTGGGACACTAAAACTTAATTTTATTTTTTTTATATATCACTTGTCTGTTGGTTATGCCTTTTGAGTTTTATTTTATTTCTGTATTTTCTCTGACTTGTCATGAACCTACGATGAAGTTTTTTTGTACTGTTTTGTAAGGTCTGGCTAATAAATTTATTATTATTATAAAAAATAAAAAATAAAGGTATTAGGTAAATACCTACCGTAAGTTTACCATTATCATAAACCACCACCCTTAAAAATTAAGCATGCTTTGAAAAACAATTTTTTTCTCAATTTAACGTTTCTATTAAACAACAAAAGCAATATTTACAATTGGTAAAGTGGTAAAAATAATAATGGATAATTTTATTTATTCTCATAAACAGTTTATTTTACATTCAAGGAGAGTGCAATAAAAGGATTACGAGAACGAGCAGAAAAGTATCCACAGTTATCGCCAATGACAGAAAAAAAAATATAGCAAAATTTGAACGTATTTTTTAAGAAGTGGCACCGTTTCACCAAAGAAAACTTCATCTGCTCCTATAACTGGCAATGAAGCAAATGAAATTTCTGTATTAGCATTCGTCGAAACTTATTTATTTCTACTTATCTGTTAACGGTATAATTCAATAAATATTTTTATATTAAATATGCCGTTATAATAAACAATTATTAAACAATTATTGATAACAAGGAAACTAAAAGAAATAGGTATGGGGAATGCTAATATCAATCGATGTAGAATTTTATTCTGTATCTCATGATGTAAAAAAATACAGGGTGTTCCATTTACGAAAATTGAATTTTGGGTAGTTAAACGTAATGACTTTCGACACCATATTGTGACCACCCAATGAATTTTTCAGAGATAATTAGGATATGATTTGAAAGTCTGAATATTATACTTTTAAACGACATGTCACTTCAATCTTTAAATTTGAAATTGGCGTAAATACATTGTCTTAAATGAAAGGTCACCAAGACAATTTTTTAAATCAATTTGAAGATATCTCAAAATCGGTTACATTTAGGTATAGGGAAGCCTTAACATTTTTTATTTAGAATAATGTGTAGAATCAGAATTTGTAATAAAAAGTATAGCATTCCATTTAAAATAAGAAAGTTAACGGCGAGTTCCGATATAACCGGAAGTGATATAAAAGTGAAAATATTTTAATCTGAAAGATCGCTTTCCCTTAGGGCAGCGTACTAATTTTCAGAATTTTTGTATATTCCCTTCCCTGAAAACTTTTAACAGGCCACTCTATTTGGGAGACCCTGTATAAAAACTTCTGCTATAACCAAGATTTCTACACAATTCACAACAATTCACCAACAAGAATTTTAGATAGAAATTAATATTTCCGGTTATAAACACCAATAGCGTAGGAACCTAATCGTCAATAAAAATAAAAAAAACGAAGAAAATGTTTGAATAATCGAAATGAAAAATTAAAAGAACACGGAATCTTGAATCTCGAAAAGATGTGGACAAACTGAAAGATGTAGTAGAATCTTTGACGTTTCTCAGGTGCTAAATAAACTGTACTCTTTACTGGTACATACAATCTGCATCATTAATTTTAAAGTAATTATTCTCGAAAATGGTGCACTTTAGCTATATACAATAAGTGTACCTTTTTTAAAGAAAAATAATTATGCTTTAAAGTTAAAGAATCATTTTTTGAATATGTCCCCATACAATAAATATAGCAAAAAAACAAAAAAAATATCAATGTTGAAAGCGCTCCCTTCACTTTATATAAATAATAAACAAATATTCAGTTCAGCAATACAGAAAACTCCCGTTTGTCATTTTACAAGTAAATATCTCAAGAAATAAATGAGTTTTTATGAAAAATTGAAGTAAAGAAATATTCTTTAAAGGACCGTAGTTTTTTAACGAAAAACTAAAATAAAATGATCTAAATCGGTTAATTTGGACTCAAGGAAGCTACTCTTGAGCTGTAATCCATTCTTTTCTGGGCACCCCATATAAGAAATACTTACAGCTGGAATATGTACGGGTTTTGCACCTTACCTAAAGCCTTTATTTTAGGAGCCAGAGAAAAACTTTAAAAGCAAAAGTTATAGGGTTTTATACGTATTATCTTTTAGGGTTATTACAAAAAAACAAAAGCGTAACGCAAAGTGGAGAAATGAAAATAGGATGTTCCATTAAAAAAAACAAAAATAGTATTTTTTCTCAGCTTTGCGACGCGCTTTTGTTTTGTGTGATAGCTCTAAAAGATAATACTTATGAAACCCTACAACTTTTATATTTAAAGCTTTTCTCTAGCTCTTACAATAAAACCTCAAGATAGGGTGCAAAATATCAACAAAAAAAAAAACCTGTATATAAAAATTTAAATATTTTGTAAAATCGCAGGAACTCGCAAAAACTGTTGATATCCTCTTGAAACTTAGTATCGTAGTGTTTTAATCTAGCACATTATACAGCGCGCTATTGCGAGCGTTTTACGAAATTGTCAATAACAGATTAAAATTAATAATTTTTTTATGTACCGGGTGTCCCAACGGTGTGTATTTCTTCTGTGGTGCCTATAGGAATAATAAGTAGAGAAAAAAATATTAAGAAAGTTTTACTAGACATCATGCGGCACATTTTAAAATCATTTTCAACTGTACAGGGTGTTCCAGAAAGTGTTGGTGCATACAAAGCGATTTTTTTTTTAATGGAACACCCTGCATATTCTTATAAATTTGGATGTCCCGCGGAGAGATGATTACAATAATATAATGATATATTAATTTCGCTCAGCTATTTTCGGAAGAAAAAAATTATTCTTGGAAAATTCCTTAAAAATTTACAAATTTTGAACTTATGCTGCTGATTATGAAGATGACACAGACTTAGGAAAATATAACAAAATATTCTTAGGACTTTGGGCTTTTTGAAAATATGAAAAAAGTTAAAATATCTTTTAGCATTATACAGGGCAAACAGTAGTTGCGAAGCACTCAGTATCTAATTTTTTTTAATGGAACGACCTATTTTTTATTTCAGAAATGTGTAATTCTTAAACTTAGCTTTCTACTGACACCAGGTTATATACCTATATTTCTAGTATTTCTTTCATTAGAAACCTTGTTTTTACTATTTGAACATTTTAGCCTTCCATTTATAATTTTTGTATAGTAATTGAGAAAAAAGTAAATCCCAGAGTGTATTTATATCACACCTGAAGAAACGTCCAGGTCTACACATTTAACGTTTTACAATACACACAATGATACGAGAAAAACAGGGAAATATGTGAAAAAAAAATTTCATCGTAGTCAGCCATGATTTCATATTTGAGATCTTATAACAATTCTGAATAACTTTTTCAAATAATATTTCCGCGTATCTTGGAAAATAAAGGTACTTTACTCTTATGTCCACTTCAAATATTTTTATTTCCTCGGTATGTGACCAGTGGTATTCGAATTTTGATATCTGCATTTTGAGTTTGGGAAGCTCTAGGAACTTTCAAATTTATGGTTATAATTTATTTCCAAAAATAAAAGGTTAAAAACCAAAAAACTCTAATGGTAGTAAAAACAATATTTCTAGTTAAACAAATATTAGAAATAAAGGTATATAACCTGATATCAGTAAAAAGCTAAGCTTAAGTACTATCTATTTCTGAAATAAAAAATAGGTCATTCCATTTAAAAAAAAATGAGATACTGAGTGCTTCGCAAGTACTGCTTGCCCTGTATAATGCTAAAAGATATTTTAACTGTTTTCATATTTTCATAAAGTCCAAAGTCTTAAGAATATTTTATTTTATTTTCGTAAGTCTGTGTCATCTCCATAGTCAGAAACATAAGTTCAAAAATTGTAAATTTTTAAGGAATTTTAGAAGAAAAACATTTTTTTTACGAAAATAACTGAGTAAAATCAATATATATTTGTATTGTTGTAATCAGCTCTCCGCGGAACATCTAAATTCGTAAAAGTATACGGGGTGTTCCATTTAAAAAAATTCTCTCTATACACCACCATTTTTTGGAACATCCTGTATAGTTAAAAATAATTTTAAAATGTGCCGTGTGATGTCTAGTATAACTTTCTTTATCTCTTTTCTTCTACTTGTTATTTCTATAGGCTCCACTGAAGAAATACACACGGTTGGGCCACCCGGTACAAAATTTGATGCCATTTAGAAAAATATCAACGGAAAAATTCAAATTTGAAATGTTGTTCTGAACTAAAAATGACATTATTTTCTAGCATTTATGCGGTTTATTTTTAAAGAAATCTAAAAAAAAGTTATAGATGTTTTAACATATTATCATAAGCAACAAATTTTGATATCCTGACTGGTAGTTAAATGAGTGAAATATGATTGGGGATGCAGTCAGTAAAGGTTTAATAAAACTTCTTTAATTTATGTCGAGCTTTTGAGAATGGTTGTTCCCTTCATCAGGACGAAATATGAAGTTACAAGTAAGACACATGCATTTCAGGCAAATGGAAGAACAATTTCAAACAATTTTTGTCACATGTGATAAATAAATTGTAAGTGGGACTTATCACGATTGGTTATTGTAGAACACATTCGTCATTCATATTTATGACGTAATGCTATAACAATGTTGCCAAGTATTGAAGTGTTTACACATGATTGGTGATTGATGGTGTATAGGTTATGTACGCAGTGTTGCCAGGTGCGGCGCTTTTGCGCCAAAGTGGCGCCTTTGAGTGAACAAATTGCACTTGAAATTTTCACTTTGGCGCTTGGCGCTAAATGTGGCGCCTTTAAACAACAAATTTGGCGAATTTTGGCGCTTAGCAATTAATTCTTAAAAAGCTACATATATTATGCATATTTTATACGGTACTTGGAGAATTCTTGATTTTCCATTTAGTAACTAACTTCAATAACTTTTCATTTCTTTTTGCATAGTAGTTGGTAGACCTATACGATCGGCATATAATAGAAAAATGAACTTTAGTCAGTGTTTTGTGTGTTTTTATTGACAGTAAAGATAAAGAATATTATATGTAGTTTGTTCTTCTTGTTAGAATTTACGTTACGTTATTATATTAAAGGGTAAACACTATGTACTTGTTTTAATGTTTAAATTTTAGTAAAAAATCGAAATATATAAATTACAGAATTTTCACTCTTTGGCGCCAAGTGGCGTTTTGGAATATTTTTTTTGGCTCTACTAGCGTTTACCAAGCTGGCAACCCTGTATGTACGTGTTGTATAGGCCCCTAGCAAGCTACCTGGTGGCGCCGCCTGGTGGAGGTTGCGACATAAATTGTATGAGGCGACTTGAAACCGTTATATCCATTTATATCATTTCGAAGAAGATTTGAATGTGTTTGCTAGTATTTTCTCGATTTGCTTTAAAGTATGGAAGGTAAAGATCGTCCTCGTAACGTGCTCGTAACTCCAGTAATAGTACTGACAGTCAGCTGACAGCAGTGTTGCCAA
Source organism: Dorcus parallelipipedus (assembly GCA_958336345.1). NCBI lineage: Eukaryota > Metazoa > Arthropoda > Insecta > Coleoptera > Lucanidae > Dorcus > Dorcus parallelipipedus. The sequence continues at coordinate 43,713,099 of OY284481.1, forward strand.
CCCTGATACGACCGTTTTCCCTACCTTTTCCTACATAAACTTACAACTAGTGGCGCTCGTGACGCCGTTTGCTTAAGGTTACTGTATTGAGAAGATAGCGCCAACTTTCTACCACTTTTAATTTGGGGTTAAACAATTTCATTCATAAACTCCCTAGCAATCGTAACTTGTTATGTATCTATCCTTTTTCTTCTTACTGTTTCATGGCATCTTCATCGCGTCCTTTTTAATTTGGGGGACGACAGCCGCGGAAATGAATGGCGGTACCTTCTAAATACAGTAACCTTACGTTTGCTACCCGCCTATATTCAAAGTAAGCACATCTGACATTTGTGATAATTGAAGCGGTGGCAACATTGTCATTTTCAAAAACTTGTAGTAACAAAATGTTACTAAATTTCAACGAATACATCGTGCGTTACATCTTGAGTTCAGTTGGACTGGTTTAACGTCATTAATGACGAAAGTTGGCTGGTAGTTTACAAGACCTATACGTAGTTAATTTACATTGAAAGAAAGCAATCTCGTCGATGCCGCTTTTGATCTCTGTCAGCCAGCGGCAGCCATGTTTTGAGAGGAGCAGAACATCAGGCCCGTATTTATAAAATGTGGGACCGAAGTCTGGACTTCCATAAGTTTCATAATTTAATAATAATTTAATACTTCCTTACATTGCTCCTTCATTTGGAAAAGTAAAGAAAACCAAATAACCATTGTAGGCTTTATTTTCACACTTTTTTGTAGCAAAAGCCATTCCACTTTTACGCTTAGTAATGGTAATATACAGCGTGATTCAAAAGGGTCGCACCATCGCTTTGGTGTAAATACAGACCATTAACAGGAGCACAAATATGTTTTTAGAATTTTTTTGCCATGAATAGTTTTTAAGATATGAATGTTTAAAAATAACGCAAATAGGCAACGCTGCACCTTGTAGATGCACTTACAAATTTGAAATCATAGATCATAGGTACCCTCTTTTTTGTTGACAACTGCATATGCGCTGGTTTGTCAAAACGTTTGGAAATAAAATTTGACATAATAATAAATGTCAATTCTTAACTGGGGTTCTTAATATCCTACTTTCTTCAGCTATTCTAAAGGTCTTAAGTAAAAAAAATAATGAAAGAGTTGGTTGATTTGATCCAGCATCCAATGGCAAAAGTTAATACGAAGAGGAAAATCAGCTTCACACAGAGCTTGAACTTTTGTATAGTCGAAAGAATGGTAACCTTCTGTTTTTAATACACACCGAACAACATTGTAATTTACGTTTAAATTTCGTCCAATATCTCGAATGCTGACGTTAGGATTGTCTTCAACGACTTGTAGAATAGCTTCCTCGACTTGGGGAGTTCTGGCGGAGCGTGGCCTACCTATCACTTCATGATACCGATGATACATGACACTGATCAAGCCGTTGAAAAACATTCTTGTCTGGATGTCTACGTTCACCGTATCGTTCAGTATAAACTGCTGCAGCGCGTCGAAAGTTTGCACCACTTTCTCCCAGAAGAAGATACATATCACAGTACTCATTTAAAGTAAACATTTTGAATGTGAATAGATTCTTCAAATCAATAAAAAAATTTGACTTTCAAAATGTCATGTATCATTGATAAATTTTATTTGTCAGGTCACACTATGGTAACCATAGTAAAATCGAATTTTCGGTGCACCGTTGCCGGCTTTACTTCTAAAATAATGTTAACATTTCCAAAGACTTTTCCTGCTTTATTACTTAATAAACATTATGTTTTATTAGCAAGGATAATTTTAGAGGCGTTTATATACACCTTTCATTAATAAAAACATAAAGTTACATTATCTAATTACTATAAAATCAACATCAGTTTCGTAACTTTGAAAGCCTATATCTTCGTAAAAAAATCATCTAGAAAATTTTTATTTACATTTTTGAGAACAAATAAGTGGGTCTGAAAACCACATAAGTGATGGTGCGGTCCTTTTGAATCACGGTGTATAATGTCTGTAAATGTTTAACCAAAGAAATAAAAAAACACAAGCTACCGCAAACAAAACACCGCCACTGAAATACTGATACAAGTAATTATTATAGCAACAAACGCTAATAATGTCGGTTACGACACTGCATGGCCTTCTAAATGAAAAGCGAGTTCTCTCTGGCCTGGGCAATAGTGCAGTTCAGGCGTGCTCCGCCAAGCACTGCTTACGGGGCGCTTTCTTAACCTAAAATCTTGACAGTTCTATCACATATGAATGGTGGATGAGTTCGTGTAAAAACAATTAATGTTATTGTTGTAAAAATTTGAACATATTTATATATTATTTACGTTGGAATGAGGTGGAGTATTTATGTCCAATTTCCACAACTTGATTTAGCATTAAACTATTACTGTTTTATATTAAAATCTTACCTGTATATACTCAGAATTTCTGTGGTAAGTTACAACATGTATAATAAAGCTTCTTTTCTCATTGTGCGTAATTATCAATGTTCTTTTTAACACGTTTTACATTATCAAAAGTCGAAACTCTTTTATGTAACTTGTTGCAATTATTCATAACACGAAAGCTTTTTAAAATGACAATCTTTCTTTATTGTGCAAGCGTACTTCACTCCAACGATTTGTGCATGAATCTATAAAGTTTATACCATATAAATTATGTTGTATTACGGTAATTACAATATTAATTAATTTTGCGTGAACTCACTTTGATTGACAATAATGACAGTGCACTTGACTCAGTTCCGTCAGTGCCCCGTAACCAGCGCCAAAGTGTCGACTTTTGGCGTTTTCTCGAGCACAAAAATTAAATGTAAATTTTTCAAAACGCCCAGGCCAGTTAGAACTCGCTTTTCATTTAGAAGGCCATGCGACACTGTAATCTACTCTAAAAACATGGCCGATCCATCTGCACCATTTGGATGCGCAAACTTTACCCCCACTTGAGAGTTTTTCTTCTGTGTTAATAGGTCGTTGGTCTCTACACTACAACAGAACACACATAAATGATCAAACGCTATTTCAAACAAGTCAAATAAAAGGTAACAAGCTTTATGAAAAAAGCTAAAAAATCCGCCATACGCTTTCAAGTATTTTAACTCCTAACTTGACTCACAAAAAAGCTAGATCTGGCTTGAAATACCCTAGATTGGCAACACTGGTACTGTGCTCCCATTCACCTCCCATTACTGTTACTGCTCTGACGTGCGTAACACCAACCGCCATCTTGAAGAATTGAGATGATTTTAACTTTTGACGCGACGCTAGAGCGTAAAACATAAGTTGTACTATCTATTACGTCAAAACAAAATCTATTACAGTAATCTGTAAAATTCTGTTACAATAATTTTTAGTCGAAGAACAACACTGATTAGCTGTTCAGGTGAGCATAGGTTAGGTGTAGAAGGTATTTCGTGTATTCGTGTTTATTTTCTTTTTGCTTAAATTTACAAAAACAAACTAACTAATAACAAAAATTCTGATCTAAATTCTAAAGTGTAAACAGTTGGTAGTTTATCAATTTATCCAAAGTTGGACAACCTGTAAAATTATTACGCTTCATTTGGACCCCTAAACGCATTTTACGCTGGCAACGTCATAGCGTTGTGACGCGCTCAACGCTCCATGTAAATCCAGCTTTAATTTAGAGCCGAGCAACGGTAGGGGAACAGTTCCACCACCCCTTATACTTCTCCGCAAGTGTTTCGCCCTTATTCCAGTTTAAATTCAAATCGGCACGCTTAGAACCAACGACGCGCAATATAATGTTTCGACGAGTGGCGAATATTTTCGACTGTCGCCGATTACAGTTGTTGCTTGTGGAGGGGATGAACTCGCCACGACTCTCGTGCCCAGCATTGATTTAGATGATAGCGCGGATGTCAAGATGGTGTCGGCGGTGTTGTCAATATTTCAGATTTATCGCCAGTGCTGCCAACTTTGTAATTCTAAATGAGACACCTAGTATTTTTTTATTTGTTTAAGTTGCTTAAATCATTATTAACATAATAACATGTAACGTGTGTTTTATACCTAATGTTCACTGTTTTCGAAATATTTCAACACTTGTAAGTTCGTAACATTAGAACGCGCACGTTTTTTTTAAAAAGCAAAGTTGGGGTTTGCTAAGAATTATGTAATTGTCAATTTTAAGTTAGTGTGAAAGTTCTGACTTATAACAATTTGTTAGAGGTTACCATACTTTCGTTCCACAGTGTATTATAAAAATGCTGAAAGTGCCCTTTTTAAACCGAATCCTTGACCGCGGGTACCAGTGACGGCTTTCTACTACGACTTTCTCGAAAATCGTCGAAAACGCTGCACAGTAAAGACTTGCCGTCAACAGACATCTGGCGTATGCCTGCTAATTTTCGAAGAAGTTCGGATTTTGGCAATTATTGTAATTGTACTTTCGTTAGGAGCTAAAAATAAATATTACATTATATTCCTTACATCTAAAATGTAATTAATTAAAGTCTATACGTAATAAAGAGAAAAAAGCCTACCGAGTGGAACTAAGAATAATTTTAATATTTTCTTGGCGGATTTCTGATTGGCTGATTACGTGGAAAACGTGGATCCACAAGCTCAGGCAGCAAACACAAATTATAAAAAGTTATAAGTATTGGTTTCATTTTATTTTGCCAAAAAACGTCGTCTCGTTTAATCTAAATAAATAACTAAATGTATCGAAACATACAGGCACAATTTTTAAATATTACCTTTTCAAAGAGCATTTCAAATAGTGACCAAATAACAAAATAACAATAATATCTGTTTGTTATTTGCAACTAACCTTGTATCTGAAACATGTCATCATGATTTGAATTCAACTGCAATTGCCCATTTTTCAAAGTAGCAAATTTAATTTCAAATTTAATTACCCATTATGAAATTTGTTAAATATTTCGTGCGCACAAATTATGCTTTGCGTCAAGTACCTGCTTCCTCTTAAACTATGAACTATGTATACTGATGCTTAAAAGTATCCGAATGAAAAGCAATAAAATAGTTCGAATTTAACCCTTGTGGTAAACTTCCACAGTGCCAAGCGGTCACGCCGGTCGTCCGAATACTTTTAAGCACCAGTATGCTATAATGTACTTTTTTACCGAAGTCACCCGATGTGTAAAAATATGTTCGAATTTCGGGCAATGGTACGGGTTTGCATAGTCTTGGGGAAAGGAGGCGGAGCCATTGAAGTTCTTGCTCAAGACGTAGATGGCGGTATCTCTCTACTGTAAATTATGCTCAAAACAAGCAGTGTTTATTTTTCTAATTCCTTCTTTTCTAGTTCGAATTTTATTGCTTTTATTTATCAGAGCTATCAATGAAAGTATATAGATTGGTGCTACAAGAAGTTTTTTTTGACTAACTATTTCCTTTCAATTCATTTTTCCAATTTTTAATTGCTCACTATTTTTTTATTTGACAATTATTAATTTATATGGCTCTGTAGCACTAATCTCCAATTGTTCCTTAACACATTAATGTCATTATTTAATTTATTAACTTACTAAACATAGCCAGAAAACGTAAATTCGTTTTTACATTTTACTGAGGCAGTTTCGGTATTTTAATAGACCCTTGACATTCACCAGTATACACCGGTATTACCGGTAACATTCACCAGAATTTTTATCGGTGAATTCTGAAAAATACCCGTTCTTTTCTGAAACCTACTTCACTCACTAAATTAATACAAATTTATTTGCCAACATTACGGCCTTCTAAAATAGCATACACTGCAAATCAAGAAGCTTTTATTGTTAAGTCGTATTACTGTATAATATGTGAAACAGTTTAGCAGCATTTCAAGATAAATTTCCAACCATACAGCGGATGCTAATTTAAAGTTGTGTGTTAATCACGACATACAGGGTGCAATAAAAGCCAAAAGTGATGTAACCTGTATTAATTTATTAAATGTTAGATTCATCCAAACATTAAATTGTCGGCATAATTTATAGTTTTTCTTTAAAATCTGCTTTGCATTTTTATTATTAAAATAAAACTTGTTTTGAATAAATTATTAGTTACTGTTAATCAGTCCTTTTCTTTATTATTTTTATATTAAAAGTTTTAAACATCTTCTTATGAATTAGAGAACAATTTTTTAAAACCGTCCAAACCACTCCAAACATTTAGTAATAATAATAATAGTAATAAGTCATCCCATGCAAGGCGGCCATGCTTGCTGTCAAAGCTCAGGAGAATTTTAAAAAATGTTTGTGCAAATCGGTTTTGATTATAACGGATTTCTCGAGCATGCTCTGTACAGCTGTTTCGCTTTTTGACCAATTTGCACAATTTTTTTTTAAATTCTCATATACTTTGACAGCAAGCATGGCAGCTTTGCATGGGATGACTTATTACGTAGCGAACTGGCTTCAATTTGTCAATCCTACTGCAATGTCAGTTCATTACTTTCACATTGCAATGGCAAATAACCTAGGACAGATCGGTTTGGTTTGCAGTGGAATTCTCGAGCTACGGTTCTGCTGATGAAGGCCCAATTAGGCCTGAAACAGCTGTACAGAGCATGCTCGAGGAATCCGCTGTAATCAAAACCGATTTGCACATTTTTTTTTTATATTTATATAAATAATATGCCCATACTCTTACTCATGCCCGACTTCAAAATTAGTATATTACATATCGAGAGTTGTAAATAGCAAATTACGCACGGTGGAAAAGTTGCGCATGAGCAGCGCAGCGGCGAATGCAAGTAATTCCACAAGTGCGTAATTGCTTTACAACTCGAGTTTTGTACTATACTTTATCTACGACCACAAAAATTACCTTCAAAGAATCAGCAATGACACTTGCAATTTCGACGACTGTCAATCTAATGTGATGCGGCTACGTAGATCTAACTGCAAATGTGCGTAAAGTAGGTGCGTTGTGTTTCTTACTTTACGCACGACGTTTGTAAACACCGGCTTACTTAGTTTATGTGTTATACGTAATTCGTCATTTACAGTAGTGGTCGTAGATAAATACTTAAAACCTAATAAAAATAGATAAGTTTTTAAATGTTGCTTCTACCGAGTGACTTTTAATGATTGAAGCAAATTAGTATGTTGGGAACACTGAGGAATTGGCATTACTTGAAAGTTCGTTAATTTTGCGGGAATGCGTAGCTATAGGTTAGAGTTGATGTTTACATTGATGATGAAAACTGTTTAACAGATTATTATTATTATTCAAGACCTGGAAATGTTAGCCCCCTTTGCGTAAGCAGCACCGAATCCTTTGAGATAAGTTATTGAAGACATTATTAACGTTTTAGGTTGTCTGATATTTGCAATTGCCTCTTCAATTGCCAGCTGCACAATTCATCCAAATTGTTTAATACGTATTCTGAACATCACATTATTGAAATGAGGAAATAAGAAGTTCAAATTTAATTGAATATTAGAGCAAATCATCAAGCCCCATTTGCGTAAGCAGTACCGAATGTCCGAATCCTTTGAGATATGTTATTGAAGACATTATTAACGTTTTAGGTTGTCCGATATTTGCAGTTGCCTGCTGCAATTCTTCCAAATTGTTTAATACGTATTCTGAATACCAAATTATTGAAATAAGGAAGTAAGAAGTCCGGATTTAATTGAATATTAGAGCAATTAGGCCACCAACCAGCACTGATTAAACATCCTGGGAAAAACTCCTCTAAATAATTTATTGTGGTTCGTGCTGTGTGAGTGTAGTGGCGGAATCTTGTTGAAAGTAGCCATTTGCTAATTCAGTGTCGTCTAACTGGTTTATAAATGTATCCAATATAAGTCTCTGATATCTATAGGGGTTGTTTCCCGGAAGAATATTGGTCCAATAATTCTCCAAGACATTGCCACCCAAACACCAATTTTAAGTGGATGTAGTGCCTTTAGAAGTTACGTATTTAGATTGTGGTAGCCGAGCGTGGTTTTTTATTTACTGTCTAATCTTAAATTGTTTTTTACAATTTTCGTTAACAACGCAAAACTTGTTACTTGATGTAAAACCTAAGTAGTAACCATACAGTATGCTTATATTTTCAACACTTCCTCCTAAGCCACTGTATGAATACTTTACATAATTATATTAAGTAATAAGTCCTATCTTAGACCTCAAAAATTCAAATCGAATTCGTTCTAAAGCCTTCGTTAGCAAATCGGCTAATTGATTTTGTCCATCAATATGTTCTACGTTTAATCGATTTTCTATATAACACTCGCGTACAAAATAATGACGCACCTCGATGTGTTTAGATCTTTTGTGAAATTCCGGGTTTTTTGCAAGTTTAACTGCACTAGCATTATCGATGTACAATGTAGGCGTTTTATCAATTGTAGCACCCAAGTCCCTGAATAAACGTCGTTGCCAGATTAATTCCTTAGCACCTTCACTTGCTGCAACGAACTCTGCTTCCGTCGTTGATAAAGATACAGACTTTTGCAATTTGCTTGACCAGGAGATAGAGGTTCCTCCATAGGTCACCATAACACCGCTAGTCGATCGTCTGGTTTTCGTATCTCCTGCAAAATCTGCATCACTAAAAGCTTCGAGTTTCTTTTCTGTTTGAGTTGAAAACAGTAATCCATATTCAGTAGTTCCACAAAGATATTTAAAAATTCTTTTGACTTCAAGCCAATCCTTCTCGGTTGGACACTGTAGAGACCGAGCTGCATAAGACACCGCAAAAGCTAAATCCGGGCGAGTTGCTGTTGCCAAATACATTAAACATCCTACAGCCTCACGATACGGCACTTTTTCATCTAGAGCCTCTTCTAATCCTCCTCCACTCCTATCAGAGGCAGTTTTTACTGAGTTTGCGTCACTCATATTGAACCTTTTCAAAATTTCCTGTGTATACAATTTTTGGCTTACAAAAATTCCATCCTGTCGTTGTTCAATCTGCATTCCCAGAAACATATTCAAATTACTTGTTGTAATTTTAAATTCTAATCTTAACTGACGAATGAATTCATCGATCTCTTCCTGACTGTTACCTGCGACCAATCCATCATCAACATATACAGCAACTAATAGTTTGGTACCGTTCTGTCGGCGTATAAATAAACATGGATCTGCTGAACTTGCTTGCAAACCTTGATCTCTCATGAATTGTACTAATCGCTGATTCCAACACCTCGGCGATAGTTTCAAGCCGTACAAACTTCGTTTTAATCGACAGACACGTCCAGAATTATCATCAAATCCTTCGGGTTGACTCATATACACTTCCTCCTGAAGAGAACCATATAAGAAAGCTGTTTTCACGTCAAATTGACACAGTTTTAAATTCTCTTGCGTAGAGAGTGCAAGAATAGATCTTACTGTGTCATATCGGGCTACTGGGCTAAAAGTTTCTTCATAATCTATGCCTGCCTTTTGTACATGTCCTTTAGCAACGAGTCTTGCACGATAACGTTGAATGCTTCCATCTGTGTTTAATTTCACGCGTAACACCCATCGATTTTTGATAATTTTAGCATTTTTTGGTGCAAAAACGAGGTCCCAAGCATCATTTTCTTTCAAAGCTTCCAATTCTTCTTTCATGGCTTCTAACCATTCTTGTTTTGAATTTGAATTTAGCGCTTCATTATAGGACTGTGGGTCTTGAAACTTAACTGTAGCCTTATAGACGGATCCACCAACATAATTTCATCCAATTCGGTTTCCTCACCATTCGTTTTGGACGTTGCTGTTTTAAAGTCGAAGCTGGTTCCACTTCTTTTGCTTCCTGAATTTCATTTACCTCTTTGTGATTTTCAGTCGCTGAAGTTTCAATTAATGTACCTTCTATATTTTCTTTAGAATAATCTTCTTCCTTAGTATCTTTCGGCAAAGTTACATCAACTTTTGAACATATTTTTTCTGGCTTAAAATAAACATCGTGAGAATTTATAATTTTTTTTTAGTGATGGTACGTATACTTGATAGCCATCTTTAATGTTCAGATAACCAACCATTCGACCCAAAACACTCTTATTGTCGAATTTCTTACGAAACTGCTTTGGTATATGTACAAAACATTCAGTACCAAATACACGCAGGTGATCTAATTTTTTTTATAATTCGACCATTCCACAGCTCAAGTGGAGATCTTTCATCAACTGGTGTTTTGCCCGTATAATTCAATAAATACACAGCAGTTTCACAAGCTTGAACCCAAATAAAACGTGGGAGATTACTTACTGACATCATGGATCTAGCGAGTTCCACAATTGTTCTGTTTTCCCTTTCTGCCGCACCGTTTTGTTCTGGCGTATATGGGGCACTTAGTACCAAAACTATACCACGATTACTTAAAATTCGACGTGTTTCTTCACAATCAAATTCTTTTCCTCCGTCACATCGAAACTCCTTAACAATATGCCCCATTGTTGAAGCTTCATTTAAAAATATTTTGAGACAGTTTGAAACTTCATTTTTCTGCTTGATGAAGAACACTCTTCGAAATTTGCTAAAATCATCTTTGAAACACACAAAGTATCTTTCGTTACGATTTCCATTTACTGACATAGGTCCGTTAATGTCAGCATTTATAACTTCACCAACCGTCATTGATCTGTCATTTCTAGATCTAAAAGTTTTACGATGAGCCTTTCCCATAGCACATCCATCACAGAAACTTTCCGTTTCAGACACCTTCATTTTAATGTCCATTTTCTCAAGCACTTTTCTAACATGGCGTTTGTCTTGATGGCCAAGCCTCTCATGCCAAAGTTGAAGTGTCTCTACAGCTGTTGCAACATTGACCTGAACAATTTTTTTAGGAGTTACTACTCGCATATTCATCATATAAGCATCAATTTTCCATTTTCCTGTTGCTTTAACTTTACCATCCTTTTGCAGAAATATATTATGATGATCAATAGTTACTTTTAAGTCATGTTTTGTAGCACTTTGCACAGAAAACAAATGTCTTCCAATATCAGGCACATACCAAACATCTTCAAGATATCATGGTTGCCATGTTCCATTGACCAACATCTCAATGTCCACGCGTCCACAACCGTAAGCTGGAATTTTCTCTTTATTTGCTACTTGAACTTCAACTGGGAGAACGAATTTTTGAAAACTTGCAAAATATTGTTTATTAGCTGTCATATGATGAGTTGCTCCTGAATCACATATCCAAGCATCCGACTGTTCAAAACGCTTTGCTGCTGAAAAAGCTGTTCCTTTACCATTATCTGCAGTTGTTGAGTTAAAACTAGATGGGTTTCTATCTTGCTTACTTTTATATTCCTTGATATTTCGGCAATTCTTCTTAATATGTCCAACTTTACCACAGTGAAAACAACGGCGAGTATCTTTGTTATTTGAACATACTTTCTTTACGTCACTGAATTTATCATTTTTGACTTTTGTTGTTGACAACTGTTTTGATGATGAAGAATGAGCTGAAAATGCGTTTAGCTCGACTGCTGAACCCGATGTTTGTAACCGCTTCTCAATTGTACACAGCTTTTCAATTAAATTGTTTGTTGTTCGCTTGTTGTCATCTAAAGATTCCCACACATTGCTGAATTCTTGATATTCTGGTCCTATCGTTGCCAAAATCCTTCCATGAAGTAACTCGACTGGAATATCATGAGATCCTCGACGACGAAGTTCGGCATTCATATCCGCGAACAATTTTTCCACCTTTGCAACGTATGCTGCAACATCACTATCCGGTTCACGTTGAAGTTTGAAAAATTCTGTCATTAGTAAACTCAGTCTTTGTATACTACTTTGTTCATAAACGCTTACTAATTTATTCCATATGTCTTTTGCATTTGTATAAGTTAGGACTAAATCCGCCACTGTTTGACTAAGAGCACTAGCAATTAGAGCAGCCGTACGAGCATTATCACGTTTCCATTCTGCAATCCTCTTCAGTGCATTTTGAATAACTGGACATTCACGAGTACCATTTATCATTGATACCATGTCATACTGTTCGAAATGCATATTCATTTGCCATTTCCACTTTGGCCAATTCGACGGTCCCTGCAGCTTTTCAACTTTCACTTTCAAGTCTGCCATTATTTTCAATTTGTATCAGCAGTAATACCAGATTCACACGAAACCTCAAACAACTTGTATCTTCTGATTATGCACACTTTACGTGATCTGGGCCCATAACCTTTAGAAGTTACGTATTTAGATTGTGGTAGCCGAGCGTGGTTTTTTATTTACTGTCTAATCTTAAATTGTTTTTTACAATTTTCGTTAACAACGCAAAACTTGTTACTTGATGTAAAACCTAAGTAGTAACCATACAGTATGCTTATATTTTCAACAGTGCCTTTACATCAATCACATTAAAGGGTTTTGTTCCGACCAAGTCCTGAAATTTTGTGAATTGATAAACCCAGAGAGATGAAACCAGGCTTTATCAGCAAAGAAAGTTGTATCTTGTTGGTCACTATTATATAGCAGATTATTGTTATACCACTGACAAAACTGAATTTATTGAAGAAAATCGAGTGGGTGAAGTTGTCGAACCATTGAAAATTTGTATGATTGGAAATGAAGGTGTTTTTTCAAGATCTTCCGAGTGGATTCGTATAGGAAACATGAGGATTCTGTTATGCAGTATCATTAACATTTTGTACAATATCGAGTGTTATTATAGTGGGGCGATCAGTGAATTTTCCTTTTTTTACATTACCGGTTTGCAAGAAACGTTCATTTATTAACCAATTTTGAACTGAACTGACTTTAAAGTGAATAGAGAGACTCATAAAAGGAATGATGTTTTGGAATTAAAATTAACATAATCTCAAAATACGTATGAAATCACATGAAACTGATAACTGATTTAGAAAACCAGCTTGATCAGTACGGTGTGCGGGAGGGGAAATTCAATCACTTCCTTATCACTGGTCGTCAACTGAATAACTAAATGGAATGCAATCAATGATTTTTAAGTGAATTTGAATCGATTCATGTTTGTTGTAAATGGAGGACGGCTATTCTATAACAGTGTTGTGAAAAAAGACTAAACTCAATTTGTTGTTCAGGGTATATTTCAATGAAATCGTCATAGGCATGCTGCTGTGAATAAATTCAATTACTATTGGGCTGATTCAGCAGAACATATCAGTAACAGTTCCTGATCCAACAGTTGAGACTGAACACTTATTTCTGCTGAATGAAGTTCACTCATCGTAACATGTTCCAGTCAGGTAGCGGAGAAGTTACGCTACAAAAAATGGCGAACCCTCCAACTCATCAACCTCATGAGGTCGCATTCAGCAGAAATTTGTTCAACAGTTACACAACTTTCGGGTCTGCTGAATGTGCCCATTTTCATTTTGTACTCCGCTTCGAAAATAAGCCATTACTAAAAATGTATTTTATTCTGTGCTCAAAACCATTTTGGTAATAAATTGTGATAATTAAATATCTTATTTATTTGGTTTTCTTGATTCGACAATAAACGAATTTATTTGAGTTTGACAATCTAGTGCACTAACCTAAATCTATATTTTGAATTTGAAAATCCAGCACACCAACATAAAAATTGAAAAGTGTTGCCAATCTAATAAAATAAGTCTCAATCATTAAAAGTCACTCGGTATGTGCAAGTCTTTATTCAACAATATACATATTATATAATAGCATATAACATAATTCACACCATAAATTAAAATATAATTGTATAAAACCACGACAAATTACTATCCAATCCAGGCATATCAGATCCAAGAATTACAACTTAAAATCACTGCGCCAAGTGAAATTGTTGTTCTTCGGCACAAAAGTGTGTGAAAAATTGCACTCGGATTGATTTTTACAGAACTTGCCAAACTTGCAAGGCCTCGGGTGATAAAACGTACAATGTGGGTTGCTACAGTGCGGGAAAAATTTACACGTCTGTAGCGTTTGCTTTGTGACCTCCGCCGGTCCCAATGCTGATGTGACTCTCGGAGCTGTAAATCAAAATTTGTTACAAGAAGATTCCATTTTTTCTTGCAAGGGGCTCACCAAGTTTTGTATGTGGCAGATGACTGTAGAGACAATCTCGTCTTGTACAAGATGATTCGAACTTACAAGTTGGATGAACATATAAGCACTTGTCTCCAAATTTGCATTGTGGAAATAGTTTGCATGGAGATGAGGGATGAAGAAATTCGCATTTATCACCGTGCCTACATGATGGCCAGTATTTACAACGCTCCTTATTTTTTATGGAAGGTGACGCATGGATTATAGGTAATTTATCTGGAATGCTCACAGACTTCTTAACTGGTGGTTTGACTTTATCATCCGTCTTATCAAAAATAATCGGAGATGGAGTTTGCCTCTTGTTATTCTCACCTATTCTAATTTTAATGGTTTTTTTCCCAGGATTGTCCTTATCGAATTTCTTGCTTTCGACACCATCTAAAGTGACAATAAAATTTTGACTAAAACTTTGTTTATTTACAATTTGTTCATCGCAGAGTAATGAATTTTTTGAGCTAGGCACATAAGTAATTTTGTTTGGGTCTATTACTTTCTTGATGGGCTTCGGAATATATTCTAAGTCTTCATCCTCATTACTCAGTGATGCATCTTCACTTGCTATATGTGTGATTATGTTTTTCAGCTTTGCTTTTTCTCTAGCTGGTAATTTTCTCTTTGCATTTCTCTCACTTACTTTTTTCTGGTAATTTCTTGTGAATAAAGCATCAGGCTGTAATAAATATACAAAATTAAAATTTTTATAAAGGCATAAAATTTCAATAGTTTTACTTTAGAGTTTGCCCCTACAGCTGGGGTTTGTGCAATGCTTCTCTGAGCTTCGGCCACTGCTTTAAGAAGAAGATTTTTATTCGCCTGCTGTGTAATGGGAGGGATTATTCTCGGTTTTACTTTGACCATGCTTGGAACTTCTTTAGACACTGTTTCTGCAGATTGTTCAGGGTCCTCGGACTTTTTCTGTGGAGGAATTGCAACTTTCGACATTACTCCCAGACGTTTCTGAATTTTCTGTAAGATTTTATTTATTGAAACAGGGAACACTTATTATTATTAAATCGATTTTTTATAAGTAATTCTTATTAATTAATTAATGAAATATGAAGAAGAAAAACAGATTTTAATCGAGCATGAGTTCTTTTTTAACTTTGAACATACAATGTAAATATTCCTACACTTCATTTTTTTACTATAGACGTTTGATTTTAAGATCGCTGCGCTATCGCGGATAAATTTGAACCTCTGTAAGCTACGCGGAATTTTTCTAATGCACGTGTTTGAGTGCATATCAATCCAAATACACAAGTTGATTTAATTTAAATGTGACATATAACACAATCCTGATACAAAAACACTCAGTATCGACGCCAAAACACAATATGTTATGTAGCATGCAACGGTTTCAACAAATTTGGGACAATTTTCCACTGATGAATGCCAGACTTTAGTTAACACAATGTCCAAATGTATCGAAGCGATATTTAGTCGAAAAGGCAACGTAACGCAATTATAGCTTTATTTTTAATATTCGTCGATTTTTTATTTTGCGATAATATTAGATGTACCTTCGTGTTCCTATTTTTATTAGTTAGAATTTAGTTTTGTGTGTTAAAATTTAATAAACAATTCCCATATCATCACAATATTGTATTGATTTTCATATTTTCCTTCTACAAGAAAAATTTTCTGAAAAAAAAAATTTGTTAGTTGGGCCAACTTCATTGAGACGGGGCTCGTATACAGGGATATTCACATAAACCGTTCGTTAAAAGTTTTCAAGGTTGCAGTTCACGTAGATATTTGAAATTTAAGGAGCAAGGGTTTTCCGTGGAGATCTCTTTAAATAAAATAAAATTGCCTTTGCATCACTTCCGGTACAACCGGAAGTGATATAAAGGCAATTTTATTTTATTTAAAGAGATCTCCACGGAAAACCCTTGCTCCTTAAATTTCAAATATCTACGTGAACTGCAACCTTGAAAACTTTTAACGGACGGTTTATGTGAATATGCCTGTATGCCGGTTCAAAGCCAATTCCCCATAAGGTTTAACATAGGCATCGAAACTTGCAATTTTTGCGCGGATGTGGACGAGGGGAGTGCGGGCCGAGGGGACGGGAGGTCGCGCGCGAGCAGAAGGGTCGCGGGCAAGCGGGAGCGAGAGGGGGGCGCGTCGGTGGAGAGCGAGAGAGAGCGAGAGAGAGAGGTAGAGAGTTTCGCTCTCTTGCAGCAGCTGCGTGTAGTTGCGTCACGTGGCTAATTAATCGTGCTTAATTAAAATGTTTTTACGCCGTTTCGCGCAGGTTCGAACCCGGTGCCCGCTGTTTGCAAAACCGTCCACCTAACGCCCTCGGCCATCGGGAAAATTAGGAGCGGCGGGTTAACAAGCGAATTTAAAAAAAAGAACTGAACCCGTTGTTCGTTTGCTGAGGGTGCGCGCACGGGTCGGCTTTCACGCAGAATTCTTGGGGTAGGTCGGTGCAACAAGGCTGGGGCGGCTATCTTGTAGTTTCAAGGGTGAGGGGAGATAATGAGAAGAGTAATGGCTTATTGCAAATTAAATTGTCAAAAATACTTCCAAATTTTCTGACGATATAGCATACACATACAATTTTAAGTTAAGTATGTTATAAAAATCTCAGTTTTCTAATAATATACATGCAAATAATAAATCTTTTACATATTTTTAATTAATGTAACGAATTACGTAATGTTATTTTCTTGAGTATTTATTAGTACTAAAACCAAAGCGAAATTTATAATTCTCTCAAATCTTTCGATCTCTGTTTTCCAAAATGATTTTTTAAATAATTTCTATGATTAGACTTTAAGTTAACGTACTATAAATATGTTTTCCTATTCAAATTCATTCGCGCAATCTTTTATAATATGATGTAAATCTGAAACATTTTTATTGTTCACCTTGCTATTCTATTAATAAAAGAATAAATCGTATAATTTGCTAACGCGTTTAAAAAAAAAATCAGCCAGTTCACGCGCACGCTGACCCAGTTTTTCTATTCAGTAAGTATCATCCGCAGATTCATGACCTATTTGCTTGCATGCATATTTT
Source organism: Dorcus parallelipipedus (assembly GCA_958336345.1). Lineage (NCBI taxonomy): Eukaryota > Metazoa > Arthropoda > Insecta > Coleoptera > Lucanidae > Dorcus > Dorcus parallelipipedus. The sequence goes on from OY284481.1 coordinate 43,730,105, forward strand.
TTTCCCACTATAAATCGATTAATTTAACAGTAAAATTATATTTAATTCAATTTAAACGATTTATTTTATAGTAAATGCAACTACTGGAATAATTTCCTTCTATTCAAATAAGCTATTTTTGTAAGACTTGTTTACGTATATACATTCTTATAACAAAGCAATCGTCGTAAATGCAAGTTATGCAATTTCTTTGCTTTATTGAAACACGTCGAATGTTTTTATAAGAAAGTATTATTTTAGGTTGAAATTTTATTAAGATTAAAAATCACATTTCAATTTTTCAATAATTTTTTTCTTCAAAATTTTCTTATGCAACTAGTGGTTCATTAACATTTTTGTACTCAAAAAAATGGATGCTTTCAAATGACATTTTCAAAAAAATAGGTTGTCATTTAAAAAAAGTGTCGATGACGTCACAGCGCAAAAGTGATAACTGACAAAATTAAAATTGGTTGTAAAAGATGTCTTTTTTAAAAATAAAATCGACCTGTCCGAGCATTTTTCGAAAAAGTCAACGCTAAGGGTGTTTTTTCGCTTGGTGCGTTACTTTATCACCACACTGTGTATGTATACTATCGAGTGAAAGAGTCATTGCAAATAAACGCTTTCTGTCCCACTTAAAACTGCACGTTGCACGTTTAATATCAGCAACAAATTAAACAACAATTTAAAAATGTTAACTTCAAATGAAAACTTAAAAGAGAATTTACTTTAAAATTTCTCTTACATTAAACTAAAAATCAAATGATCTTTTTACCCACAATTAATTTTTTAATTTAAAATTAATGATTGCTGCAAAAATTAAACAAACGTAAATATTTAATCTAAATCTAAAAAATATGTATTTAAAACAAATTTAGAAATTTAAATGAAATTAATTTTGAAATTATTCAATTGATATTGAAGCAGCAAAAACTATGGAAGAATATTCATACAAATCCTTGCATTTTTGAAATTTAATATAAGATTTACGAACGTATCTATGCAGTTGGGCATGAAATAGGAAGCTTTAACACAGAAAGTATGTAATACTAAATATTCGTTATATTTCAAATTCAAAACATTTTTTTTCTCATTTCGAGATTAAATACGCCCATCTTTGGTTACTTTAGCAACTACTGAATTGCTCCTCCTGGTTTGATGGCTAGACTCTTGTGATGACTGCAAGCAACAAGGTTTTATTTCTAATTTAGATATAGGGTTTGCAGAACATCTCATACTATGTGACAACTCTGTTTTATTAAAAATAAAGTTTCTATATATCATACATTCTTGATAAAATTCTTCTGAATTTCATTTCAATCAATCAATCAATCTCCCAGCGAAAATGCAACTGCAGCAAACACTCATACTCATACTCATTTTTTAACTCTATATACGTTTTTGGTTTAGTAATTTAAATTTTATCGGATTTATCCATCTATGCGTAAGACTATATTTTATATCTTTCCACATGAAATATATTTTTGCTTTATTTTACAATTTACAAAAACTGAACTATTATCAAACGTGTTAAATGAAAATTATAAATTTTTTATGTAGTTATATTTTAAGCTTCTAATTACTGCTAAAAGATATTCAAGGAAACGTTAAAATTAATCAGTTTGTTGTTGCAGAAAATGAAGTCTCAAGCACAAGCTTTCGTTGATGAAATAAGAACGCTAACGACGTCATGAAGATTGAGAACGGGTTGAAGCTTTACAGTAAACATCTACGCGTCTTAAACGCATTTCCTCAGGAGTGCTACTGCTTCAAATCTATCTCCTGGTGCTAAGAAACACCTTATGACATGTATCAGCAACATTACGAACTGTCGTACGATGTTGAAGGTAAAACAGCGAGGAGGTCGAGGATTGAGCACTCGTAGAGAAACTGCTTGTAACCGTGTGAAATGGAAAGATTTGCAGTCTGCATTCCAAAGCAGAATTAGAACTGGCATTAGAACTGGTGAATTTACAGCATAAGGATGTCGCTGCGTTTCTGGAAGATGCTTTCATACTCTTCCAGAGACGCGTTAAAAACAGTTGGAAGAATGAAGAGGCGCTAAAGATCAATGCAGTTCTCTGTGGTGAATTTGTTCTCAAGAAAGGAGACAAAGAAATCACGGAGAACAAATATATGAACACTAAGAACGCTCCGATCTATCGCGATACTGAACTCAAGGAATGGTTCACCGTCCACGTTAAGGAGCCTATAATGACGCAGTTAGAGGGGTTCCAGGAACGCCAGAGCGGTTGAACGCTAAGAATGATCATTCACTTGGTTGTGAACATCAACAAATTTGAATTTATGCAGTCCGGTTCCTCTTACATCGAGCTCCCCGAATGCATCAAGCGGAAAGAGGCATGCGTCAACGTGAAGAATAAGGACGATGCATGCTTCGCGTGGGCGGTAACATCAGCACTTCATCCTGTACACTATACACAACATCCTGATCGACCTTCGTCATACCGCACTATTCTAGTTTTAAATTTAAGAAATATCACTATGCCGATGACCATAAAGCAGATTCCACGTTTTGAGATGCAAAATAATATTTCTACTAATGTTTACATATTGGAAAAAACAAAAAAAAAATTGACGTAAGACCTTGTTACCTTACGAAAGCCAAGCAACCAAAGCATATGAATCTGCTTTTAATACAAGACAGTTATGAAGATTCTGCACCAGTAAAGTATCATTATGTATGGATAAAAAATCTTTCCAGGTTGGTATCAAACCAATTGAGTGCAAATCAACATAAAAAGTATTTTTGTGATCGATGCCTTAACTATTTTTATAGTCAATAACGTTTGGATAAGCACGCGATAGACTGTGGAAAATTAAACGATTGTAATAATTACAATGCCGACACTAGAAAATAATATTTTAAAATTTAAAAATTTCAGGAACAAAGTTAAAGCATCGTTCATAATACATCGTGTCCACAGAATATGGAATATGTTATATACTGCAAAAAATACGCGTTACATCAAAAAACCCTGAAACAGGTAAATTTTTGATTTTCCTTGCGGATCCTATGACATGATTAAAATTTTAATTTCGCTTGTCATTTGTCATTAGTGACGTCATTGACAATTTTTTTAAATGGCATGACTAGGTTTCATTTATTTCAAAGAAAGTACACTACTTTACTCTTTACAATGGTATCCTACTTTTGAAGTTTTTCACAAAAGTATTCTAGTTATCCATGCTAAGGCACTACTGAACCTTCTTATTTATCAAAACATTTGCATTCTTCTAAATGTCAGAGTGGTACTTGAACTTAAAGTTACGCTTGTGATTTGGAAGATTTAAAGAAGCACGAAAGTAATAAAACTTATGGCGCATTTATCTGAAAAGCATCGAATTGAAATATTGATGATGTTGGGATATGGAGACAGAAGAAGACGACAGGAAGAAGTTTGCAATTTATTTAATAACGTATACCCCGAGCATCATATTTCCCAGTCTACTGTTAGTAAAATCTTGCAAAAGTTTGAAATGACCGGTACTGTCAAAGACTTGCCGAAAACAGTAAGAAATTTACCTGAAAATAATGAAAATCGTGAAAACGTTATGTTAGCTGTAGTAGAGAATCCTCGTATTTCTATTCGACAAATTGCTCGAAATCATAACTTAAAGAAGTCAACTGTACATAAAGTCATAAAAAAAAGAAAAGTGGCATGCATATCGACCCTGCGTTGTTCAAGAATTATTTGAAGATGACTTTGAACGACGAATTGAATTTTGTGAAAACATAACGCATCGGCTTGAAGCAGATAGAAATTTTCACAAAAATATTCTTTTCACAGATGAAGCAACGTTTTGTTTGAATGGAAAATTAAACAAACAAAACACACGTTACTGGGCTTCACAAAATCCTCGCTGGTATGTAGAAGGACATACTCAATACCAGCAAAAAATCAATGTTTGGGCAGGAATTATTCGAAATCGAATCTTGGGACCCTTCTTTTTTGAGAACAATCTAACTGCAGAAACTTATTTAGACTTTTTGAGATATGAATTAGTTCCTGCTTTAGCTATTTTATATCCAAACGAAGCAGATCCGGATATACCTCATAACAGAATTTGGTTGCAGCAGGACGGGGCTCCTCCTCATTTCGGTATTAACGTCCGTCATTTTCTGAATGTTACCTTTGCCAATCGATGGATAGGGAGAGGAGGTGCAATAGAATGGCCAGCTCGTTCACCTGATTTAAACCCGTTAGACTTTTTCCTTTGGAGCTATCTTAAAGACAGAGTATACATAAATAAACCAGAAAACATTGAAATCTTAAAAGATAGCATAAGAACAGAGATGAGAGCTATCACACCAGAAATGACTGATAAAGTCATTAATGGATTTGAAAATCGAGTTTATCATTGTCTAACAGTAAATGGAATACAATTCGAACATCTTTTGTAGTTTATGAGCGGCAGTTGGATTTTTTCTATTGATTGTGACCCTCGTTTGAAGATTTCATTTATTATTCGAAGAATCATTTAAATTTGTTACATTGTTTACTGTTTACTGTTTTCTCAAAATTGATTAAGGATAAAATAATAGTTTTATATCATCGAAAAATCTCTGTCAAATGAGTATATGGGGGTACCTTATCAGTTAAAAATATTTACTTGTTACTCGTTGTGCTTTTGTCAGTGAAAAAGATAACGATTGGCTACTGTTTCATGATAGAAAACTAAATGTCAAACAACTTTTATTTGAAATATTTTTTGATTAATGCATATTTATTAAAGTAGATTATCTACTACATTCCATGCTTTTGGGACAAGGTGTAAAAATTTCTATTTCACCTGAAAAAAGAATGTAAACTTCAAAAGTAGGATACCATTGTAAAGAGTAAAGTAGTGTGCTTTCCTTGAAATAAATGAAACCTAGTCATGCCATTTAAAAAAAATGTCAATGACTTCAATAATGACAAATGACAAGCGAAATTAAAATTTTAATCATGTCATAGGATCCGCAAGAAAAATCAAAAATTTACCTATTTCAGGGTTTTTTGATGTAACGCGTATTTTTTGCAGTATATAACATATTCCATATTCTGTGGACACGGTGTATATACCGATCTGGAATGCACATTAAAACCGTGTAACAGTAAAAATAAGTACCAAGAACATGTACCCTGTAGTATCGGGTATTATGTCAAATGTTCTTATGATGATTCACTGTCTTTCTATAGATAGTATGTATCGTGGTGAGGGCTGCATACAATGGTTTACTGCTGAATTGAAGCAGTTCGCTGAAGATTTGGAACCTGTGTTTCTTTGCCCTCTACCCATGGAGCAGTTAACTTCGATCGAATATCTAGAGTTCGATTAGGCAACCCACTGTCATATCTGCGAGAAGCCGTTTAGCCCTGAAGACAAGAAAGTAAGGGATCACTGTCACTTGAGAGGGACGTTCAGGGGAGCAGCACACGAGGGATGCAATGTTAATTATAAGGATATTTACGTGGTACCCAGCACATGGCCGCCTTGCATTGGGATGACTTATTATGTGGCGGACTGGCTTCAATTTGTCAATCCTACTGCAATATCAGGTCAACAAGCGATCGAAAGATGTCGCTACTTTAATGTCCATTACTTTCACATCGCATTGGCGAATAACCCTAGGACATATCGGTTTGGTTTGCAGTGGAGTTCTGGGGCTACGGTTCTGCTGATGAAGGCCCAACTAGGCCTGAAACAGCTGTACAGAGCCTGCTCGGGGAATCCGCTGCAATCAAAACCGATTTGCACAAACATTTTCAAAATTCTCATATGCTTTGACAGCACATGGCCGCCTTGCATTGGGATGACTTATTATGTGGCGGACTGGCTTCATTTTGTCAATCCTACTGCAATATCAGGTCAACACGCGATCGGAAGATGTCGCTACTTTAATGTCCGTTATTTACATAATTTATAACGAGCGGAAAGCAAGCTTAGATTAGGTTACCACAATAACTAAGCATCTGAAAATAATGCTTTTACGTAGCACAAATCATCTACACTAGAATGGAATAAAACTAAATAATGATGTTTAAGATAATTCAATATTGTTTTCCCATTCGAATTTTCAATCAATAGAAAAGCTACCACGTAACGAGCGTCTAAATAAAAACCTGATCAAGTAGGTTGTGATACGTATAATGGACCAAAAATTTTTGGATTCAGATTTCATGTTCTGCAGTTCAGAGCTGCTTGGCGTGAAATGAATTTGTGCCAAATTTGACGCCGAAAGTCTTCAAGGTGGCAGAATTAACACAAGAAGAAGTAAAATCTTTGTAGGTAGTGGTCTTCCTTTTGAATTTAGGAGAAAAATTTAGTAAGATAAAATAATTCTCATTTCAAATTAGGGAGATATACCAAATTCCAATATCATAGAAAATAAAGTGAATTACGGAAAGCAAAAGTAGGCAACTATATTTGTGAATTTACAAAGAAAACTGTACATGCACCACGTGACTGAGATCATAGCAATTATGAGCAGTTGAGAGGGCTTCATATTATAATGGGTAATTAAACAAATGAGTTGTGGAGGTGGGGTGCGGAGAAAGATTTGAACCGATAACCACATAACAATTCAAAATAAACTATCTCGATAAATTGTAGATTTCTCGATGTAAAAATAATTAATTATGAACAACGTGCTGAGTGACAATCAGTTTATTATACAGGGACTGTTATATTGGTTTATTATATAGGAGGCAATTTTATTATACAGGAAGCAGTTTTATTGTATATACTGGTTTCTCGATCTCGAGATTTTAGACGTCTATGCTAAACCTTTTGGGAATTGATATCAAGGTCATGGTTTCTTATGCAAAACTTTAATTCGAATTTAATAAGCTTGAATTTAATTGGATGTTTAATTTTCATTAAAATCATAAATTTGGTACTCATCTGTCATTCTGTCTACATTCTTGTGTATGCATGCATCTTTTCAACTATTATTAAGGTAAGTTCGATGATACATACCATCTACATCTTACCATTCTATTCTGAAGAATTGTGTCAAGAGTAACCAAAAGCTTAAGACGTTTTATCAAGAATTATTTGAATGAATATTCGTCTCGGTGAAGCTTAGACTTTAGGAACTTTGTACTTCGAGCGATTCTTCGGTGTACTGGTAAAAAACAGGTGCAGTTTATAAAATAACAGGAAAAACAGGTGGAAGTTTACAAAATAACGGTAGCAGTTTCTAAAATAACAGATAAAACAGGTAGCAGTTTCCGAGCAATTAAAACCTGTTTCAGAGCAGTTAAAATCAGTTTTCAAATAACAGATACCAGTTTAGATATGGTCGGCCTTTGCTGCAACGATAACGATTATGCAAAATAATTTATTATACGGAACTGTTATATGAAATATGTTTTATTATACTGAGACAGTTTATTATATTAGTTTATTATATAGGAGGCAATTTTATTAAACAGGGAGCAGTTTTATTGTATACTGGTTTCATTATACAGTGAACAGTATCTGGAAACAGAAACCAGTTTCTAGAAAACAGGTAACTGTTTTTGGAAAACAGATAACAGTATCTGTGAAACAGATCAGTTATCAGTTACCAATTTTCTTATACAGGAGGCAATTTTATTTCGTGATCTACGTAAGGAAGTCGCCGAGGGCGCGCGCGCGCGCGTGAGCTTTCCCTCTGAGTGTTTGAGCAAGGATGCAGCGGGGATAGTTAGGGCGCGTTTTTGTTTTCGTTAACGTTTCAAATTCACACGAGAAGTTCATGGAAGCGACTTTCGCTGTTTGCGGTTAATTCATTAAATTATAATTTGGATATAGAACGGGAAATACTATCGACTTACTTGAAATTATGAAATACGCTTCAAATTTTAGAAACTGAAGAATTGTTGAAATGATGTCATCTTACCAGAGGGTGGTTGTTGATGGAATTCTTCTGGTTAGTGCATGAGGTCAATGACTTTTCAAAGCATGATTCGACTTGTTTCAACAAAGCAAAGAAATTGCATAACTTGCATTTACGATGATTGCTTTGTTTTAAGAATGTATATGTATACGTAAACCAAAAAATAGCTTATTTGGCTAGAAAGAAATTATTCCAATTGCATTTACTATAAAATTTAAATCTTTAAAGTTGGTTCTTGACCGATGAAAATTGAATCACAAAATCTTTTAAGTGTTTTGTGCGCTATTTACTGTCCGGTTAAAAGATTTTGTGATAAAATTTAAATCGTTTAAATTGAATTAAATATAATTTTACTGTTAAATTAATCGGTTCGTAGCGAGAAAAAAAATATGCATGCAAGCAAATACGTCATGAATCTGCGGATGATACTTACTGAATAGAAAAAGATTTTTGTTTCTTTCTAAACGCGTTAGCAAATTATACGATTTATTCTTTTATTAATAGAATAGCAAGGTGAACAATAAAAATGTTTCAGATTGCATCATATTATAAAAGATTGCGTGAATGAATTTCAATAGGAAAAAGTATTTAAAGTACGTGAAGTAATTGCGCCGCAGCACAACTATTTTCCGACTTATAATTCGTGTCGTGAAAGCAAATAGCAACAATACCGCTGCCTCATAAGCTAACACGCACGAGATGGCAGTCGAAGCGGATAAAACGTGTCATCGCAAACATGTAAATGTTGGTTGCGAGTCGTCAGGATCGCAATGGGACCCCCGAGCATACATTTATATGTTTGCGATGACACGTTTTGTCCGCTTCGACTGCTACCTCGTGCGTGTTAGCTTATGAGGCAGCGGTATTGTTGCTATATTCTGTATAGCTATTTCGGCCCTAATTGGGGCCTCATCAGCAGAACAGTAGCTCGAGAACTCCACTGCAACCCCGACGACCAATAAGATATACGCACGGTTTGGGCTCAGAATTCAGCTGAACTTACACGCACTACTAATGCCTGTGAATCTTTTCATAAACATTTTAATGCGTCTTTTTATAAAGCACATCCAAACATTTTAAATTTCTTAGAAAAACTTAAAGAATTTCAAATTGAAACTTATGTTAAATTACAAAGCATCAACATTAAGGCTCAAATACATAATAGTAAAGTAAAAACCGTCAAAAATTTATAGCATTTTATTAAAATGTTATGTTAATTTTGCATATAGTATAGGTACATAATAGTATATATAATAGATTTGAAATGTTGCACTGATGTCTAGAAAATTTCTCTCACTGCCTCCCGATCTATATGTTTCTTTCTGTGTTTTAGTTAATATTTTTTATGAAAACTTTATGTTTTAAATACTTTGTCTATAATAAACATTTATAAACATATTTGCTATTGCTTTCCGGGAACCAAATTACACATACAGACCAGGTAAACTAAAAATGTCGGGAACCAAATTACACATAAAAATTAGGTAAACCTAAAATATTGGGAACCAAATTACACATTTTTTCTGACCCTTCTTAATCTGGTAACCAAATTACATGTTCCCGAAATACGAACTCCAAAATATTGACAAAAGCATGCGAATTACCTGAAAAAAATTATTCCCTACAAATTGTATAAAATAAAGCCTGTTTGATACGACGTTAAATTTTACAAAAAATTTATACGATTTTTTTTTGTAAAATATTTACCACCGTTGCATACACAAAAAATACCAATAAATTTTTTCATAAATTATTTAGAACATGTTCTAAATCTGGAAGGAAAAGTGCGCGTATATCTGCGCACAGCGCAACATTCCATATCAGCAAGCTGTACCACTGTAGTAAACATAACCTTGAATTATACAGTATGTATTGTAATAGTTGCTGTGGTTTAACATTTAATTGTGTGTGTGGAAAGGCACATATACGCTGAAATATCTTGGTCCAAGGTGCAAATTTCTTTTTTAATCGATGAATACAAAATACATCCATGTTTATACACCGTTTAATCCACAGAATATAAAAATAAACATGCAAGAATAAAAGCTTTAAAAGCTATTCGATGGGCAGTTAGTCTGTTAAAGCCAGACATTACCGTTAACGAAATTAAATTAAAATTCCAAGGACTTAAACAAATTTCCTTACGGAATATAGGAAGCAAGAAAAATCATTGAAAAGTGGCACAGGAGAAGACGATGTAAGTCGTAGTTTCTTTTAATAGTGATCTGTTATTGATTTAAAACGTTTAATTTGAAAATTTATTATCCTACAATATGGTATTACGACCTATTCCTCTATATTTCCTCATTCTAAAACCGCAAAAAATGTTTTCCAGGGTAGTATACTTTTCTTGTACGAACCCATCAAATAGAGTACTTTTAACGGAAAACTGCGAAGTAAACGGCTGAAAACGGAACGGAAAATTATTAAAAGTTATTAAATCAGTAAGGAAGTCTTTATCATTAACAGAAAATAATTAAAACGCACTTCACCCACCTACGACCGCTTTTTGGGTTACTGTTAAAAACAGCAGCGCAGAGAACAGTAAAATAAATATTTGATTAAAGCGTTGCATTTGCAACTACCCTACTTGAAATGTATTTAGTCTGAAGCCCTTCTGTAAATCGAATTAACTGCATACATAAGCAACGCTGTCAAGTTTACCAATTTTTTTGTACCTCGTGTTTTGTCTTGTGTGCTGAAACTAACAAACATTAAGAATTAATTTTTGCACTTTTGGGACCCTTAGGGAATGTAGAAAAGAAATACCTGAAGCTTTATATGCATTTCTGGGACAACCTGTATATTTCTGAACATACATAAATATACCAGTAGTATAGCTGGCGGGGTTCTGTCCATCCGAAATGACAACCCTTGAAAGTCATTCCCCTGTTTAAGGGTTGTCTTCGGTGCTGAAGAGGTAATTTAGGGGAGGTTTTTCGTGCAGATGAAGTAACCCCTTTGGTTCTTGTACCTGAAGAAGTGTCGACAATGACGTAATTTTACGGCAAGAAGGTTCTTGTGCCTGAAGAATTGTCGACAAGTACATTTTTTTTGCTGGTTCTTGCGGCGCGTCGACAATGACCAGAGGACCAATGCAGAGGAATTTTTTTCTGCAGTTAGTTCTTGCAATGACGTCAGAGTTGCAGGCAGAGATGCACCTAAGTAATTGTAATTTTTCGGTGTCGGAAACTTGAACATGAGGAATTTTCCAAAGTATTTTTAAAAGTTCGATTTTAGGGTTTTCCCCGTTCTTCGTGGTTATGGTGGTGTTGAGATCCGAAGAACTTCTAATAAGCACTAATTCCTGTCGCACATTTATCAATTTTTTTTTATAGTCTTCACAGAAACCGAGCAGAATTTTTAACGGAATGCAAACGCTAAAGGGTCAAACAGAATAAAACGCCGTTATGCGCCGTTGCAACGACGCACAGTGGATGAAATGTAACAACTAGCTGGACAAAACTTTTTTTTGGACAAATTGGTTTCCTGATACTACAATTAAATAAGAAAATTATTTTTTATTAACAATTAACAACGATTATACTTAATTTATATTAAAGTAGCTCATAATTACTCATATCCTTGTATTCTTTTCACAGATTAACATGAAATTTTTCCTTTATTGCAAATGGTGCTTTATGGTGCTACATTTCAAATTTCAAACAAAAGAACATTTTTAAATGTTCATTTCAATTTGGACGATTGTATAATATTTTCTAAAATTCTAAAATGCACGTATGAACAACGAGCACAACTATTATAACAACCAAATAATTATAAAAAACAGAGAAAGCAAAACATAAATAATACAAGTAGGAATAAAAAACATAAAAATAATTAAAAATTAGGAACCATTTGGTGTAAAGAAGGCTAGAACTTCTGAGGAATATGGAGGAGATTTTTTTGGAGGTGATCTTCTTATGCCAGATATGAGTGGGTCAGAACTAATAATTAGCCGGTTTAACAAATCTTGATTAGTACAAATTCGAGAATTTCTTCTAGTGAAGTATAGTCGATAATATTTATAATCCTTATTTCTTGACTCTTGCGCATCTTCCGATAATTGACCTATGGGTAACATAAGACTTTTAATAACGTCTGCACCATGCATTAAAATTTTGTGAACGGAAGCCGGCATATTGTACCAGTTGTAAAGAGAGATATAAAGCTGGGCAGTTTCTTTTGTAAAATTTTGAAATTTGTTAGTGTCAATTACAAAACCACTCGAGAGAACTTGTAAAATGATATGAAACTTTTTAACTAAATTTAAATCAATTCCGGTAATGTCGGCTGTCTTTTCATAATTATTGAAAAATCTTCGCGCGGTATTGCCTCATTTGTATTACCAGTTTCTTGTTTAGGTTGATCTATTAACAAACCCATTTCTTTCCGAAAACGGTCCTGAATATATTTCTTTCTTTTTTCACCAATTAACTTCTCGTCGTTTGTTTTTATTTGCCATTTTTTTACTTCTAGTTTGTATGAAATGTGAATAAGACATTCAAAAAATCTAATGTAAGCGTGCAAAACAGACAAGCCTAATTCATATGTAACGAGTGTCTAAATAAAAATCTGGTCAAGTAGGTTGTGGTCGAAAATTTATCCACTGCATGTATGTCGCTTCTAAGTTCAACGGCTAACCTTTCAAGTGTAACGTCAAAATTGATACTGAATTATCATTTCCTTGTTAAAAGTGATTTTGCCGTAAAAGACGTGAAAACGTGAAATTTAAAAACGTTTATTATAAAATATGCTGAATACGCCCACCCCCTTCTTGGTAACATTTAATAATTCTGTTTTTAATTCCATTAACAACATTTTGCAGTAAATCCGGAGAGTTGTTGATATCTTGACACTTATCAAATATACGTTCTCTAAGATCATTCAGTTTGTCGAAATAATGCCACACTTCGATTTAGACACTCTAGAAATTGTTTATAATCAAAAACAATTTCTGGGAACTGGACAAGGAATTCCTCTAAACAGTCTTGAATTGAATAGGACCAGACACCATTAATTTTGCGACCGTTTCGAAAGTAACTTTCAATCATAAATGTCTTTTCTTCAATTGAAAAGGGCATTTTTTAGTAGTTTGTAAAAAGAAAAACTATTTTTAATGCAAAATCACTTTGACGTTACACTTGAAAGCTTAGCCGTTGAACTTAGAAAGACATGCATGCAACGAAAAAATTTTCGACCACAACCTACTTGACCAGATTTTTATTTAGACACTCGTTAGTTTCATCACATACTCTATTCTCAATTATTTCTAAACAGTTCATTATTTTCGGAGTCTTGCGGAGCGAATGTAGCATGTTTGTGAGGAAGTATTTGTTAAAGTATTGCAGACTTTTCCATCTATCATGGTAAATAATAACTTATGATGTATAATTAACTCCATTCCATTAATAAATACTTTTGTAGAAATAAGATTATTTATTTGGGATCTCATGTAGTCAATTTCTTCTTCGGAATTAGATTTTGTTTCTTTTTTGAATTGAAATCGGATTGGTCTGCAATACTTTGTTGATGATGGCCGCGGATTTTTCCAAACTATTAAATTTTCGGTACTATTTTCTTTATATGCGTTGAGTTGTAGAGGCACTAATGAAGTAAGTAACATATCTGTATCAGAAATGCTCTCATCTTGAAACTTTTGCTTATAAGATCTCTGGCCCGAGCTTCCATCAAAACCCCACTTGTGAATAAATTCTAATTTGCAAGAGGAAAATTTTTGTACATCTATGTAATCTTTTATGTCTAGCATTAATCTGTTAGTAGTAATGTTTAATAAAGGTTGCAGTTTTATTTCAGCTGAACTTTCTGAAATGGTAACGTCTTCTTTTGGAGGATAACAATTCTCTTTTTCTGTTTTTACACTATCATATGATGGCAATAGATTTACGCCTTTTTCAATAATTCTTTGTCTTAATGAATTATATTGATGTTTACTTAAGTTCAGATCTATTATTAGAGCTAATGCCTCAACAGCGGAGAATTTTGGATTTTTATCACTGGGGGAAGCCAGAATTTTTTTCATTTTGGTAGCCCTAGTTGGCGAAGTTTCTGTTGCTTGTTCTACTATTTGAGCTGCGTCTCTCTTTCCAGTGGATATTAAACAAAATCCAGCTGCCAAGGTCAATTCTTCAGTTTTATGTGTCTCAATTAAATTTTGAAGTTTCCTTTTTTTAGTTTTGATACTACTATTTTCGAATAATTTAGTAGGTCTACCCGTGGGCTGTTTTTCCTTACTTGCAGGCAATTTTGAAATATTTAAGGTTTGCTTTAACCAAAATGAGTGTTTCTTAGACAAATACGACCAAGCTCTCTTGCACTTCTTCCATTTTTTATCCAATTGAGAACAAAAATTAAAAACCGCCGTAGATATATCATAATGCATTTCGTTTTGATGTAGCTGGCTTTCCAAGTAATTATATAGGATTTTACGGGAATTGGCCTTCAAAGGATGTATAGGACCATTTTCTTTTAGGATTTGAAATAAATCTTCTCTAGTTATACCTGTAAAGCAAATAATAATTTTTAATTTTTATCAATAAAATTTCACATACTTTATCTTAATGACCATAGAATAATGTTACAATTTTGTAAAAAGAACGTAAATTGTTTGATAATTGTCAGTCAGCTTACTGGAATATTATAAAAATCAATAAAAGCTTTACATCTCATAGCCGAGCTAGACTCAAAAGATTCTGGAAACAATGAAATGAAAGAATGAAAGACTGTTATTTTGTTCCAAAAATGTAAATTAAGTACTAGCTAATTAAATATTAGATAAAATTTTTATTTAGATGTACTTAAAAAATACGGATATTTGAAATTCGTAATTTAAATAGAAATTTCTAGTAAAAATAGTTACAATGTAAGTATGTACAATAAGTGGACAATTCCAAAATACAACAATTTAAAGTTCTTAATCGACGTGTTCAAAAAGAAAATATTTTAAGAAAGGTTTAAGATGTCCTTTACTTTTTACCCACGCTGTATATTATCTGATGGGATAATATATTATACTTATTCACTATACGTTTACGACTTATTAGTATTAAAAGTATTTAATTTTTTATGAAATGATTATCTCCTTTTCTCGAGTAATTTGCGTTTTGATTGAAAATAGAATATTTGATGATACTGTTTTAAGAAAACATTATTCAATAAAATATCAAACAAAAGATTAAGATAAATTACGAAACTTCAATTTGCATTGCTTTTCAACTGGCAGTCACCCACGTCTACAAAGACGTTAATATTTACCTACATATTCATCTTAATAACAGATATTGTTTTTTGGACGGCCATAATTTCAAAAATGGCGAAAAAAAGCAAATGGGATAACAAAAAATCAAAACTTCATTATGTCCCGAATAAATAAAAAAAAGTTTCACGAATACCATTTTTGACCATTTTTTTTAAGATAGATTCAAACAAAATCAGAATTCTGACGTTTAAAATTCAGAAAGAAAAAATTAACTTTTAGCAATTGAAATAAAATATTATTAATTATTTGCGTAAAAAGAACTTACCTGAAGCCATAATTAGATAATAGATACACTTATTTCTAAATTACAATTACAAAATTAATTAAAAACGCTTATTTAATAAAATGTCATAAGATTAGTTGTGTTTTGGTATTCTTGCTTTGACAAGTCAACTATGTTGTTTTCATGGCTCACTTCGAGTGAATTATGTAATTGGATATACTATGTATTTATCTTCATCGATATGAACCACAAAGAAAATGTTTGTGTTAAAGTGCTTTTTACACTTTTGTCCAACTAATTCCGAAATTTCACCCACTGTGCGACGCCAACTGTCACTTCAAAAGACATAGATAAAGCGGCGTGGAACGTCGTCAATCTAACCGAAAAATAGAAATAACTTGTGCCAAAAATGGATAAATTTCAAGTATTTATATTATTATATATGTATATGTTACACCTGATGTATTGTATATTGTATTATTCACATACAAAAAATTACCGGATTGAAATGCGATGATGGGAGTTATATTTGGGAGTTACATTATGACGTTTGATGCCGTTAAAGTTGGAAGCAAAGATAAAGGATATAGAAAGATTTGGCACTATAATCGAGTAACATAGTACCGAATTGAATTCCCAGCCCAAAATCCAGCTGGCGCTAGTATTGTACTAACAACCAATCAAATAATTCCATAAGAGTGACTTAAAA
The DNA here is from genome assembly GCA_958336345.1 of Dorcus parallelipipedus. Lineage (NCBI taxonomy): Eukaryota > Metazoa > Arthropoda > Insecta > Coleoptera > Lucanidae > Dorcus > Dorcus parallelipipedus. The sequence continues at coordinate 43,746,186 of OY284481.1, forward strand.
TACGAAACAATTTTATGACGTTTATGTCTGACTTAGTCCAAACATTTTTATTTCGGTTCGTTTTTGATATGCTTTACATATATTACCTAATGCTTTTAGTGAGATTCGTGTTTAGTTTGCTTCACAGGTTTGCTTGCATAATTTACAGTAAGTATAGCATTTTAATTTTGTTTGTAAAATTCGTACCGTTTATCGCATATTAACTAATGGCTATGAGTTACAAATACATACTTTTTTAAAATAGAAAATGAAAGTTAGAAAGTGCTGTGTTGTGGGGTGTACGGACGAAATTTCACGTCGTCATAGATTTCCAGTTAAGGATCCTGAAAGATTTCAATTATGGCTGAAACATATTGGAAATCCTGTTTTATTTAATTTAGAAGCAAAGCAGATTTACGAATCTTACAGAATTTGTTGTCAGCATTTCGATAAGACATTTCTTCTTTCAACAACAAAGTTACTGCACCGGAAAGCTGTACCAACAATCAACGTTCCTGGATACACAGGTAAATAACATTTTATTTGTATAAAATTCTAAGAATTGTGATACTTGTAATCTTTGTGATACAAATGTAAACAAATGTCCAAAACGAAGAAACAAAAAATTTTACTACAGATTATTGCAGGTGGTGACAAAAATATTAATGGCAATTCAAACATATCTGCAGGTATTCCCATTAACATAATAACTGCATACAAATATTCAGATCAACGTCAAGAGAGTTCATATGCAAATAGCTCCACTGAATCCTCAGTGATTGTTGATACCGGCAGTAAGTTATTTTATATTAACATAATAAAATAACGGATTTCTTAAAAATGAAAGTAAAATTACTATTTTAAACATCAACTTATGTGTAATACTTTTTTACAGATGATATTTCAAATGTTGTCACTTCATATGTAAAATATTCATCACCATCATCTCTGCAACCTATTACTTCACTACAGACTGATCCTGTACATGCTTCAAGTAAGTTATTTGTTGCAGTAATAAATATAGGTACTTTCGAAACATCACCATTAAAGTGAATTATAAACAACAATGGGCTCATTCAACATTTTTTTTAAATATTTTTTTCGATAAATTGTAAAATAATTAGGGTAATTCCGGAGGAGATGGCTATACGGGAGAGATGGCCTGCGAAATTTGATAAGTGGCACAATTTTAAATTTTATTTTTTCGAAATTTCACACGTCCGCCTATTCCTATCCTTGGTGCGAAAGGAATTAGTTCATCGGCTGCGCCACCTATTAAATTTAAATTTAAAAAATTCGCTAGTCGTCTCTCCTGTATGGCCATCTGCCCTGGAATTACCCTATACTGAAATTCAAGAAAGCGTTCTATATGCCGAACAAAATTAATAAAGTAGAACTTGTGTGACGTCATTGTATCCGTCTTCCAATGTTTTCCTTATGCAATTAATTTGCGCGCCATTTTCAACTTTTCAAATATTAAGCAACTTTGAACTCGAATAACTTTTAATATAATTTTTTTTTCGATAAAAAGTAAAATTCGTTTTTAAGTCAAAATATTGAGTCTTTGATATTTAGAACTATTTTTGAAATTCAGTCAATGGGCCCATTATTGTTTCATTTCTTTACGTGAAAAGTTTATTAGTATAAATTGGGTTATTTTTTTAAATTCAATAACTAAAGTCACTTTAAGTATGTAATTTAAATAAATGATCACAAATAATTGCACAAATGATATTTGATACAAATATTCAGATCAATGTCAAGAGAGTTCATATGCAAATAGCTCCACTGAATGCTCAGTGGTTGTTGCTAAGTAAGTTATTTTATATTTTAACATAATATAAGAACAGATTTCTTGAAAATGAAAATGAAATTACTAATAATACTCAGTTTTATGTTGTAAACATCAACTTATGTGTAATACTTTTTTACAGGTGATATTTCAAATGTTGAGGTCACTTCATGTGTAAAATATTCATCACCATCATCTGTGCAACCTATTACTTCAATACAGACTGATCCTGTACAGACTTCAAGTAAGTTATTTGTTGCAGTAATAAATATAGGTACTTTCGAAACATCACCATTAAAGTGAATTATAAATAACAATGGGCTTATTCAACATTTTTTTAAAATATAAATATAACTAATGTCACTTTAAGTATCTAATTTAAATATTTGATCACATGCATTGTTTAATTTCAGGTTCATCTGCAGTACATCACACAACTTTGCTAACTTCCAAGCAAAAGCGGCCATTACTAAGAGATCTTGGAGTTACAAGAACTGCTGATCTTTCCCCACGATGCAAAATGTTAAAAAAATCTATAGACAATGTTGTAAAGAAAAATGCCATTCTTCGTAAACGAGGATCATCCTACAAGGCTAGATTAAAACTTGCAACAAAGTTCAGTTATAATTATGAAAATTACCTAGCAAATATGAAACCAGTCGCTGCAAACTTTATAAAGCGGCAGATATTACTTTCACAAAAAAAACCAAGAGGAAGGCGATTTACCTTAGATGATAAGATATTAGCTCTATGCATAGTAAAACAAAGTACAAAAGCATACCGTTTTTTGTCGAAACTGTTTTGTTTGCCTTCAAAACGCACACTTACAAGGTTGTTGAATAGAATTCCTTTTGAAACTGGCATAAATGACATAATTTTAAAAAACTTAAAATTTAAAACTGAAAAATTAAAAAATTTAGACAAATACTGTGTATTGCTGTTTGATGAAGTGAGTCTTCAACCTGGGTTGTATTATAATATCCGAAATGATACTATTGATGGCTTTGTAGATTATGGAAATGGAGAGAGGCAATGTAAATTGGCAAATCATGCTCTTATTTTTATGCTCAGAGGAGTGCATCGCAAGTGGAAGCAGCCTATTGCCTTTGTGTTTACAGCCACTGCATCTTCTGCAGATATTAAACAATTAATCAAGCAAATTATTTCTGCAGTAACGAAAACAGGTCTTAAAATTATTGGCACAATTTGTGACCAAGCAAGTGCCAATGAAGCTGCTATAAGAAACCTCATAGAAGAGACAAGAGTAGCTTATCTCCGAAGGAATGAAGAACACAGAAATCAATCTTTTGAATTAACTCCTGGTCAAGAAATATTTCCACTTTTTGATCCTCCGCATATGTTAAAAGGTTTTAGAAATCATTTTATAACAAAAAATGTTATGTTTAAAGAAAACGGAGAACAAAAAATTGCATCCTGGCAACATATAATTCAACTGTATTCTCTTGATGTTGGGAATGCTGACTGTAGAGCCCTCCCTCACATAACTGAAGATCATATTTATCCAGAAGGCCAGAAAAAGATGCGGGTGTACTTGGCTGCACAAGTTCTTGGACAGCGAGTTGATGCTGTGATGAAATTACTAGCACACAATACGAATAATACTTGTGAATTTGAGGAAAGTGCAGTAAATACAGCCACTCTGATACTTTTCGTAGATAAACTGTTTGATAGCTTAAACAGTAATGTAATTAGAGATAAATCTCCTGGAAAGATCCTCCGTAGAGCAATAACTCCAAAATCAGGTCATAACAGGTTTTGGGGAGAAGCTAAAGAAGTACTTCATTCCATGGAATTTATATCCAGAAGTACGAGACAAAGAAGTCGACCTCCTTCTCTAAAGAATTTTATTTTTACAATTAATAATTTACAAGAAATTTGGAAACGTTTGCATGCAGTAGGTTTCAAGTTTTTACTGACGAGATCGTTTAATCAAGATCCATTAGAAAACATGTTTTCAAGTATGAGAGCAGCTAATGTAAGAAATAATAATCCATCGGCAAATTTATTTCCATCTACATTTAAATCAATTTTAATTTCAAATTTCTTGGGCATCCATTCTCTGCATGCAAACTGTCAGGAAGATGATACAGTTGGTGCTTTAGACTCACTTCGAAACCTGTTAGTGGTTGAAGTAGAAAATAAACCTCTAAAACGTCAAATTGTTATAAGTGACAATAAGTTGCAAGAAGTGCGAAAGAAAACAAGAGGTGAAACGAATTATATAACCACTATATCTTATACATATATAGCCGGTTATATAGTTAAGAAAATTTTGATGAAAGTTAAAAATTGTAATTCTTGCAAAGAATCAATGTTAGATTTTATACAAAATCGAAAAGAGCATGATCTAATTACTGCCAGAGAGCATGATCAAGTAAGGCGGTTAAAATATCCACAGCCGCAGTTTAGTTTAGCAGTTCGATGTGCTAGTCGTTTGGTAAGTGCTTTATTGCCTCAAATTGCTTATATGGAAGGCATCGCTTCTTATATCCGTCTAGAAATGAAAAAGGAAATATCATTTGAATGGATGAAATGTTATACCCATAAATCTATTGTCAGGAAAATGTTTATTAATTTAGTTTTTAAAATTATAATGTATTCATGGATTAAAAGATTAAACAGAATATTGACTGGAAGAGAAAATCACATGAAAGTTTTGAATACTTCCATTGATCCAATAACAAAATTAGTTCGTGATTTTTATATGAAACATAGAAAATTTAAAAAAACAAATACGTTGTGAATTACATTATTAATTTTAAATGTTAATCTGTTTTATTGTAATTTTTTTTCTTCCCATAATAATATTATAAAAATTAATCTCCTATCATGTTTTATTCTGTTTAATTTTTTTGTTAGAAACTAGATTAATTAGATTTTTATTTGATGACTTGGTGAAGATTTTTTTTTCATCAATATAATTTTGTTCTAAAATGAATCATTTCTTAGTTTGAAATAAAATTTGAATCTTTAAAATGCGTATTCATGATTTATGAAACTTTAAATTACATATTTCTGAAAAAAAAATTCCTAATTTAAAACTCCCGCGTTTATTCGGCCCAAAAGTTAGGTGGAGCCACTTTTGCGAACTAAACTTTGTTCTACTTTCATATTATTAACTGTCATATCTTCTAGTACTTTATCTTTGGTTGGAAGTTGACCGACTCTTTGCGTGCAACACCGCTTGATGTCGTTCATTCTGTGCAATGACATTTGAACCTTTATATTTAACATTCATTTGACAGATAACGGCGCATAACGCCGTTGCATTCTGCTTGGGCCTTAAAATTTCCTAGCGAATTGATAATTACGGAATTTTCAAGGTGATTCCAACATGCGTTGTTGTATCTTGTGCAATCGTTGTTTGTGAAAGAGACGTAGCCCTTCAAGACGGATGAGATGCCCGGATTTCGAGCGCGATCCATGACCGAGCCTCCTACTTCATATCTGATTTCGTCTAACAGGAAAGCAATACCGTTGTTAACAAAATTCAACGTGTTGGTCACTCAACCGTCGCGGTCGAGTATTTTACCTTCGATGTACAGGTAACTTTGACCTGGTAATGAGTAGATATCCTGCGTTTGAATCGGTAATCGTATTTCGTCAGATTTATTTAACGTGGTATTTGCGTACGGCGGATGACCGTGTATTTCACAATTTTTCTATTAAAACGTGTTCACCAATGTTCAACACACTGAAACTCATTTTTCTTATTTTTTCTTACAATAATTGGAATCCTAATGATAATAAAAATTGTTTATTTTAAGGTGTTAACTCTTTCGATTGCTTCTTTAAACTGAATCCTAGTTGTGCTAATTTTCTTTTTATACCTTTATATGGAAAAGTATTATATCGAAACACCATTTTTTTTTAATTTTAACTCTTTTAAATGAAGTCTTATCATTCTGATCTCGTCTTGGTCAAGTATTTTAATGACGATTTCATCGATGTATTTCCTATTTATTGGTAGATAAATGACGTTGTTTACTTTTTCCATTATTCGAAAACAGGGAGGCACTTGAGGAAAAAATATGTGTAGCACGTGATCTTGATTGTTGTTACTATAGGGATTACTAACTAAATTACATTCAAAGCAAATGGCATTTACTTTAGAAATATCAATAACAAAATCAGATTTGTATGTTTTATTTGCATTTAGTTTTTTTCTATAGAATCCTAATAGTGGTGCAATCGAATTCGGTTTTTCAAAATGTATAATTTTGTTGCTCTTTATCTCGTATTTTAATGTATTATGATTGGTGATTGCTTTTAATACTATTTCATCATCATCATTAGGTAGATTTTTATTTATAGTAGTTAAAATTTCTCCGGTCGTAATATTTGTAGCGGTGATAAGACAATAGTCTTATTACTACTAATTCGTTTCCTTTCTGGATTAATTTCAATCAATTGTGATTTTATGTAATTTTCGATGTCTTTTACGAGGGAATTTCTATGGTGTACTTATCTATATAAAATTTATTGTTCGTTTCATCATCGATGTTAGGAATTGCATTGAACGAATAAAAATCAATCAGTCCTAGAACGTATGACTTCTCATTATCTAGTATAATTGGCGGATATATTTGTGTTTCCCAAGTTCTTGAGAAAAAATTAATGGTGTGTTGAACGTGAGATGTAAGCATAAATGCACCCAAAAAAAAATGGAAAATTAAACTTACCCACAACCGATAAAACATTGACAAATGTTTAGAACCCATGGCTTGACGCCTGCTGATTCATAACAAGTGTTCAAAATTATTTCCCTCTGCCATCCGTAAACACAAATCTGCCCTGTGAAGTAATGATTCACAGGCATTATGAAACATGTTTTGTTGTTGCGGCGCTTTAGATGAGGTCATCGTGCAGGCCACCTGATCAGCCTATTTCTTCCAATCCATCTTCTAGGAAAAATTTCGTCAAGGTAAGCACGTACTTCTCGTCGAAAATGAGGTGGAGCCCCATCGTGCATAAACCACATCACTGCTCTAAGATTTAAATTCACATCCTCCAGAAGTTCGGCTAGATTATTGCGTAGAAAATTTAAATACTTTAAGTAAAGTTCCGTGTATCCCACCTCGACGTGCGGCATGAAACTGGCCTGCCAGCTAATAAATTAGGTAATGCATATTCTCCCTAAACATCATAAACTTAAACCAGGGACGTTCAAACGGTTTACCCGTACGTAACATTCATTTTCTCGAAAATTTAATAATAGTTTGTTCTACCAAAAAGGGCTCATTCTACTCATTTTCATGTAAACTTTTATTGTTTAAATTATTTTAATGAAGTTGCGAAACACCCTGTATATATATACAGTAGTCCTCGGTCATAGCGATCCACCGCTTATAACGAACTACATTTCAAGTCCCGTCATTTTTCTCTATATTTGTGGCATTATCGCTTATTACGAACTTCGGATATAACGAACCGATTTTGCTGGTTCCTTGAGGTTCGCTATAACCGAGGTCTACTGTATATATATTTAATTGATAAGTAATTTAACGAGGATAAACGGCTGTTGATTGGGCGTTGTTTAAAGAAGAACTCCTTTTAACTTCTGTCGATATTTCTTTAAGTAAGTACATAACCTAACTTTTGCATCACGTTGCTCATATTTATATTTTTACACAGTTTTGTCCTGATTAAGCAATAAATAAATTGCGAAATATCGACAGAAGTTAAAAGGAGTTCTTCTTTGGACAACGCCCGATCAACAGCCGTTTATCCTCGTTAAACTTAGGCTTACCATACGTCCCGGTTTAACCGGGATTGTCCCGGTTTCAGGTATTGGTCCCGGCCGGCTTGGTATTTTGTCCCGGTTAACGGTTATATAAACTTAAAACAATGGAGACGTGCGAGGGCGGATGCGGTGTGCCACACACACCGCGTTACTGTAGTGTTTAAACTTTTGCATTACATGCAACGACTTTTATGAAAAAATTAAGAAGAATGATAGTGTTGAAAAAAAGTTCACTCCAGCCAGAAGTACGAATGGTACAAAAAATAATTAAAATAATTAAATTTTCTACTTCAGCGGACTTTCGGTACCTTATCTATCTGCTTTTTTTAAAATAATAAAACATTTTTTCGTAGTAGCCTGAAACGGTCGCGAATTTGTATATAAAACAAATAAGCATGTTATTGATGTAACTAAAATTTTTACATGAATAATTACAATTATGGTTCTTGTCATGGGAGTCGGGAGGAAGCTGTTTTGAAAATGATAAATCACAAACAAATGTACACTTGTTGGAAATTGTAAGCGAAAGCAAGGATGGGGTCATTCGAAAGGGCCATTTCACAAGTGCACCATCATAAATCCCAGTCGTACTTGAGCTCGTTTCAATAGCTTCTCGGACTGACTATCATAAATCTGTCATGCGAACTTCTAATGCACATTTGGTTTTCTTTAAAAGTTGAAATTCGATACGCATAAGTAAAATTAAGAGAATACAGCGATCGAGAACGACACTTGCACAAGAAACAGGAAATATAAAAACGTCAGGGTAATTTGAAAATTTACAGACGCTGCAGACATGTGGAGCATTCCGGGTGGGCCTTGTGAAGTCGAAAACACATTCCTAGAAACTGTAGGGCGTGCATTTTTGAATGCTAGACGCAATTCTATTGGCCAAAGTGTATTTTGAATTTTGTGTCCGATCAAAGGGAGGGGCTTTAATTAAGGGCAGCTGAGAAATGAATTTTAAAATTACAGACAGATAGCCACGCGCTTTCAAAACGAACAGTCGTATCCATTTTGGCTGGGCAACTTGCTTTGAGTTACTTACTGATTTCTTTGATTATTTTCACTAGAGGGTATAAATTAATTAGTCCTGTCCGTCTAAAATACCAGTGTTTTTGAGAGGCAATTAAAATAAAATTAAATACCGCGGGCGTGACGTGTAATTTAATCGCGAAGTGAATCTAAAATTTTGTGCTGTGCGTGAATTTGGATTCTTATTCCGCGGCGCGGAGTTAGGTAATTTGCTTTAATTTGTATCTTATTCGTTACATAATTGGTGGTATTAAATGATTAAATTTCCATAATCTATAAATTTCAGTACTTGCTTGGTTTGTGAAGTTTATTCTTAGTCTTAATTTGCATCCGAACCAAGGTTAAAGTAAATAAGTGGCATCCACTTTAGTGGCGTTGATTGACCATTGTTATATAAATTATTAAACTAGTTTGTTTGGCGTTTCTGTAATTTAAATCGACCAGAGGCAGTCAGCCGACGTTTTCAATTTATAGTGCAATTCATATACAGGGTACTTTTGTAAAATTAGTTAATCCCCTTTTGCGATATTCTCTGGCAAGTTTGAAAACACTCAAACAAAGTGTCCTTCCGATTTGCGCAGTGAAATCGATTGTTTATACCACTGGTCTAAGGCAAGTTCAGATCTGCCACTAAAACCAAGTGTGACCAGCACAAATTAATTCCCTAAATCAAGGCCAATCAGTTGCATTACTAGTGCAGTAAAATTAAGAGGCCAAACCAATTCTGAATCACGTAATCATAGCCATCTTCTCAGCCGAGTTTCCATCACACTCTGTGTGTGGACCAAAGTGTAGTCTTTGTCGGGAGATCTGTGGTTAATTAGAAGTAATCCGCTGTGAGACCGAAAGACCATAACTACCCATAGCAGAGTGTCGTATACAACGGTCAAAACATTCCATTGCGTACAGGTTTAGATCATCGTCGAAACAACGCAATCAGAGATTAATTAATAAAGCGAGAGGCACTGACCCTCCACCTCAAAATAGCGACAGGAGTGGTCGAGCAAACTCCCCCCTTCGCAGCGTTGTTAGGTTATAAAAATCGGGCCACGCGTCTCCCCAGGAGAGCTTCCCTTGAAAAACTAGCGATTACTATTGATTCTCTCGCAGATTGATCGCCTGGGCGGCATTTTGTATCACATACTTCCCCAGTATCTGATTAATTAATCAATTACATTCATTAAGGAAGTACACTGTAGGCACAAACGCCACACTGTGCACTGGTTGATATACAGAGCGTGTCTTCGAGTACGATTGAAGTGTTAAACACGAGTACCAAGATAAACATAATTTCGAAAACAAATTAATTGTTCATGTAAATTGAATAGTAAGTCCACAAATATTGTTTGGGACAAGCATAAACCCACCAGCTGTGTAATTGGAATTAGTTAGTTCGTCACGATATTCGAACGAGAAAGCCGTTAAACGAATTCTACTGTATTTCTTATACGATCGTAATTTTTTTTGTGTGTGTTTCCTTTGTATGGTAATTTAAAAAAAAAAACAGGGTTTTTTATACTCAGGTTTCCAGGCTGCAGAGCGCCTGGAAAACGGAGTTTTTCCCTTGATCTGCAATAAATAATTGATTAAATTTTAGTCCGCATTTTTATTTTTTTATAAGTATCCAATTCCTGCTATCTCATAGTTATAACCGTCTCACCGGGAGTAAGAACAGGGTACCGACACAAGTAGACTCCGTCCTAATTAACGATCACGAGCCATTAATTATTGAAAGTTGTTTGTAAATATCACCCCGGGTTAACTCAGGTAAATTCCCAGAAGAGCCGTCGCAGGGCGTAGTGTTTGTAGGTCATTAGAGTATCAGTAGCTGCAGGTAGAAAGGCGCCTAGACGCATGAGAATAGAGCAGTAAAACCCGGCTTTCCTTTTCTTGGAACCCTCTAAACGGAGTTACCCTAGGGTAATTACACATTCAATTCTGCAGACGGTAATCTTTCAGTTGCCAGTAAATTAATTTGCTAATAAATCTAAATTTGTTTATTTGTTTGGATTCATTTATTACTTATTTAGTTGTCCGTAAAGGCAACAAACAATAGTAGCACATCGGCGTGTTACAAGCCTAATGTGTTTCTCTTCACATACGCCTAGGAAAAGAGCAATGCATATTGCCATAAAGGCTATCTTCTTAATGAAAACACTAAAATAGCGAATTTTCACAATTTTTATTAGTTTAAAACATGACAATTGTTTCGACACACAGTGTCTTCGTCAGATGTGTATTGAATCTGCGTTAATTTACTTACTGAAGGATAATTTATACCTACTACGTCTTGAACACCACAATTATCCTATACTAAGAAACTGAGTCGGCTAATCTAAAAATATTTGAAGGGCTCATTATGCAGTGACACGGATTTATTTTTAATAACGGTGGTTTGTGTAAAATATTTTTCTGTGTAAAACTAGGAATTTGAAAAACCTAAAACCTAATTAGACGGAAAAAGAAGAAAATGTACAAAACAATCAACAAGTTATCTAAATTACGTTATTAAATTTATTTCGTAATTGAACGTTTGTAAATATGTAATTTAGATAACTTGTTGACTGTTTTGTACATTTTCTTCTTTTTCCGTCTAATTAGGTTTTAGGTTTTTCAAATTCATAGTTTTACACAGAAAAATATTTTACACAAACAACCGCTGTTAAAAATAAGTCCGTGTCACTGCATAATGAGCCCTTCAAATATATTAACCATTCTTCGCAGTGCCACTCGAGGAAACTCCGATCAAAACTCCGATCGAAGTTAGTTACAAATCTCCTGTTTCCTTTCATCGATTCTTTTCTGATTTTTATTGTCTGTGAATTGCCATTTTTGTATCTCCAGTCGATATCGTATATGAAGAAGGCACTCAAAGGAAGGAAACTTCGCGCTGAAGGTAAAGAAATTTAAGGGTGTTGGATGACTTTTCTGGATAGTGCGTCAAGATTATTCATTTCTTTGCGAGAATCTCCGCATATGTATTAGACTTAGTGGGATGCAATTGAGAAACAGGAGTTATTCTTTCATTACATCACCAAGGATACGAATTGGAATCACTTACTGGAGAAAACTTGACTTACTCAGCTGTCCCCGCCTTGTTTAACGCAGCAGCGCAATCGACGATCGTATTTTACGGCTACATTTAAATATTTTTTCGTTATCAGTGGGTGAATATATGAAAATTAATATTATTTTGCATAAGTAAATATTTGCTTAAACGAAAAATAGCGCTGAGCATAACTGTAATCTTTTATATAATTTTTGAGAAAACTCCTATGCCTATGAATAAATTAAATCAATCAAGCATACAATACAAATACAATACTATGTAAACTTTCAAGTTGTAAAAATTATCAATAATATTATATTTATATTATGTTTATATTTTTCACTTCTGACGAAGCTGTCGAACGACTGCGAAACGTTAAGTGTTTGTGCGCCATTTAGTGTCCGTTTACAATGTGTGATACAATGTAAAAATTATCGGACATTTAAGTAGCGACATCTTTCGATCGCTTGTTGACCTGATATTTTTTTTTGTAAAAATTATCGTTGTATCTGTTGCTAAATATAACACGCGCGTAATGTTTCTATCGCCAGCGACGATTCCTTGCATAATGCAGTTTTATGAATGCCTCCTCGACTTGATCCTCCTACTGTTCTATCTATTTGAAGACTTGTGTACACTCTGAATAACAAGCTTTCGTATTCGACCGCTGTCAGGAAGATTCACCTTTCACTTTCCTCATCAATATTATCTTCGTTGTCTGGTCTTTGGTAGAGTCGCTTAATTTCTTTTCCGGACGCCTTCGGTCTTGTCTAGAACTGGGCATGTCTTCTGATGTTTAAAATATGTCACAGGAAAATATTCGTTTTCGTTTTTAATTAGAAATCGATCCATGATCATGTGGCTGTCGCCACCACCTATAGGCCAAATCCTTGTGAATCCAGCTACTGCCAGGCGAAACTTTTGTTTAACTTTAGGAGGAGTGTCCTCAAGGCCTAGAATAGTGAGGACAAATTCTGAGAAGTTTCACTTTAAGAATGCTGTAGATTGTATGTTTCGGTTTCTCTCGCTGAAATAGGTGGTTTCTAGTGAGACATACACTAAAAACGAGAATAAAAAGAAAGTGGGCAGAGATGGATAGCTAACTGTTTTGGATCCACGAAATACAAGCGTTTTAGAATGTATTGGAATCTTGCTTCAGAACCGGTAATCGTCGTTCATTTTTTGTACACCCATTATACAGTATGTCCCCGGATTTGAGTTTTGCTCAAAGTGATCCAATCAAATCTGTAAATTTTAAACAAATCATGTTCTTTTGAACTGTGAATCATAAAACGTCTACTCAGAAATATGTAACATGATCGGCAATCCCCTTTCCTCTCTAAATCACAAAATTTTTATGTCTGTTGTGATTCGATCATATTAATCTAACCTTAACGTATTAAATTTGACATTCTGCCACGATCTAATTTGAAGTTGATTTTTTAATATTCATTTATTTCATATTCACTTATGAGTTCTGACATTAAGGAAGTAATATTAGTAAGTTTTAATGAAATTATCATTACACTTTATCGTAGACTTTAGGCATTTTAATCATGGTACGAAACGTGCTGTTCTTTCTTTCTATTAGTTTCCTGATACCTGCTAAATTTTCTATGTTTAGTTTGATTCCATCAGACAGAGCAGAAGGAAAGCCCTAATAATTTAAAGACAGATAAAATTGAAATTCAAATTAAATAAATAACAGAAGAGTTCAACAATGTTATGTTACGGGAGATAAAAGTTACCGCTACATAACAGAAAAATTTATTGCATCTTTAACAATTCAAGAAATCCGTATCAGTTATAAGGAGCTACGACGTAGACTTGCATTACGTATTGGAGGTGGTGAGTTAATCGAATAATTTAAAATGTTGATTTTGCTTTTTTCGAGTTTAAGAACACACTGTATTAATGTTAATGTTAAGTTTTAATTACACATATATTCATTATAAAATAAGCAAAATTTATTTTTCCTATGGCATTTTTTTTTTGTAAAATGGAAAATAAAATAATTTTCCCTCTTGTAAACTAAATCCGGGGACATACTGTAGATAGTAATTTCAAAAATTTATGTGAAATACATAAATAAAATTTTAAATGGCCAGGTTTTAGTAATTATATAAAAATATATGTGTATGCATTTTAAGTAGCAAAATATCTTGCCTTGTGATCCATTTTTTAAAGTAACAGAGGAATTTTATCTCGATTTTGAAGTATTTTTGCGCCACCTAAATAACATTTGCATAATGCCAGAAAATTTTGCTTTGTGGTAAGCGCCCTGTCGCATCTGTTTAGTCATATTGATGCATTTAGGGCCATATGCACCAAACACTTTAATCGAGCTTAAATTTGAGTGATACTTGTGTTGTGACATTTGAAGTTTCATAACAATGTGTAAGTCACATTCTAAGTGACGTTTCAAGTTAAGCTGAGTTAATTCGTTCGGTGCATACGGCCATTATACAGGGTGATTTTTTGAAAACGATCCACCTGAAATATTTCAAAAATGAAAAGGAGAATAAAATTTTCCAAAAACACGTCTGCTTTTACTTCAAGGGGGACATGTTTTGAGCTATGAATCACACATTTGACGTTTACTCCCTTGCCCCCACGAACACCCCCACAAAAATTTTTAATGGAATGACCCATCGTGTGGTACCTCAAATGAAAGCTTATCCTCCAAAGAATACACCAATGTATTTATCTTTTAGAAAAAAATTAATTACAAACTGAAAAATTAACACTTTGGTCTACATTACGATTTTGGTATTAAATCTTTAAATATCTCGCTAGGCGTTGGAAATAACAGTAATTTAGTGATATGTTATTACAAAAAAACAACCAAAACTGAAAAAATAACATTCACAAGAAATTCTCAAAATGAGTACCGTTGGTCTCCACGCAGTAGTAAAGTCGGTTTTCAAATTCCTGCCTTACGTTTTGAAAAGTTTCTCTGGGAATGTTTCTACACTCGTTTATAATTCGTTGACGCAAATCGTTTACATTTATAGGTTGAGTCTTAAAAACCACTGATTTTAAGTGGCCCCAAAGGAAAAAGTCGAGACTTGTTAAGTCCGGTGATCATGGAGGCCATTCGATCGTGCCACGTCTACCTATCCAGTGATTTGGAAATCGTTGGTTAAGCCAGTTACGAACATTTGCAGCATAATGAGGTGGAGCACCATCCTGCTGGAAGAAAAGTTGATGTTCGTCGAGCATTGGATTATCTTCTTCATCAAGCTGATTTTCAACTTCCTCAGTTATTAAAGGATCGATGATATTCTCCAACATATCCAAGTAGATGTCACCATTTATGGTTTCTTCAATGAATATGGGCCCAACTATTGAATCACCTAGTATTCCTGCCCAAACATTCACTTTTTGAGTCAGTTGTGTATATCCTTCTTTTATAATGTGGGGATTTTCATCGCTCCAATATCGTACATTTTGTTTGTTCATATGTCCATTTAAATAAAAAGTGCACTCATCACTAAAGCAAATGTTCTTTACAGAAATTGTATTTGCATTAATCATGTTAGTTATAGTTTCGCAAAATTCTAGTCGCCGATTGTAATCGTCGTCACTAAGCTCTTGTGCTATCTTCATTTTATAAGGGTAAAATTTATGCAACTTTGTGACTTTGCGTACCGATGTGTAGGAAAGTGCAGTGGATACAGCAACCTGTCGCAAAGAGCTAGTTGGATCGATGGTAAAATGTCCAATTACTTCAATCTCAGCAATTTCATCTATTACTTTATTACCATGTTTTTTCATGTTCGCTACTGATCCAGTTGCTTCGAATTTTTGCACAAGTTCTCGTACGTATTTATGCTCCATGTGCTTATCTGGATGTCTTTCATTAAAAACTCTTGCTGTGGCACGATAACATTGCTCAGCGCCATAAATGAAGATTACTTCCATCCTTTCAGCAATACTGTACACCATATTTGTGGAAAATAAATAATACAAGTTACCTTGACAAAATATAAACATGGAAACTACATTATTGTGACAGTTATTTTGACAAAACGTCAACGCCTTGCTTTCTGCATTGTATTTCAACGCCTCCCTAATTGTTCAAAAATTTATTGTTCGTATCATGATGTAAATCTATCTAGTCAAATACAAATTTTTGTAAAAAACATTTGCTTAAGTGATGAGTGAACTAAATTACTGTTATTTCCAACGCCTAGCGAGATGTTTAAAGATTTAATACCAAAATCGTAATGTAGACCAAAGTGTTAATTTTTCAGTTTGTAATTAATTTTTTTCTAAAAGATAAATACATTGGTGTATTCTTTGGAGGATAAGCTTTCATTTGAGGTACCACACGATGGATCATTCCATTAAAAATTTTTGTGTGGGTGTTCGTGGGGGCAAGGGAGTAAACGTCAAATGTGTGATTCATAGCTCAAAACATGTCCCCCTTGAAGTAAAAGCAGACGTGTTTTTGGAAAATTTTATTCTCCTTTTCATTTTTGAAATATTTCAGGTGGATCGTTTTCAAAAAATCACCCTGTAGAGTAAAATAAAGATATTATACATTAAAGTGTATAGGTACAATGAATCTTCAAAAACATTCTTTCGTAGAAATTAAGTTACTTAAGCGCAATTAGAAAATCGATTTTTGACCACCTGGAAGAAATTCAATTTTGACCACTTTGAGTTGTCTTAAATGTAATAAAACGCATGAAAGAGTATTTGTACTTTGTAGCGTTTTTTCTGCATTTCATTTGATGTCTTGACCGTTCAAATCCGACAAAACACCGACGTCGACGCTATTTCGCGTACGCGTTTTTTGAACTCAGCTTACATATTATATCGTTGTAATCTCTATACTATTTTCTGTTACATTGTTGTATGTGTATTAATTAAAAATAAGGCTGTTATACAGGTACGTAATTTTCTTGTTAATTTTTTTTTTAACTCTGAAGAACAAATGAAATTGTACTGACCTGCTTCCTGTCAGATTCACTTTTTGATTCGCGTCTATTTCTATTTTCATCGAAGCTCTTCTTCTCGTTATCTGGAACGTCTACACCACGCACTAAATTCCATTTCATTCCATCCACAGTATTCCGCTTAACACCCAATATTTCTTCCTCTTCTTTTCTGATTTCACTGAGGCTTATGGTCGATTTCTTGAGACCAGTACGAAAGTCGACATCATCATGATCAGGATCATTCTGCCTTTTTCCCAACCGTTCCAAAACTGATTTTTTTCTCGAAATCTTATCAGAGTCCAAGTCGAAGATAATTCTGGCGTGTTCTTTTTGCTTAATGTTAATCTCTGCAGGTATACTCTCAGGAGGTGTATGAACTGGAATACTTTCTTGTTGTGCTGGTGATGTAGATCCCAACAGGCTTATTTTTCTAGTACTTAGGTTTTGCTTCTCTGTTATTAATTTTTTGTTCAATGAGTGTTCATTTGGAAATAGTTCATCTGAAACATAACCACGGTGATAGTACACAATAGTATTGTAAGAATTCGAATTAAAATATTCGGATTAATCAAAACATGTTGTCGCCTTTTTTTATTACTTAAATCGGCAGCTTTAAATCGGGAGACGGTTATGTGAGTGCACAACGACCAGTTAAAATAATAGAATACTACGCGATAAATTGGATATATTAAATTATGTGCAATTGTTGTACAAATAATTCGGGGCGCAAGAAATTAACAAGTAAACAACTTACCTATTGCCAATTATACTCAAACGGAGCTCCGAGTAACAACAAAATAACAACTAATATAATAATATTTTTTATTGGTTCAAAAACAGTAACCAAAAGCTAATAGATCAGCAGTCCCAAAGGGATGTGCTGCTCTTCCTCTAATACCTTAAGTTGACAAATAAATACAATAAATATTATGTGAAATGGTAGTACTTAGACACAAGGACAACGATGCAATATCAGTACCAGTAAATATGCATTAACACATATGTAAATTCACTAAGAAGCTATTGTAACGCGTGATTTTCGAAATTCACGAACTCCCACCACCACTTGGTATATAAATTATACACAAAACAATCAGTAATACAAATGCCAAATTAATAATCAAATTACTAGTCAGAGCACATACTATTCACCCGAAGGTCCAATTATCGAAAACGAAGCAACATCTGACGCCTGAAAGACGCAACTGTACAAGATTTGAGATTAACAGGAATGTTATTGTAAGTTTTAACTATATTGTACGAAAACGATCTGCGATAGAGGGAAGTTCGATGCGCGGGAGGCGTAAGTAAACCTTTATTCCTGATATTAATATTATGAACTGTCGTTCTAAAAGAAATTTTATCATAAAGATAAGGAGGTTTTCCACTTTGTATAATTTTATAGAAAAATACAGCGGAATGCAACTGGCGACGTTGGATCATATTTAACCAGTTTGCCCTTGCAAGAAAACGTGAAGTATGGTTCCTGCGCCTAAGGCCGTATATAAAGCGCAAACAGGAATTTTGTACTTTCTGAATTCTGGATATGTTGACACTGTCTAAGCACGGACCGTAAATCACATCGCAATAATTGAACTGCGAGAGGACCAAAGAGTTGCATAACATTTTGCGAGCATCTATATTCAATAGTTCTTTACTGTTGTAAAGTATTTTTAATTTACAAAAGGATTTTTGAATTAGTTTACTTACGTGTGTTTTAAACCTCAGATTTGTGTCAATATAAAGACCCAGATTTTTAGCGCAATCAGTAATTAATAATGGTATGTCATTAATAGTTATATTTATTTTATTTAGAATTGAACTACGTGCTTTGCTTCTGCCAAATACGAGCGCGCTAGATTTATTGGCGTTTATTGTTAAGCAATGATCTGCAGAAGTAGTGATAATTTGGTGCAAGTCAGAATTAATTTGTGTAATAGCTTCATCAATATTATTTAGATCAAAGTGATGTAAAAGTTGAGTGTCATCGGCATATAATTGACATTTACAGAACTCAAGGTTCTTGAAAATAAAACTAGTGTAAATTGAATACAGGATTGGCCCAAGGATGCTTCCCTGAGGAATTCCTGCTTTAAGTTCTTGAGTTATTGACTTAGTATTTTTGTACACGACTTTTTGGAACCTATTCAATAAATAACAGCTGAAAAATGAGACTGCCGAATTGCTAAGGCCGATGTAATGAAGAATAGATAAGAGTAATTCATGGTTGATCGTGTCAAAAGCCTTAGAAAAATCAAGCAGAACTAACACCGTTATTTTATTCTCATCTATAGCTTTACAAATATCATCAATGATTAAGGAGAGTGTAGTTGTACAACTATAACCGGGACGAAAACCCGATTGAAAAGACGGCAATAGTTGAAATTTATTTAAATGTAAGTGCAATTGATCCAATACGCATTTTTCTACTAATTTAGATATAACAGGTAATAAACTAATGGGTCTAAGATCTTTATACTCCTGGGGCTCGGAAACTTTTGCTAAAGGCAAGACATAAGCTTCCTTCCAACAATCAGGGTAGACATTATGCAGTAAACAGAAATTGACAATATAAGTAATGTATGGAGTTAAAAAAGGACAGCACAAACGAAGCATATGTGCATTTATTTCATCCGATCCACATGCTTTTGTTTTAATACCATTGAGATGTTTATGTATTATCTCTTCCGTAACGATTTGAAATGAAAACAGATCAGAAAAATTAATTACTGTAGAATTCTTGTAAAAGTTATTTAAATTTGGATTCGAGCTTCGAATATTACTGGAATTTAAGAAGTAAGTATTTAAATGATTAACATCACATAAGTGAGAAGGTAGTTCGATAGAGCGTTTTTTAGTATATACATTTAAGTCCCGGAGGTCTTTCCATACATCTTGCGATGTGTTATGTTGTAAGCTGTAATTAACATATGCCCTCTTTTCACGGCGGATGGCAGATGTGGTGAAATTTCTTAAAAGTTTATAATAATCAAAAGAACCGCGAGTTCCTAGGCGTCTAGCTCTTTGAAATGCTTTATCACGCAACGACATGAGTAACCTAATATTGTCGGTTAGCCACGGAGCCCGCGTTTTATTGAATCTACTAGTCTTAAATGGAGCATGTTTATTAAAGAGGCCTATAACGTTTGCATTGAAAAAAGCTATTATGTCATTTATATTATTTAAGGTATACAAATGATCCCACGGAACAAGTTGTAGGTCTGCAAAAAATGCGTCATACTGGAAATTGTAAAAGTCTCTGAATGTACGAGTTATGGAGATATTCCTAGAAATCTCCGATTTGAATGAAGCATAGGTTAAAAAATGATCTGAATAATCAGCGAAATCTAGAACTCCCGAGTTTAATACGTTGGATGGGTTACTAGTTATAATAAGATCTAATAGAGTAGAGCTTGAGGCACTAACTCTAGTAGGTTCGTCTATAATTTGTTTAAATCCGACTGAATCAAGAAGAATTTGCATATTTTGACAAGCTACGTTATTACCCTCTAATAGGTTGAGATTAAAATCACCTACACATATGACTTCCGTTGAGGATATAGCCTAGTCTGAGAAAAGATCTTCTAATGAAGTTAAAAATAATTGAGTATTCGAATTAGGAGGTTTATAAATTACCCCAAAAATCACCCTCTTATTGCCAACCTTAAGCTGGATCCACAAATTTTCATAATTATCATTAATATCGGTAGGGATTAAAGAAAACCTATAATTATTTTTTACAAAAATACCTACGCCTCCCCCGCGTCTGCCATCATCTCTATCAGCTCGAACAAAGTGATAACCATCAATGGCGAGAATGTCATTTGTGACTTCAGGCGTCAGCCAAGTCTCCGAAACACCAATTAAATCATACTGGGAAGATAGGATGTGCTCCTTGAAAATTTCAAATTTCCTGGTTAACGATCTGGTATTGATATGAGCTACTGAAAGCATAGCACCTATTATTCTTATCAGTCGTAGAAATGTATTACAATATTTACACGTACATACATAACCGTTAATTAAAGAGAAGACGAGAAAACTATTAGATACCTTAAAGAGGTAGGTATTCAATGCAAGCTATTGACAATTTTAGACATTTGTGCTCATTGCTAAGAGTATGTGCAAATTAGATAATTAGAAAATATAATTTTGACTTCCTAAGAACATATATAAATAGTAACTAACCAATTGTTATAAGATACTACAAGCAATTATTAACATAAGAGCAATTATTTATTAAATAAAACCAAAAGTTAGGTGAGCGCTACTTAAACGATAGGTAAGTTAGGCCGATTCTTATTCACTGAAAAAACTATGTATATCTTTAACTGAAGAGTAATTAATCAAATTCGCAACAACCTTAAACTACTTTAAACCATAACCCTAAAGAAATGTTGACCTGGGTTAAGAATTAATATTACATAAAATCAATACAAATTCCAAATTAGGCAGAGATTAACAAGAGTGTTAAAAAATCAAGTTATAAATTTCCCTAAGGACAGAAGTGTGCTACTAAAATAGAAATAATAAAAATTATTTTCTTAATACACGTAACCACCTAAACAATATAATCTGAACAGAATATAAATTCTAATCAGTAAAAATAAACGAAAACAATGTTTTGTGAGAACACTTATTCCAAAAACTGGGTTTCTTGCCGCTTCCTTTGTCGATTGAACTCAGGTCGCCGCCTCGATTATATCTGCATTTACCAATTTAGCGGACTCCGTGGAGGTGATCTCCGTGCGTTTCCCATTTACATTACAATATATTCGGCCATCATATGTCCAAACACGTTGGCGCCCAGCCATTTTTTTTACAACTCCATACAGAGCATACCTTGTTCGCGTTAAATCCTCGTTAATGAAAAGACCGGAACCTTTCAACTTTTTTCTGTTGTTTAAAATATCTTGCTTAAATTTGTAAGAGATAAACTTGACAAGTATTTGCCTCGGCTTCGGTGAAGTTGCCTGATTTACACTTTTTCGGCCAATGCGATGGGCCCGATCAATGCAGTTAGAATCGATTTTGATATCCATTTTATGAAACACTCTATCGATTACTTGTTTGATGTCTTCCGGCGCGTATATTGCTCCAGATTATCTAACTTTTCAGTTAGCGCTGTATTTGCCGCTTTCAATTCCGTAATTTCGATAGCTTGGGTACCGACTACTGCATCTACAGTTTCATTTAATTTTGTCGTTAAACTTTCCATAATGTTGTTTACCATCGATCCAAACACAGATTTGTCGTTTAGCAAGTTTGTGAGCGTTTCTTTTATAAGTTCGCTCAATTCCGCTTTTTCAGCTCGTGTCAACGTCATTTTAAATTTTTTTTTTCCAGTTTTATAGTTTATAGTATAGAATTTCCATGCACTTTTTAACTCAAATATAACAATCCACATACACGGAGTTCACCAATTTTTAGCAATAATTAACAATAAAAATTAACAAACTCGAAGCAGCGACACGAAGCACGTCTACTCACTCTCCGCCATTTCACTGATTCTAATGTACTAAACTACATGCACACTACATCTAAAATTCTACATTACATAAAAACAATATCTAATAAATCATTAGAGTGCTTTAGAAAATTAAAATTAATGAGAAAACAAATCTCCCAATACACTTACTGTTTACTGCCCGCTCTCGCTCGACCGTTCCATAATCACGTCTTCAAATTTTACAAAAACTTACCGGTGCAGTGTGATAATATGAAAATCACGGAACTTGAGCTCTGCGTAATCAATCGCCGAGGTTACAACCGACAATTATAAAACGTGAGCAAATAAAAATCAGATTAGAGTAGGCGGTGCAAGGAAAATGCAAGTCTGTGGTTAAATAAAAAGTCAATAAATTTGACAGTCCGTGAATGCATTACGTAATTAATTCAGTTAATCATAGACATACATTTTCTTTGCACCGCCTACTCTAATCTGATTTTTATTTGCTCACATTTTATTTCAGTATTACTGACGCGATTTATTTATGACGCAGAGCTCTTCTCTTTTGAAAACAACTATAGTGAAAAATTACGTTACAATGTCACATGCGAATTGGAATCGTATAGATACAAAAAATATCCACATTTGTAGTTGAAGAATCGGATTGTAATACCTACTGCAAAAATTATCCGTAATTAACCTATGTATATAACCATTAATTACTGTGCCTCTAAGTAAAGTAGATTTTAATAAAGAACTAAATCTGATTAAACAAATAGCAATCAATAATGGCTTTAAAGTAGATTTAATAGATACCATATTAAAGAAAAAACAGTTTAAACAAGCACTAAATCTAGTTTATCCGAAATCAATACAGAACCATAAGTATTTCAATACTTTTACATATCTAGGTAATCAGACAGAGATAATAAGTAAAAAACTGAAGAAACTTGATCTGAATATAGCTTTCAAAGTATAAATTCAATAGGTTCCTTTATAAAAAATAATAAAAGTAGAACATCAAAGTTAGATAAGTCAGGTGTATATAAGTTAACATGTGGTAGTTGTCATAAAGTATATATAGGTCAAACAGGTAGAAGTTTTCGAAAACGGATTGCAGAACACAAATTTGCTTTTAGACATAAGAAAACAGATTCGAATTATGCGAACCATTTATTAGAGAATAATCATACTTTCAATGATAATTTTAAAATCTTAAATGTACAACCTAAAGGTAAAAAATTAAAATAAAATAAAAAATAGGTTTCGAACGTGTCCGGAATAAATTATTTAGCTTAAAGTTAAGAAAAACTGTCGTAGATATAAATTCACTGTAAACCAATATTGTATTAGCAATAAGAGCTCAACATCTGAAGAAGGTACAGTGTACCGAAACAATTGTTATGTATTAACAAATAAAGTGGAAGTCAGTTAAGAATTTAACGTTATTTCATATTATTGACATGGATTTTCATCAAGTAACAGTCAACTCAATTAATTATACAAAATTAATAGATTCTGCACTTTTTGAGCTCTTTACAATATCATTACATTTACTTAAAATGTTTAGTTTCGCTCTAACCATTAACAACTTTATTTTTTTTTTACGGACGCGACACTGGATGTTAATAGCATTAAATATGTAACGAAGTGACCACTCCGTTACTATTTTTGTACATAGTTAGTTAAGTTTTGTATATTATTTAGTCTGTATATTTAGGATGCCTTGCGCAGAGATACAAATCAGAGTGGGAGAACTGAGCGGAGTAGGGCTCCCCCACCCCGCGCAAGCCTTTATAAGCGCCCTCGGAGCGTGCTTGAGTTAGTCGCTCACCGGCTCATCCAGCCGATGGTCGTGGCTCCGCCGCACTATCAAGCCACCGGACGTGGCTTGAAGTTAGTGACGCCCCGGGCATTCCGAGTCACCGGAAGTGGCTCGAATGCAGTAGTTCGCGGAGTCATTCATCCGTCGATGTTTTGACTCAAACGCGTTTAACAATCTGTGCTACGTTCGCGTTACCTGCAACCGCTCCTGTTTTTTTTTTATCCTGACCTCTCCCTTACGTAAGTGTGGGCGTCTCACACATCCTGATCCCAGAGTGGGAGTCTCACTCTCTCTTACCGAGTGTGGGCGTCTCACACATCCTGATCCAAGAGTGGGTGTCTCACTCTCTCTTATCCCAATGCGGGTGTCTCGCATATCCTGACCCTGAGTAGGAACGTATGCACAGTGCGTTACCGGTCCGTGAGTGTACGTTAAGACACACCGTTTCCGGAACCACTGTCCTGCGATTAGTGTCCGTAAGACACACCGTTTCCGAAACTACCGTCCTGCGATTAGTGTCCGTAAGACACACCGTAGTTTACCGTTGTCCTCGAGACACACCGTATATTACCGCTACCGAAAATACCGTCCGAGAGGTTAACATTTCGTTTACCTGTACGTGAGTGTTACCGCTGTAAAATATCCCAATTTGTGGATACGTGTATTTATGAACTGTTTGTAAATAAAACTGTATTTGCTAAGTGATCGACGCTTTTATTTCTGAACCTGGACTCCGACGAGCAAACCCGAACCGCCGTTAAGCAGAGCATCGATCAGCAACTACAGACCGACCCGAAGATTGACGGACCGTTACAAATAGACCTATTTTTTGAATTGTTTTCCACATATCATACATCCAGATTTAATAAAGTTAAATAGTTTTATTTCGTTTATCACAAAAATTGAATTTTGTAAAATGTTTAGATGTGAAAATGAATGATGTGAATTCAAGAAAGACATACAATTTATTGTAATAACAACAATTGTGTAATACCAAGAGAAATTACTTGCAATAATATCCAGAAAGACGATGATAAAGCATTAGTTGATTAGATTTGTAATTAAATTGTACATTTGTATTATTAAAGCAACAAAGTCTCATATTAAATTATGTATGTATTTAGAAAAATCGTATCTTAAAAGGTATTACTACTCGAGGAAACATTCTTTCTTGAAGTATCATAATTTTATACATTTTATAAATAACTATAAATTACCTCAATTTAACTTGAAGGCTTCCGCGGCCGTCCATGTTTGAATTCGCTTCCCCGGTTCGCACCGCGTCACGTTGACTTCTACTGCCGACGTTTCGTTCTTCATTGCAGAAGAACTTCCTCAAGACTACTGCTGCTGCTGCTTCTCGTTAGTCGTTGAGACTAAGTAAATATGTCCGTTGTCGTAATATTTATAGTAGTCGAACGGATCGCTAATGAGATGTTTCCAGGTATTGTGGAAGTAAAAGCCAGTATCACGGTTCAGGTTATGGGGATGTTTGAAGATTTCTATGGATTCACGAATTTTACGATTGAAAAAATGAGATGAGCGGGCTAGAAGTTT